>OZ023213.1:39337780-39497994 GCA_963995525.1 Escarpia spicata
AGAGAGAGATGGAGAGAGGAGAGAGAGCTTTTTAATTTATACCGTGCTTGTGCTGTTTTGGGGAGAGAGATATATATTTTTCAATAGTAACGTCTTTTACGACATTCTGCAATGCCAGTTACGTTTAAAGAAGCAGTCTAATTCTTCTGCAAAACACTTTACTTACTCAGAATATTCTTGAATCATCAATAAGAGCAATGAAATCCGAAGAGTTTCCGGCTACGAGCGAAGCAGGTCGTCGACTATGTCGCTTGTTACCATGACACCATCCGACAGAGGCGCCCTCTGCCGAACATAGAACCCGGCTACATGAAAGCACTCGTCCCTGACTCAGCTCCACAAGACCCCGACAAATGGGACAACGTCTTTGAGGACGTCGAACGCGTCATAATGCCAGGGGTGAGTATTTCTTACAACACAGTGCACTCGTGTTGCAGCGTATCATCTGTGGGAAATCACCCGCGAGAGTCAAGTGTTCAGGTATACTTATCCAGCTACAACTAATGCAACAGCTATTGATATATATATATATATATATATAATCTCCTAAATGCGGTTATCGGGATACTATTACTGCTGCTCTTGATATTGCTACTCATGCAGCTACTGTTATAACAGCTCCACAGCTACAATGACTAAAACAACTACAGTTTGTTAATGTTACTGCTGCTGCGGCCGCCATGTTGCCGCAGCATCTGCTGTTGCTACTAATAATAATTATTTATTTATTACATAGCGCCCCATCCAAATAATTGTTATGGGACGCTTTACAATTATTGTTAATGCAAATAAAAAGTCAGATCATACTACGCAATCATTACTACACTGCCAATGATACCACCACCACAACGACCACGACCACGACCACATCACCACAATGACCGCCACCACCACACCACCACTACGACCGCCACCACCACCACTACAGCTCCACCACGACGACAGCTACCCCTACCATACCACCACCACAACGAAAGAAATACCTGCTAAGATATCAAGTATAACGTCGTTTCTTTACATGTACCTTAAGATCTACAACATTCGGAGTATTTGAACATTGAATTACACGTAATGATATGAGTTAACTATCGAAAATCGTTTTACATTCTATTAAGCTATTTATACACCAAACATTTGTACTTCAACGAACCTATTTCGCGATGGCTAAATAAATTGTGAAGGGAGTTTTATTTGCATAACATTTTAAGCAACATGTGTGTATTGATGGGTTACAGATGACGCACTGGCAAAGTCCACGATTCCACGGCTACTACCCGGCAGGCCAGTCATATGCGGACATTTGTGGCGACCTTCTATGTAGCGGTTTCGGCGCCGTTGGATTTTCTTGGGTGAGTGTTTTAGTGCTGAACAGTGCTGCACGAACTGGGCTATGTAGAACACGCGCAGAGAGCACCAGTCTGAACGAACTAAGGTAAACGGACGATAAAAAATAATGGGAAAACACTTCAACATAATCTCACTCACTCACACACTCAACGAGACAATCGTTGCGGTGTGTGTGTGTGTGTGTGTGTGTGTGTGTGTGTGTGTGTGTGTGTGTGTGTGTGTGTGTGTGTGTGTTTGTGTGTGTGTGTGTGTGTGTGTGTGTGCGTGCGTGCGTGCGTGCGTGCGTGCGTGCGTGCGTGCGTGCGTGCGTGCGTGTGTGTGTGTGTGTGTGCGTGTTCATGTGTTAATGTGCCTTTGACACAGGTGGCGTGTCCCGCATCGACGGAGCTCGAAGTCATCGTGATGGATTGGTTAGGAAAGATGCTGCAGCTTCCATCGGCGTTCCTCTCCGGAGGAAAAGGAGGAGGCATTATCCAGGTAAATCTGATAACGTTCCTCGATTTCGGCATATACACAATGTTTCATCTTTTGTAACTCTGGTCGATGTAAGTGTAGCCTTCCTCGTTGATGAAGGGCGTGATGTTGTATTGGTGCTGTAGTGTGTGCAGCAGACGTACAAATGACGTAACCGTGGACCACAATGTCCAAGGGGGGTAGAACATATTGGTGTAGGGGGTGACTAATGCTCCTATGCTTGGAGCATGGGTGGTTCAACAAACAAATTAATGTTGCTCAGAAAAGCGTTCAGATGGCTTTTGTGTAGCGGAAGGAGGGTGTGGAAGAGAGGAAACCCCCTTTTACAATACAAACATATTTAAAAGCCTCAATTGGGCCATTTTATATATGTTGTAACAACGTTTGAAATGCCTAAAATGTGTTTAAAGAGAAATGAAAACATGCGACAAGGTAGAATTTACCAGAAAAAAGATATGCAGTAAATGTCGCACGTGCACCCTTAATGCAGTGGTGGTTGATTGTGGATGTAGAGTGTGTGCATGTCACGTGATGTCCACACTTTTCGTATGACAGCAGATGCTTGAGATATACTATAAGAGTTACCAACGACACCATCTTGAGAACTTCTTGACGGTGGTCGCACGGTAGAGCGCCGGAGTGTCGATCGAGTGGTACGGTGGTTCGATTTCACCTGCCGCCGTTTCGAAACTTAAAAAATGTTGTTCACCTAACGTTGTCTGTGTCTTTCCGAAGAGACATTAAAAGCCGACGGCTCCTTCTATCTGGTGTGTATACCAGGGGAAACAAAAGATCATACGCGGGGTAAATGTGTAACCTGTCATGTACTCACTGAGTGGTGGTCTCCACCTGTAACCCACTGGATCTGGTTCACAGCGGCCGGTGTTGCTTCCCGGTCGGGCGAGTGAGAGACGCCGAGCAGGTATTGTATACACTGTGTCATTGAACACACTGGGTCCTATATGAATGCACACACATGTATCAGACAGCCTCTGTAACTAACGACAGAAAGAAGGAAGCAGTGTCAACGAAATGTACTTGTTCGTAGAGCTCCGCCAGCGAGTCGACACTATTGACACTGCTGACGGCCCGCAGTGTCATGCTGTCACGGAAGAATGCCAGCCTCGGCGCCGTCGTTGAAGGAGACGTCAACGAAGGCGTTGACGGCGACGTCTTCTCAAGACTCGTCGCCTACTCCTCCGATCAGGTGAATCATTGCGACCACCTAATACAGTGTTTATAAACAATTAGGATTGTATGACCTGCTAATTTAATGATCTCCAACCTGTGCTTGTTCAATCACTTTAATCTCTATATCGTTCATGGTGAACAGAGAAAAGGAGCATTCATTTCATGATTGCATATTTTGCTTTCGGTTTTATACATAAATTTGGCAACATTACGCATAGAGGTATATCTTTTTTTTATACTTTTATAAATACGTGCTGGACTACCGTTGCGAACAATAGCTTAAAACACACGTCTGGCAGCCGCTACAAAACATGTTATGTGATCGCAATAATCAGACTTCGTACAGATGAGGCATCAACCTTTCTATGTCCATGCTATATACAGTAAAATGGTGACAGGTAATTACCAAAAATATAATCATCACGTGTTTATATGTAATACTGTAACGTAGAGTTTTTGGCGGTTTTCTTCATTATGTGCATTACATTGTTTACTTATTCATCATACAATACAGGAATGCTTATGTTAATTTACTATGCAGAAGGTTTTTTTTAACATATTGTTAACATTATTATTATTAACTCTACGTTACAGAGGCTACTATTGTTTCGGTTCGTTGTTTCAGGTTAATTTGTGCATGCAAAAAGCGTGCATGTTTGGTGCAGTCCGGTTCCACAAGGTGGAGTCTAACGCCAAGGAAGAGATGACTGGGCCAGCTCTGGCCAAAGCCATTGCCAGCGACGTGGAGAAAGGACTTATTCTATTTTACGTGAGACTGTGTAGTTCTAGCACACACTCCCGCAAGGGCAATTGTAATACTAGCGCAGTAGCTTGTCCTTAGCACCGCTAACATCGCTTTGCAATCCATCATTTCGCATTTAATTTCTAAACCAACTCGATTGGTTTCGTTAATGCGCTAACACAGCAAATTCACATAAACTCACTGTTATCAGTTGCGCGGTAATCAATCGTATAATGGCTGCAAGAGAATTCGAACACCAGTGGTACTATACTGGTTGACGTCTTAGCTACTTAGCTATTCCTAACACATTACATACACACTGATTGTTTCGTATGAGTGTGTGCGTGCGTACGTGCGTACGTGCTGGCGTTCGTGAGTGTGTGCGCCTGTCTGTTAATTTGTGTGTCTGTCTGTCTGTTTATTTGTGTGTGTGTGTGTGTGTGTGTGTGTGTGTGTGTGTGTGTGTGTGTGTGTGTGTGTGTGTGTGTGTGTGTGTGTGTGTGTGTGTGTGTGTGTGTGTGTGTGTGTGTGTGTGTGTGTGTGTGTGTGTGTGTTTGTGTTTGTCTGCCTGTCCGTCTGTTTGTATGAATGTACTTACGTGTGTATGTATGCATGCATGAATGTATGTATGCCTGTATATATGCATATATGTGTGAGTGTGCGTGCACGCATGTATGCGTGTGTATTTGTGAGTGAGTACACACACACACACTCGCTGTTTTGTGTTTGTGTTCAGTGCGTGGCTACCCTGGGAACGACAGCAACTTGCGCCTTTGACGACCTGAAAGAGATAGGACCTGTTTGTAAGTACTAATTCAGACCGTGACAATACACATTAGCAATATGTTCGATTATACACTTGGATACATGTTATATCTGTTATTGGATACACGTTATATGTCGTGTTATTCACAGGTTTAATAAGATTAGTTAATGCTAACCAATATATTAATCGCGTGACCTTTCCCAGGCAAGAAGGCGGGTGTTTGGCTTCATATCGACGCCGCTTACGCTGGAGCTTCGTTCATCTGTCCCGAGTTCCGGCCACTTCCTGATGGAGTTGAGGTAACTTCATAAACATTACTAAGTTAGCTTTATTGAAAACCCTGCTTGTTATGATATCCAAATATTAATATACTTTTATAGTGAAGTGTAAAGCGCTTTGAGCAGTCCTGGGGACTGGATACTGCGCTATATAAGAACTTAACTTTATACTTTATAGCTTTTGCCCTTTTTGCTTCTGCCGTTTCGATTTCTCTTTCTCAGTCCGTCGTGAATAATATAGTAGATAGATAGTGAAATTGAAGAAGACGAGACACATCAAAGAGATAACATGGATACTAGACACATAAAACACAGACTGAAGCCTGTGTCAACCGAAACGAGGAGGTCCACGTGCACACGCTATTATAAGATGTGATGCGAAAGAACACGCAGGTATATTAATATGATAATTTGTCTTGCACTTTTGCCACGTCACCTGACCTTTGACCGTCAATTCAGCTGCCGTAATAAACGGATGTTTTTTTCTTTTTTAATAATGTTTTATATAATTTTGTTGTTTATAATTGCATTCGCTGTTACATTTATGTTTATACTTTGTGTTCAAACAATTTAAATATTTTACTCTTTATGTATTTTTAATGTATTACTACCACCAATCACCTCAGAAGCAACGCCGATACCTGGCACGGTCCTAATACATGTAATTGGCTAATGGCATGGCTAATGGCTCTTATACACATTGCCACATACTACCAGATCTATCTGTAATACTCTGTACATGTGGTTCTGTTTGCAGTTTGCTGAATCATTCAATTTCAACCCTCATAAATGGTTGCTCACAAATTTTGAATGTTCTGCCTTGTGGTAAGTGTGTGTTTGCTTTCACTGTCGTTTTGTATATGAATGAGGCATTAATACGCATCAAGTGTGCGACGATGTGGGCCTGTAAGTGTGTCACGATACATGGCGAGATTCCTTGCCAGTGGAGCCGACTGGCGACATGCACAATTACTGCCCACTGAATTTAACATTGCGGAAGTCAGGAAACAGTTATTGACATTTATCGGTTTATTGTAGCTTTGTTAATTGTGTTATGGCGTTGTCATTTCAGTTCTATATGAATTATACATCAAGGGAATTAAACATGCATAGGAAGAGCCAGGCAGCAGTAGACAGCGGTCATATAGTGAAATTTTTTTTTGATCCCGAAATGTTTTTTTGTCTAAATGAAATAGATAATAATATATACATATGTAACAAAAACCAGTACATATTAAAACGTACGTGATTAACAATTATGTACCAAATCGGAGTTAAAAACGAGATACAACAGATTATCGCTTGTCATAAAAACCGCTAATGTTACATGTTATAAGTTGCTATTTCAAAACAGTTCGGTAACCATTTATATGTTAAAATTGGCCTATATGCGCACAATCACCAAAAAGTATGCATTAGTTCAATAACATGTCGTAGTGGGCGAAAGAATGCATAGTTGTCATTGTCAACAAAGTCCCCACCATGGTCAAATCGTGATAACAATTCGATTAAGGTGCACGATTACCACGAACATTCTTAACGGAACGTTTCTCCCACTGCTTCAATTTGTGATCATCATTTGGTCGGAAACCGAAAAAAACACAATTTGGAAAAACTCCGATGATTAAAAAAACATATCCCCATTATTTAAGCTGGCATAAATGGAGTCGATGTCGCCAGATGACTCCAGATGGAAAACGTGGCGAGAGACTTTCAGGCCCTATACCACAATTCTTGTTCTTTAGTACTTTTATCATTTTATTTCCTTGCACCATGGCATCACTATTTACAGACGTCTCTAAGTAAGTTATGTTATGGGATTTTGAGCGGGTTAAATATATAGTTCACACACACACGCGCGCACGCGTGCGTAAGCGCACACACACACATACACACAACTGTGTGTGTGCGTGTGCGTGCATGCATGCGTGCGTGCGTGTGTATGTATAGTGATTACATACAACTATAGCCTTTATTATTGTAGGTATCGAGACTCGAGTCAGCCGATCGACGCTTCCAGCGTGAAGGAGCTAATGTTCCGTCATGATCACGAGGACACCACCGCCGATTTCAGTGTTAGTATTCAGCTTATGTTCTTGCAGGCGTATGCGTGTGCGTGTGCCTGCGCCTGCGCCTACGCCTGTGCATGTGCGAGTGGGTATGTACGCACACGGACTCGTTTATGTGCCAACGTGTGTGCGTGCGTGTGGATATATAATTGCGTGGAAACTATAGCATATGTCGATATTATGTTTATTGCAATTGTCGTGCGAATGCAAAAAGGATGCTACAGATAACACGTTGCTGTTGTTTTAGCATTGGAAAATTGCACTCGGTCGGAGGTTCCGGTCCCACAAACTGTGGTTCGTGCTGCGGCTGTACGGTGTCAAAGGTCTTCAGGCCTATATCAGAAAGGTGGGTTCCTCGTACGAGATGTCGTTATATACGTGGTGTTATTCATCAGATGTCCAGTGTGTGTGTGTGTGTGTGTGTGTGTGCGTGCGTGTGCGCGCGCTTGAGCGTGTGCGCGGGTCCGTGTTTGTGCGTTTGCGTGTGTATTTGGCATCGTACTATCGCTATAGATGTTTCTCTTGTTACGAGACATTTCCATAACTACATTTCTTGTTGCAACCATCTATATCCACTTCGCCTTGTTCATCGGGAATTATTGTAATATATTCTTTTTGACGTTTGTCTGAATTAAAAGTCTACACTTTCCTATTCTTCCACACATCATATTTGTTTCGTTATCCGTTATTTGTCGATACTCAATCTATCAATGTGCCAGGTAGCCATTGTTTCATTATGCAAATTATCCGAGTGTAAAATCCATGTAGGCCTGCAATATGCTCCGGTTATTCGTTATATCGGCCGAATAACCTGAGGTAGTGTCTACATATGATGCTGCTTATTGGCTTTGAGATGCACTGTGTGTGTCTCGGTGTTTCCTGCGTGTTGTATGCCCGTGACACATATTTCGCCTCTTTGGTTACATTGTCCTAACGTGTGACGTCGGTTGCAGCAAGTTGAACTGGCCCATGAGTTTGAGAAGATGGTTGCAGCCGACGACATATTCGAAGTGACACATCCCATCACACATGGCCTTGTCTGCTTCCGGCTTCGACAGGTAGGACACGTGACATGATTGGTGCTTGCAGTCGTATCATCACCATATGTGTGACTTTAAGGTTTATCTCCTGTTGCATTAACGTGATTGCATTCACTCCCTGTTACAGATCCATTTGCAGGACTTATGTTGCGCTTCTGTCACAAATTGAAAACCTACGTTCCTGTAATATATACACATATATATTTATATAATTATATATATATATATTACACGAACAACTTGTGTTAGCTATTAAATATTTCAAAGCTTTGAAATTTATGCATTATTTAAAACTGTATTAGTTTTAGTTCTAATATAGAATTTATGGAACACTATTTATAATATGCGTGTAGCACAGATCTTTTGGCAGTTTCAGTGATAAATGCCTGTTACCATATGTGGCATTCAAACGACAACACTCATGCATTGATTCTATGTTATATCGCAGTGTTCCAACGACCTCAATGCATTGCTTCTGGTCAACCTCACCAAAGACCGCCGGGTCTATCTGACGGCATCTACCAGCAAAGGCGTCTATTTTCTGCGGTTCGTTGTCTGTTTGAGGGACACCGAGACGTCAGATATACGGTATTCGTGGGACGTCATCCGTGAAGTTGCCTCGGCGCTGCTGGAAGACACGAAGGCCAACTGAGTTCCTTGGTGCAGCAGAACTTGCAGCACACGTGTGTAAGAGGCACACTCATTCTACTAATATAGAACATATTCTGGTTGTAAGGAATACTTTGGCACTTGGTCTAACTGTTGTAAATATCCAAAGTCCCTTACTGTTAATCATACACATATATGTACATGTCAAGACCTTTATATTGATTGTTTGTTTATTTCTAAGTGGAAAATGCATACAAAGAGAACAACACGCAATATGCAATACATAAACATTTACACATGGAAATGGGGGAAGATAGAAGTGTTATACTTATTAATACTAAACTTCCCCAACACGACCATAACTTGTACATTGAAATATATTAACAACATGGAAAGGTAACAACATGGAAATATATATTTAGAAAGCGATCTCATTCATTTTTTTCAATTACATTTCTATATATACATATATATACATATGTATGTATATATATACAAATGTAACTACATATATGTGTGTGTGTGTGTGTGTGTGTGTGTGTGTGTCTGTGTGTGTGTGTGTGTGTGTGTGTGTGTGTGTGTGTGTGTGTGTGTGTGTGTGTGTGTGTGTGTGTGTGTGTGTGTGTGTGTGTGTGTGTGTGTGTGTGTGTGTTCAATATACTTGTACAAGTTATGGTCGTGTTAGGGAAGTTATTAATAAGTGTAACACTTCTATCTCCCTCCATTTCCATGTGTAAATGTTCATGTATTGCATATTGCGTATATATATACAAATACGTATGTTCATCAGTTCCGTTTTATGTGTGTGCATGGTAATGATTAATAAATAAGTGCTTAAGTCTTGTTTTGAGTATTTTAACTGTAGCTGAACTAGTTATTTTGACATCATAAGAGTTCCATAGTTTAACCCCATATACCGATAAACACATAGATTTTAAAGTTGTGCGAGCATACACGTGTTTCATTTTTTATTTTGACGTCAAATTAATTGAATCATGGTTAGTAGCAAAGAATTCTTGAAGGTTATATTCGGCAACATCTTATCTTTAGCCTTGAACATTACAATAGAAATTCTCAATTGTATTATGTCAGGCAGTTTAAGTATACCTAAATCACAAAATAATGTATTAGTATGGCATAAAAAATAGCATTACAAATTAGCCTAGTTGATTACTATCTTCTGTAAAATAAAAATTAGTTTTATAAGTGCTGCCCCAGATTTCACAGCAATATGATATATATATAGATATATGAGAAATAGTGCGCAATATAATATGAACAGTGAGTTTTTGTCAAGTATATATCTTGCTCTGTACATAATGGCAATAGTTTTTGACACTTCTATTTATATCTGCAGGTGCGACGTTGAGATCGTCAGTCTCCCGTACACTGACATCTCACCATCTCGATGATAACATTGGTTTTGTGAGTGCATATGTGGGGATTGGCCTTGTCTAACCATCTGTGTCCTTGTAATATTAATTCTTCAGTGGATCCAGTAATTGTTGCTGCGCGATGCTGGCCTGACCCCATAACCTGGCCTGGGTATGAACTCTCAGTACATACTGCCTGAGAACAGCAAGTGTGGATTGTGGAAGTTTGTTTCTTTCAAACACGTAGCTCCGGAATGCTGTCGGTGTGAATTCCCTGTAGTGTATATGCAGCACATACGAATGTTGCCAAAGAGGACAACTGACCTATTGCCACGTCGTCGGCACGAGCAAGCATATGTGTGGCTTTGATGACATCACTCTGCGCTGTGGGGTAACCTTGCAGCCAGGTTGTCTTGCCTATTCGAGAGAACCTCCCAGTGTTACTCACCCCCGCGAATACATGGAAGGTGGGCGAAGCCTTTGCCTTCTCGTCACCCATACATGTTAAGTTTCAGAAACGCCAATCCAGGAGATTTATACGTAAATCAGAGGGTCTCAGAAAATCGGGCATTTATATGTAAATCGGAGGATCTTGGAAAATCAGACATTTATACATAAATCGGATTAAAATATAACAAAAAAGGATACTTTCCATAGACATTAATAATCATGTTATAATAAAACGTTAAGTTTCAGAAATGCCAATGCATGAGATTCATGCATAAATTGGAGGGTCTTGTAATATCAGGACATTTTGTGTAAATTGGGGGTCTTGGGGTATTATCGAATTGTATATAAATCTGAGTATTTCATGTTATGAAAATGGTCACAGACCAGCTTTATTTCCAAATGCATTGCACATGTGCTCTTAAATCAATGGCACATAACAGAATGTTAATATGTATTTAATGTGTTACATTAAATAAATTATATGTGGACATAAAATAATTGAATTATATGTAAACTAAAATGTACGTGGCTTTATAGGTATGGTAGAAAGAAAAAAAGTTTACTAATTCGATGTTCTAGGCATATGTGTTCATACATTAAATGTATATTTTTATGGTGCAAAGAACCTTGCATATAGGCAGTAAATACATCTTCTTTTATTACAAATATGTTATTACATTATTACAAACAGATACTACATTCACAAGTATAAGAACCAGAACTTAGCATTGTATTTTCTTCAAGTTTGTTTCCGTGGCCTGGGTGACGGAGGTATGCGTGATGAATTTACTATTTGTGACCTTTGGCCTTGCTGGTGGAGCATTTGATGTTATAAAATACATCTTTTCATGTATAATGTGTTCCATTTCTAACAGTTACATATATAAATGGATTAAATAAAAAGTGCACATAGTGTAGATGGATAGACTGACATTATTTGAGCATAGATTGAAACGGATTACATTTCGTTCTACAAGATCGGCAAGCTGACGGTGGGCGATAATATGGAACCCGCGGCCGCAAGCGCGGTTCACTGTGCTCGACTAAAGCTTATATGCAATATCAACCACAGGCAAGACCCAGGAAGATTATAGTTAAACAGTTGTTGTTGTCTAGTTAACGCAAGGCATGATTTAAACAACCCCTTTTCGCTTTGTTATCCGAGCGGCCTTGGCCCAACGCCCCATATTCATTCTCGGTGTCTAGAACTCTCCAGATTGGTTTTACACGGATAATTCCTTATGTCATCGAGGTTGACATGTTTCCTAGCAGTAGATAATTCGGTATAACTACCACGTAGATGTCAGTGGCTGGAGAGAAGAACGTCAGTCGTGCTGCAGTTATGCAGCATGTGGATTTCTTTGTGATGTCAAGACTGCTTGGTGGATCATTCTTGTATCAGCTTCATCGTGAGTGTTGTCGTCAAAGGAATGTTTTTTATTATTTATGGTTCGCGCTGTCACAAACACGATTATTAGCTTTGTAAACTTAATGTTATTGCGCTGCCTGTTAAAAAGGTAAGTTCTTATATGACGCAGTATATAATCCTCAGGACTGTTCAAAACGCTTTACGCTTTCCCTAGCAGACCTGTTCAATCAAACACCATCTCGACTTCTCTGGGAAGCATTCAGCCACGCTGCAGTTAATACACGAATAGTATTCGCACACAAAATAACCACCACTGTCTATAGCCAGGTTGGTAGTCTGTCAAAGCAGCTTTCCGGTTGTTATGTGAAAGGAACCGCTTCGTGATCTAGATCTGTTGTCAGTCTGAAACCTTGTTTTTATCATCAAGAAAAACGTTTGGGGCCAGAATTTCAACAAAATACACGTGCTCAGTATCTATTGTTTACAGCTTGACGGATATTTTGTTTAGCAACAGGTCACGTGATGGACAGGTCAGTTGTATATTCAACAAATATTATATCTAGTTATGTACTGCAGAATAAGAATCGATTTGTTATCAAAAATACTCTATTCAGCCAATCTACTTCATTGCACAACTTGGTGTGTCAGTTGTTATACAAAATAATTTCCAAGAGTATCTAGTTATCACAGTTACCATCGCGACCACCGGGTTATTACTCCTGAACTTCTGACCCTGGAAATTTGGTCAAGATAGGATAAGATATGACAGTTTTTAAAATGACAAGAACAGGGAAACAAGAAAACGTACACTAAGCTGATCTGCGAAAACCTTTATGTTGAAGTGACATTTCTCTTATCCCTAATGAATGATCGACCTACATGGACACGACTCATTTATGTTTCGGCGACGCAGACAAATAATGATGCTGATAAAAATACGACATTTCAAGACAAGCCTGTTCATATAACTTATTACAAGAACACAAAGACAAGTGTTGGTGACAGAATTTCATTGCCTCCAAAGCAACGTTTGTATTTATTCCAAGATGTCGCCACTGTGTACAAGAAGGCACTGCTTGATCTCTGCGTATGTACCAACATCCTAGACAAACTACATCCTTCTACAACTACTGACAGTGGTAGCAAACATGTGGGTTGTTGATCAAACACAATTTCGTGGAATAGTTCTTTGCATGCCTTTTTCCCACAATTAAGACGGGCGAAGACAGCAAGGGGGCCGAAGTACAATTGCTACAGCAAACGTCCATACATTTGAGCAGGCAATATACCAGAAGACTAATAATATTACCACCCCTAGCTTGAGAGGTGGAAAATGACGTAAAACACCTAAGTGGAATGTGATCGTCCTAACTGGCACTATTCTCATCACGTCTGTGTCTGCTCTGCGTAACTGCCTAAAACTACATAACCAACCATGTTTCATCACTACAACTCTCCAAATGTAGATAAGAGCAAAACAATCTGTAAAACATAATCCTGCCTGCATATCTTAATTAATACATTTATGTTACGTTTGATATCTGAAAAACACACCCTTTTGATGATAAATGTCACATAAAACAAACTGTGACTTGTACATTTCATTTGGTGCATATTCCTAATGTCACACAGTTCCCATTGAAATAACACATCATTTTGATTATACATTCAAATGAACCATAATAGCATGTCCATACAAAAAATGAAAGAAGTAATAATTTCCAAACAACTTGCGGGTGTCATGTTCTGACCCTGTCTGTGGTGTAACATCGCCTTAGTAATGTATTGCCACGTGTCAACGTTACAAGCTGCATTAAATCCATTCATGTGGTAACCACAAAATTGCTGGCAAAATCACAATTAACTGTATTGCCACAACGACCACCACGTTATGTTGATTATATAACTACATACATATATATGTATATACAGTGTATATATACATATATATAAAACATATATGCACACGTGTATATATACGTTAATATATATATATATATACATTTATCGCATTAAAGCTGCATATCATGTGATAAACGTATAAATACATATACGTGTGTGTGTGTGTGTGTGTGTGTGTGTGTGTGTGTGTGTGTGTGTGTGTGTGTGTGTGTGTGTGTGTGTGTGTGTGTGTGTGTGTGTGTGTGTGTGTGTTATCAGTGGCGTATACTTGGGGGGGGACCATGGCTTTTTATTACACATTTTCTTAACACTTCACTTGCACCACTATTTTCTACTGAGTGACTAAGCTGGACTCCCTTTGCCCTCTTCATGAACTCCTACATATGCATGTTACATAACTCCATCTGACACTAGGAGTTATGTAGTAGTTTCCTACAATTAGCAGGATGTTTGTTGCAGACAGAACAACTATGGTACACTTAATACCCATAAGCACAGTGAGTTGGCAAACCATATGCATCAAATAGTTTGCATCACAGACAAGTAAAATTGCAATAACAGTTTTGACCACATTTGGGCTGCAGATGAAAACCCCAAACAAGTAAATGGTTTTAAACAAATTACGATCAGCATTTTGACAACACAGTCTTCAGTAGAATTTGTTGCTTCAAAAACTTGTTACACGTCTCAGCATCAGCGATCTACAATAGACGAACACACTTCAAGAGGAACAAAACGTTAACATGATACTCTAACGTCATCAAGCAGCAATCACCTATCACAAACAACCCTATCTATTTGGTGGCTACACATATTTAGGAAAGATTGAGTGAATTAATGAATATATGAGTGAATCACTGACACCATTAGATAAAAAATATGGAAGTGATAATGGACTACAACTCCATCTCCACTTTACCTATATCTATGATAAACCTAGTCTCTTATTAAGTTGTCAGCCAAACAACTGTAAGTTTCCGTTTTGCAACAATCATGAGAGTAACACACACTCACAGTAAGTTTAAGTAAAATACGTAATACTGAATTGTTCCATCAAGCCGTTGACCATAAATTCAAGATTTAATTAAACAAACAAAATTTTTTACCCAAATATGTGATGATTAGAATAAGTAAATCTATCCCATCATCATGCAATTCGATATGAACATAAACAACGTCATGAACATAAGGTATATGATCGCTTTTGATACAGAATTGCCACTTCGAAGTGTATTGTTGACATCTACTTAATCTATTACAAGTGGTCTGACATTGGTGTCTGTTGTATCGCAAATATAGTGAACTACATTGATTATTTATTGCTGCACCATATTTAGTGGAAAAAATAATGCTAATTTTAATAAAATATTTAAAATTCCTGAACAAAGGTTCAATGGAACAATTCAGTAATATAAATCGTTAATTTGTTTGATGATTTTGTGATATTACATGAGTTTGTGTCACTTGCATGACTGGACCAGGGAACAATACAATGCAATAACTTTATTGTCTGTTGGGTTACAGAAAATTTCCTTTAGGCTTGTTCATATAAAATCTTACATATTTATGTATACAAGGTTAAGATAAGTACTAAGAGCGAGGTTATCACATAATATTCACATCACATGTACAATAGGATATACTGATAGATCATATGCACATAGATAAGTAAACCACAATAAATAAGTAACAGGTAAACAAACTCAAAGAAAAGTAGTGATATCAACCCAACGGCCCACAGCCTATATGGAATGATGTGCTCCAACGATATAACTCTAGTGTTCTTTCCAACGACAAGAATATTTATATATCTATGTGTATATCACAAATGTCTTGGCTGCAGTGTAACGAGTGCATCGGTGCAATAAGACAAGCTAACTACGGAACGAGACATTTCCACCATGATGTCATCACCAGTGGGCATTGTGCAGCTCAGCTACTTTCTTGACAAAGTCAGAGTCAGTCGCGTAAAGCTGCAATGTGCCAATGATGTCCATCCACCGTATACCGACTGCGTCGTCACCTAGATGCACACAAACCAGCAATGCAGTTAATAATAATAAAAGTACTATATAGCACCTGATCAATCGAGATTGCTCACAGCACTTTTTATACACACATAACAATATTTTGAAGCGAATAATCACACTGAGAATAATCTACACAAATGTTAGACATAAAAATAAATGCTAACAAAAAACAGAATCATAAAAATGATTATATCAAAAATTAAATATACTAAGATATTCTTAAAAAAACTACTTTATAAACTGAATGAATCAATGTGAGTTTATACACATTGTGTTGTTTACCCAATTAAACCAATCGGGCAGCATTAAAGCCTGTATACATACCATCAGGTGGTGGAAACCTATCCGTTATAGCCCACACAACACAACTGGGTATGACAACGCTGTTGCCACTTCCCAAGTGGTAAAACCGCCATAAAACAAATTGTATGTAAGCTGCATGATGAAAGTTGTCAGTTGTTGGCTGGACAATGTATGCAAACAAGTTATTCACATCTCGTAGAGCTACAAGAACTACCGACCTTCGCAGCACTGCATCATTTATGTCTCTTTCAGCAGTCTCTAGAAGACAACGACCGACCATGACTGCGATGGCAGCATAGTTGTTTTTCTGGTCGTGGCATTTGTCGACATCGACTGCAGTGACACTAAGAGATGTCCTCACTATCCGATGGAGGTGATGGCTCAGTCGGAGCGATGTCACCAGGCAGCAGATCCCGTAGGTGTGGATGGAGACTCATAGCAATTTGAATAAAGTCAAGTAGTGCATTGCGATTAACATCTTTCAACTGTAAATGTTTTAAAACATGCATTTTATTGCCAATACTGATAAAGACAATGTACAACTATCTATAGCTATAAACAGAAGTGTTTAGGCAACGCATTTTTAGATTTCAATAAATTTTCTGCCTCAAAATATGATAATGGTTTTGTTTTATTAACTTTATTGAATGCCAATTTTGTTCTTGAGCAAGAGATTGTTCAGTATGATTTGAACTGAACACCAGTGGCAACTAATAACATACAAAATAACTGTTAAGACAGGATGGTATCTTGTTCTGTGTTCTCGCCTACTAGCAGTTTAACACTCGATGCTTGTCCAAATTTGAATAGGCTTCTTGATGACTTCTGTAACAATATGTACCCATTTTATTTTGAAAGCATTTCTGTAAATGTAGTCTAATGTGTTGCAGGAAAATAATTTGCTGCCTAAAATATATAAAAAATCAATATAGTTTCTAAAAATAAATGACCCAAAGGTTTATCATTAAATGTTGAATATGTCCGGTACATAACAAATTCAAATTTCCTTCGATGCATATCGCATACAATACAGCTATATAATAGGAACTAACATTCTTTGCAACTTGTTGTCGTTTCTTTGGTTTTATTGCTGGCCCCTCCTGTAATAATCAATAAACTGCTTAAAATCATTCATCCGTACAATAAAATAAAGGAGTTATGCATAATTGGCACAATGTATATTGCTGGCAAATGTAAGATTGTGGGCTAATGTGGTATTTGTGTGCCTGAGGTTATGTGTTTGTTGTAGATTGGCCTTGCTGATACAAGTCCTTAGCCACAGACTGCAAAGATTCACTGAGGTCATCAGATACAGGAACACGGATTGTTGATATATATCCTGGTCTTCTTCCTCATCTTCCACAAAGGCCACCAACAAGTCCTGCTTTCTAATTATGTAATAAATAAAAGTATGTATGCATGCATATGATATACAAAATAATGTTGTTGATATCAAATATGCATGATTGTATATATATATATATATATATATATACATACAATTATATATATATATATGTGGAATATTTATATATATTCTTCTACATTATCATGATTATGGTACAGAATAAAATGTTACACACAATTTGTTCAAAACACAAGTTTATTTAATTTTATTGGAACAGCCTTAGAATAGGCGAAATACTGTTCTATGCTGGTGTTGATCAAAGATTTCCCCCACACCCCCAGATATGGGGTCAAATACAAGAGAGTATTTAAATACTTTTTTAAAAGTATTTGTAATTTTTGCATTTGTATATTTTTTTTAATGAAAGTATTTATATTTAAATACTTCTGCAAAGTACTTGAAACGTTGAAATATTGTCTAATACTTTTTCAGTTTCATTCGGCATGGGTATCCATATTGTTTATGCCTGTCTTGTTAAATTTGAGAATCAAACAATTGTACTCGGTCAATTAGTAATTCACCACTTTTCCATTCTGAAATAATGGCAAGATAAGGCCAACATGTCATTGAGACCACTGTGAGGGAAGCAAACGTTACCTTATGAGTCAGTTGTTACTATGATGCAATTACTAACAGGACTCTCTTGCACTGGCGTGCCTGTCTTTTGATCATGGTTTCCAAACTGAGCTAATTAACCAATCTACCTAGATAATCCATGTGGCTGATAATGTCTACTATTGTGTCAAATATATGCATGCCGTCTGTGGGTTGAAAGGAAGGTGGTGGCTTCTCAGGGCAGGTGGCATCATCATTAGGCAGCTTTTTCTTATCTACGAGTTAATTGCCCATGACATGAAACTACAAACCACGGCTGATATTCAAGTTCTTCAGTGTGCTTTTTTGTTTAGCTGTACTGTAATGTCGTATTGTGAAAAGTATTTGAAATACTTCCCGATGCATTTAGAACTACTTTTATATTTTAAAGTATTTGAACTACTAATCTGTGTTCCCCCATTTTGTTTCAAAGACAATTGTTGTAGCCCATACAGTTGTTAAATTATTTTGGCCAAAACAGACGTAGTTGTAAACCTAATACAATAATCAGACAGTTATATAATATCGTGAGAACGTCCCTTACAATCATGGTTGCTTATTTATTGTCATATTATATCTACATTGAGTTCGTGCATCGCAAACGTACATGACAGTGCGGTATTCATTATTGTGATTAAAATTTTCCCAAACCTATGAAGTGCCCACAGAATTGTAACATGCCAGCCAAGTGTACTACAATCGGAGCTGCCAGTGCAACATATTATATACAGTTTCACCGAAACATTCAAACAGAAGAAAGACATGAGTCATGACACAATACCGACATCGAAGTGGACGACGCACGAATTTAGGAAACGCAACCATACAATGAATATCACTCAGCAGAACTTCTTCTGCTGCAGACCAGTTGTCTGATCAGACTGATGCATCCGACGGGCCTGTTTTGTGGCTATGCCAAGTTTCTCGGAAAGTTTTGATCCTTGTCTTTCGACTCTGTTTGTGCATATTAATTTTGTTCGTACCACAAGTACAATTATTCGAGCAAAATGCTCCTCTGACAGCCGCTCCGATCAAACAGGGACATGCCCCTCTCTTCTCGATTCTATTAAAAAAATTTGAACAATTGTAATGTCCAGGATCATATTAAAAACCTGAGGATTGCTTTTACTTGTCATGACGTACTGTTGCAAACTAACAACATTAAATTGATCAATCCTTATCAACACAACACAATCACAAGATGCAGCGCACGTTTGTCTTGCATTCACGAGAACTAACGGCAGCAAACGTATCGTCTGCAACGAAACCGAGACTGTTCTATAAATAGCCTCAGACGCGAAGCGTCGGCCAACAAAACACTTCTGCCGTGGAATAGCGCAATCTATACAGTGCCCCTTTAATATTCGAACTGTTAGCATACGTTTTGTGCCCATAATTTAATAAAAATGACGGAATCGAGCCGGAAAAAACAATTGAGGGCATGACGTTTGAAAACTGTAGTCAATATTCCCCAACAATTTTGATCTTGGATATATTTCTGCTTTCAAAAGTGTCAAAATAGTTTATGTACCTTTAGTTCCAATCCAACTCCATTTTAGCTGGAACTGTCATGGACGCGGGGAAAGCCAGAGATAATAACACACTCTATTGCATGGTAATCTGGCTTGAATCCCTACACACATCTCTATGCATCATAATACTAACCAGTGAGGCAGTCCGCCCGGATAGCGTGTTGCATTCAAATGTATAGAACACACCATAACACAAAAATGTTACAAATTGCTGGGTACATCCTGAGACGTATTTGCCAATGACATTATTTTCTTTACGACGACACAGAACAAGTGAACTTCCTCGGTTACCCTTCAGCCTTCCACTTATGCAACATCTGCCTTTCGAAATGTATAACTCTCCGAAACCCCGTCCCACCGGACCCCTTGATAAATTTAAAACACTCTCAATCAACTAGCACCCCTGTGGGCCTGCTGCTAGCATGTTTACACAATTTAAGACACATGCATGGAACTTACGGAGGTATGTGGATTTTATGTATATTCCCACATGTTGAGTATAAAGTGCTCTGAGCAGTCCTAACTAGATATCGATCTATACAAGACACACACACACACACACACACACACACACACACACACACACACACACACACACACACACACACACACACACACACACACACATATATATATATATATATATATCGTACATGCATTTTACTGTTAGTAACACACAGTAAATATCCTAATTACCTGCTGGAGCCGAACGTAAAACCGCTCACTGCGCGCTTAGCTAATGGTGTTTTAATAGACGTCGACACGAGATATGCGGTTTACTTCAAATTTGAGGTCGTGTTCAGATTTGGCGTAGGGTCGCGGGGTTTATTGCGTTAGCTAATGGTCTCTACATTCTCTTGGTGACATTGATGATGACTCTGACGAGTCGAAGATGGATGAAGATGCAGTTGCCCAAATTCAAGATGTCATTCACTGACACTACCTGGGGATATTGTAGAGGATTCGAGAGTTGAGTCATGCGGCCGTTGACAACGTCCAGAAGGCAGAACATCGATATCTGATTTAGTACTAATTGAATAAAATAATTACGTTGCATCATCAGTTGTGAAATGGATATTTATTTGTTATTTTAGGTTTCAGGAGCATTGCAGGTCAACATAAGAATTTCCATAAAAAGGTCGCATTTTGACGATGTCCACCAAAAATGGGGACTAATGATTTTTCATGGGAATGAGTAACACATTAAGGCTACTGGTCCCCCTGGCGAGTGGGTTAAATTTCTAAATTTCGACCCCAGCTTAAATAAATCTTCATATATATATATATATATATATATATATACATACGGGCACGCTCGCACGCGGTCATGCTTACGTGCTTACATATACTTATCGAGTAAGTCGCATAAAATAAAGTCATAGAGACTATATTTCAAGTGAATCATTCATCTACTTACGCTCTGGGTTTGTTTCGCATTGTCAAAGTCAAGGAAAATGTGCGTCAAACTACGCTGTTTGTGTCGTCATGATACTGTGCCCGGTGGAACCTATCAACAAAATACATGTGAGGGTTGCAAATCATAATTTTGCGCCGCCCCCCCCCACCCCGCGACACATATTTTTTATTTTCTGTCCGAGAAATCTGACGTTTATGCACACCAAAGAGGAACTTGACACCACGACCATCTTTCTTGCTTTGATTGCTACAATCTGATCATTAACTTGCTGGAAGTTTATTTGTGTTACAGTCGCCCTCTCTAAGTTGAGCAGGGTCATGTTACTGATACGATCTTGTCTCATAGACGCTTACAGATACGTAAGGATTACCATCGCCGTTTGTGCTCACATCTAGGCGCTGCTGTGGCCCCACAATGTCGTAGCCATGTCAGTCTCCACTCTGGCATTCCAGGGCCTCCACCGAGTTCGATTTGTCATTTGACAATGGTGATCCCTCTCTCAAATCGCAGAGTTGAATGTGCAAAAATATATACTGTCCCAAAGAATGTGCACAACAGATGGCTCCTGACTGGCGGACTGAACACCAGCCAAGATCAATCTGTGATTATCACAACTAACGACCAAAATCCATATATGTTTTACAGTATTATCCACCTGTTGGGTAAGTTGGCCGCCGATTCGACGCCCCCAGACCTGACACCCATGTGTCAGTGCAAACGGTAACCGTATAATTAATTTGGGAAGCTCAAAACATAATTAAACGTCGGTCGTCTGTCACTTTTTTGAAAGGTCACTTGGGTGCGGTGACTGCGTTATATAATGTCAAAAGGTGTTCCAATGTAATCGCACACATCCGACTTGGCCCCTGTATTGCATACATTTATTGCTTTCGGGTTTAAGTGGCATACATTAACTTATGCCATTGATAGCATCTAGCGTGAGAATACTTGGCACTCTTTCCATGCGTTGCGCTTTGGATCGATAGTACACGTAAGTTACAATTATTCCTTCGAACGATTGCATTCATGTAGTTTTGAAAGTTGTTTTAAATTCATTATTGATGATTTGTGAACGATGATAGCGACTGGTGTATACGTGTTAATACCAAAACATTATAATCTGTAAATAAACGTTCGCTGCAGCTCAACGTATACCCCACAAATACGCACTGTACATAAATTGTCCCTATAAAAATGTGTTGCTTATTTAAAAAAACACTATGAAATGTTGGATTTTGTTAATATAACGGTTGGTCAAGTACGTTGGATTTTCAAATTATATCAAGGAAATGTTACCATGCATAATCTATAATATATAATCACAATTATTTGTAAATGACTTATATTTGTTTACCACTGAACATTATTATTTTTCTCTGCTTTTCAGCACAACTTATGATAACATATTTATTTTTGTTTTATGA
Source organism: Escarpia spicata (assembly GCA_963995525.1). Classification (NCBI taxonomy): domain Eukaryota; kingdom Metazoa; phylum Annelida; class Polychaeta; order Sabellida; family Siboglinidae; genus Escarpia; species Escarpia spicata. Next base: position 39,360,099 of record OZ023213.1, read on the forward strand.
GTTACTGAAACGTGTTTAATTATTTCATAGGATTGTGTTCAGAATGGCACACACACACACACACACACACACACACACACACACACACACACACACACACACACAAACAAAAAAACAAACAAACACATCAAATAAAATATTATAATATAACATTCTTCTTCTTCGACGTTCACTTAGATGGGAACGCCTGTCACCCTCACGAATGATGCCGTCATCCCCAACAAAACCTCGATATCACCATGTAGGTTTTAATTTAAGGGGTGTCATCTGGCCACGCTTGCCGTCAGTGGCCATCCTGTAGTGGGCAGTGCAGAAGTGGGAGCTCACTGGTCATCGGGGCGGTTTCACAACAATATAATAACAATATAACATTGATTGTTTAGATTCTTTGTTTGTATTTTATATATTTCTTTATACTCACAGTAAACTATTTTATCTGATTATAATTAAATAGTTAGTTAACTGATTAATGTCAACACAAATGGCATATATACATATTGATATTATTTGCTGAGCTCCGGCGATTTCATTTGGTGTATTACACTCTATGTTTACTGTGTTGTCTTGTTCTATTAAATAATTAAGTTGACTAAATAATTATGCACTTAATTCACTGCTTTGGTCAGACCAGGCATGAGATTCTTCCGCGGTTCATAAACCAAATCCAAAAAAAATTGTTTTTAATATAGGGGTCAGGGCCTCACCCAGAAACCCGTCCACCCGTCATTTGGACGGGTAAAATTCGAAAATCGCCATTTTGGACGGGGTGAAATTGATTGTGGACGTGTCCGCCAGGCTGGCGCTTCCATATCCGTCCATGCCGTATTTTTGCACTGCACAGCCCGTCTATGCCATTTTACGACGTCATTGAAACTGCCGCGAAGCTAGTTACAAAATCTACTGAGATTGGTTTTGAAAATTGACCACCCGGATCGCCTGGCCAGCTGCCCGACACACGCCAGAAACCAATTGAGGCCTCGACTTGCTAGGGTAATTGTCACCTAACCGCTAGCGGTGGTTGTTTGAAAAGCAGGCAACACTTGCGTAGACCAAATAATCAGGGCGGGGAGTTCCAATAAGCACTCGTCGATTACGACGAGGCTCGATTGGACAGTTTAGTGAACTGATTGGGTGATGTTACGCAGGAACCAATTGAGTGTATTGCTGTAATTATTAGTGCCTGGGAAGAACCCGCTCTTCCGTTCCCAAACGATTTCCTAGACGTAATTGTAACCGCATCAAAGACACCGGCGACCACTAACAGACAACAGTGACTATCACAGTAACTAACTAGCATTACCACATCGGCCGCTGCGGTTGTTGGATCTGGCCAGATCTGGTGCAAAACTATGACAAACCACCGGTCACGCAGTCCTCACATCGTTCAGTCGCGTTAAATGATACATATTTAATATCATTGGAACAACAACATAACATTCTTTACAATGGTATAAAGTTTTTAGAAGTATTCCTTTATTTGACGAACTTATCGTCCGTGATTTAGCGAAAATGCGCGCTAAGAATTTCATGCCGACGGCGCGTCGCGAAGGTACGGTTTACGCAAAAACACAGGTCGCGGAAAATAGAAAACCCACACTTGTAATGATATTGGGATCGTATGGTTTTTAATCAACCAACGAGGAGAAGTTTTGGTGTTCACTGTTGCAGGGCTGCCTACCATTACGGATTCTCCGTAGTCATTACGGAAATTCACCTCAGATTACGGCATTACGGAAACTGCCGCCGTATTGCGGAATACAAATATCCGCCTACAGAAAATGATACACATTAAAGAATTGCTAAATCTATCAATACTGCTGCTCGAAGAAACTCTCATTCACTTGTTACAATTTATCAACACATATTTAATCCACTACAAGTTCTACAAAGTCAATACGGTGTCATCATCCGTTGCAGTGCCTGTGTACAATGTTACAACTTTGACTGCCACCAGCCTGCTGATGACTGCCGTGGCACGTGAGCATGTCATTAATGCGCGTCTAGACATTAATAAAATGTAGAGGTCTATAGTGAAAAAAAATTATGAAGATGACGTTAGGTAGAAGCATTAAATTACATAAAATAGTTATGGTTTTCTGAAAGTTATGGATATAATTATAAAATGTCTTAGAATAATATCAAATCAGTATCATAACTGTTGTAATTGCAATATAAAGCTATCAATTTTTTATCGAAAGGTTTTATTTGAATACAACAATTTCACTTTGTTATTGATTGTTAGTAATAATTATAATGTTCCTGCTGTGTGTTGTAAATTTAGAAGCTCGTTGGATGATTATTGGCTATTCACTGGCGCTGTCTTTCTCACGGTGATGCTCTACAGACGTAAACACTTGGGCATGTCTGGCCGTGCATGCACTTTGACAGCTGTAACTTATTGGATGTTGCTAAACAAGCATCCCTTTGAAGTGCTAACGGACGACCTTAACTGCCGACACAGTAATTATGTTGAAACAAAGTATATCTACTTTTGATGATTAAATGAGCAACTTCCTGGATTCCCAGGCACCGACAACAGCTGTATCTGTCACTGTATCTACCCCTTCAGAGAAAGGTTTGATTGGCAACCTTGTGGACCAGGGAGTGGGGCGGGGTGCGACGGGGGTCATTGTGGAAATTGTTTTTGTCAGGTAGGCAGCCCTGAATGTTGGTGTTACACGAAATCGATGCCGTCAGAGAAACAAAAGTTACGATCAGTTGAAGTGTAAACATGTCGGTTTACCTATGTTATCGCCCGATATACAACTTCGTGCATCACCGATGCCATTTGTCAGTTTTCCACTATTCAAATTATGTATGTTGTGTGATAATTAAACATGATTTACAAGTGCGGAAACTAGATTTTGTTCGACGATATCGCTTCATTTTTGAACAGGATTGCGATAATCAGCCTGCAGTAGAGCCTGCAGGCTGCACGTGCAGCGACTGTGCAAGATTTAGTTATGTCTACGCTATTTTTAGGGCATTGCCGTGGCGAGTCCCCGTTCGACGCGTATGGCAGGCCGATAGGGCCATAAACGCGGTACACTTAACGCGTTAAATAAGAAGTTAACGCGTTGAATTAGCAATCAATGAGAACGCGAAGAAGTTACCGCGCTAACTTAGCAACCAAAGAGAACGCGAATAACTTAACGCGTTAACTTAGCAACCAATGAGAACGCGAACAAGTTAACGCGCTCACTTAGCAACCAATGAGAACGCGATATAACTTAAGGCGCTAACTTAGCAACCAACGAGAACTCAAATATCTTAACGCTTTAACTTGGCAACCAATGAGAACGCGAATAAGTTAACACGCTAACTTAGCAACCAATAAGGACTCGAAGAAGTTAACGTGTTAACGTATCAACCAATAAAGACTCATTTAGCTATGAATCAGCTGTTGAACCAATGAATAAAGATCTTAGTTAAATGTATTAAGGCGGGAAGAATCTATAGTTCGTCTACCCTGGCAACATCCTGTTCAATGTGCATCATGAAATGCCTCCTCGCCGCATTCAGAGTAGTTCTAATTCCACCTTGTTTTTGGCACGATTTAAACGTACCGTCGATGAATGCCTCCGCCTTGCCACAACAGACCACCTACCGGCTTCAACTTGAGCTGCATGCATCACTCGGTAAAAATTGCATTCCATAGGATGGCGGTACAGACGTAGTACTGCACAAATACACTATGCCAGCAATGGGCCACTAGTGTTCCAGCATGGTGCCAGCATAAAGTCAGTACAGTATGCTACTACTGGCCCAATTTACAGTCTCTGTGCAAGACATATTGGACCAGTACCGTTTTAATTTATTTGGGCCAGTATGCTGTTAGTCATTGAACGAGTACTAGCACATTACACTGTTTTTGACTGGGTAATAAACTGATAGTAATATTATTAATTATTATTAAACCTGTAACTCCATGACCACATCCTTATTTTCGGAAAAGTATTGTTCCTGCTGCAACGACGACAACTAAAACTGTCCACGTTTTCAAGCGACGTTTTTTCACCCAACCTAGACCTCGCTGGTGGAATGCTTCGGAATTGTTTAAATCTAAAGATAAAACAATATATAATACAAAGCTATTAGCATGACAGTCTATGTAATGTATATGACTGTGGGCAGTATGTGACTAACTAGTATGAGTATGACTGACCTAGTCCTAGGCCAGGCTACTAGACTAGTCTACTAGGACATGCTCACATAGTCCTACGCTACTCCTAGACCCGGGCGCCTTAGGACTACAACTACGAGTAGGACTAGCTAGGTCTAGGTAGGTAGGCTATGCAATAATAAATCATATGTACTACTAGTAAGTAACTTACTATAAACTACTGGAGTGTGGATGGAGCCATTCTGAATGGCCGCGGTCGGGTGTGGGTGGTTCCACACAACTTTGCTGTTAACTTATACAAGCTAATACACATCATGTATATAATTGTATTATATGAATTTGATTCTTATCTTCATACTAGCTCTAACACAAACGTGCATCTGCCAAGCTGCAATTACAGCAAACTAGCCACGCTTTCGAGTCAATGTTGTAATGACAAACAAACTACATTTATACAAAGTAATGACAGTAAGTGAATGACTTCATTACATCATTGATTAACAGGAGCACTACCCCACTTACTTAACGCATGCAGATGATCCTATTACCTGTTTCAAGCGAACATATATTGACATGACACGCTTGCATTGACATTTCTAACTTACTTGAACCGACTTTGAATGCAATGCAATACAAACGTCTGTCTGCCATTGCCGGCGTTCCCCACCTTCGTGGACGCTAGGCGTGCTGGGTAAATATGACGTCGCACGTCACAAGTACGGAAACTCAATGTGGAAAGGGGAATACCTCTGTAGGGTGCCACCCCTCTGAAGGGCTGTAATTTCTGGGAATTTCCTATCCGACTGTTGTGCGAATACAATTCCAATCGCAACATGGAACGATTCAATGGTCTGTCTGTATCCGCATGCGCGCGTGAAAAACGCATTCGCCTATGTACATTGATCTAATATTGTGTGGAACTAGTTCCATAATTTTGTATTCTAGATTAACATTAATGTACAGTAGAGTCTATAGAATCTAAACAATTACCTTACCCCAGTAACTCGTTTCTCCAGATATACACACCCGTTCAGTTGTATTCAACATTGACCATGCATAATCATTATTCATTGTGATAGCATGAATAGTGTGTATGTGCGTGCATGCGTGCACGTATGGGTGCATGTTGTACGTTCTTCGTACATTTCCATGAACAGTACGGAATGATGTTGATATAACAGCAGTTTCGAAAACTGACTCATGCCATGGGGCGGCGGTCAATAAGCTAGAGTCTAGACTACACAGTTTAACAATGTTGACAATAAAGTCTACATCTATTAGTCTACTAGTATGTAGGTACTTACGTTTCCACAACATTTCCACTACTAACGGCAAGTCCTCCGACCGGCGTACTTGCATTTTGGGTGTGCAGATTTTGAACAATTGAATGAACCCGAAGCCATAGTTAAAAGTTCCGTTGGAGGCTGGTCGACCCATTCTGACCAGCGGACAATTGTTCATTTCTTGCATACCAAACTGTCAAAGACAACCAGGCCGGAACAGAGCTCGGATATCGATTTCATGTAAAGTTATACCCCTTTCAATGCATTCCATTTAATACATTAGGTTCAACAATGTTACATAATTAAACTAACGTGAAATATAGTTACAAGGGGGCATTAATTATTATACATTGTATTTATATATCATGACTATATCTCCACACTATACAAAGGACATTAAATAATAGCAAACGACAGCCATTAATGTTGTGTGTTACTTTGAAAAGGTGTAGACTAGGGCCTAGTATGATGCCAGAAACTATAAATACGTAGGTTGATGTGCAATTCGTAATGTACATTGCGCAGGATGTTGCCAAACGTTTAGCTATGTTCATAAATGGTACTGTAGATTACCGCCTTTTCTTGTTCATAATGCATAACTAAGATTCAATATCTGATTCGTAGTTAAATGAATCATTATTGGATGCTAAATTAACGCGTTAACTTATCCGATTCCTTATTGATTGCGCGTTAACTTCTTCTCGTTCTCAAAATCGAGGCTATATTTGGCGGAGATAGATCGTAGAAATTGGTGGTGTAAAAAAGTGGATAAACAAGTGGAATTACTGATTGATAAGTATTATTTTTGCCTTAATATCATTCATAAAGTTGCAATAAACATATATTGAGTAGCAGTTGTGCTTAAAGTTAGTTAGTTAAAGTATTTTAGAACACCTTAGTATAGTGAGTGATAATAGGGTAACTCACTTAGGCGGCTTAGCCTTCGATAAGTTGTAAACAAGATTTAACAAACCTGATTATAATATATAGGAGATAAAGTAACAACCATCAAACTACTTACATAAGATAATATCTGTGTAAGCCAGTACTTGCTATATAATTTGGTTAGGTAGCATTGTTGTTAAAATTAAGCAAGGGCGATAGTCGGGCGGCGTAACCTAAATAAATAAAGCAGCCTAACATAACGTATACATACATACATACATACATCCTCTTCGGTCTTCAGGCAAATTTGCCTATGTACCGCTCTTTAACCAATGTAGCTTTATAATCAAATTTGACTGGCTGATGCATCCATAATACATCGAGTCGGTTCTTCAGTGCATTGACAGTTGGAGCTGTGACAATGGCTTCGGGTAATGTGTTCCATACATCAATTACTCTCTCGCTAAAGAAGTGTCTCCTTATTTCTCGTTTACTCCTGTTTTTGTGCAGCTTTAAAGAATGTCCCCGCGTTCCTTCATACAGGTCCAGGTTAAACATAGTGTGCGTGCAGGTAAATATGCCATTCAAGTATTTGAAAACATTTATAACGTCCCCTCGTAATCTACGATATGGTAACGTTGGTAAGTTTAGGACCTTTAGTCTCGTTTCATAATCATAATATTTTAATTCTGGCACCATTCGTGTCGCTCTTCTTTGGACAGCCTCCACAGCATCAATATCGTACTGATAATGTGGAGACCAGACTGCTACGCCATACTCCAGAGATGGTCGGACAAGTCCCTTATAGAGATGGAGAAAGGTTGTCTTGTCTAGGTATTGATACGTACGACGAATTATACCCAGCAACTTGTTTGTATTAGATACAGCCTTTTGGATATGTTGTGTGAACCTCAGCTGATCATCGACATGGATGCCTAGGTCTTTCTCGACATGGCTACACTCCAGAGGATTTGTACCTGCTGCTGTAGTCAAGGTGTAGTTAAATTCTGGGTGCCCATGTCCAATTCTCATTACTTTGCATTTGTCCGGGTGAAAGTTTAATTGCCACTTTTCGGACCATTCCTGTAATTTGTCTAGGTCTTTCTGCAGATCTAAGCAATCTTTTCTTGTTGAAATTTCATGGTATATTTTTGTATCATCCGCAAAAATCTTCATGCCACATCCGACTACATTTGTTATATCATCAATATACAATATAAAAAGAATGGGACCAAGAACACTTCCCTGGGGTATCCCACTTATAACATCTGACCAGGAGGATGATACACCATTGACTAAGACCCTTTGCTTGCGGCATGTGAGGAAAGCTTCTATCCATTTCAGTAGTTTTCCTTTGATTCCATATCCATTTAACTTTTAAAGTAGTCTCAGATGCGGTACTGAGTCAAATGCCTTCTTGAAGTCCATGTATATAGCGTCTACACATTTTCCTTCATCTAATGTTCTTGTCCAGTCATCCAGTGTTGACATTAGTTGCGTGATACATGATCTCCCAGCAATGAAACCATGTTGCTGGTCTGCAATTAACGATTCCATGACTTTACAAGCCACTGCAGTCAAGCTTACCGGCCTGTAGTTTGCTGCTAGATGCCTACTGCCTTTCTTGCAAACTTTTGGTAATATGCCTGTATCCAAGGACTTCCTGAATATGATGTACAATGGCTCTCTCAGTTCCTTCGTGAGTTCCTTTAGTACACGGGGGTGTATACCATCAGGTCCTGGTGATTTCCCAGTTTTGAGATCTCTCAGTTTTTTCTCAACATCTTCAATGGTGAAGTTGATATCATCTAGGGTATCGATTGCCTGGTGCTCCTCAACTGTTGGTACATTTGTTAAATCTTCCCTAGTGAAAACATCACTAAAGAATTTACTCAGAACCTCTGCCTTCTCTCTGTCTGTAGTTGTTAGTTCTTTAGTGTCTTCATTTTGGAGATCAGCTACTGTTGGTCTTGTTTTCATTTTTGACCGAGCATAGTTCCAGAAGTACTTTGGATTGCTTTTAATCTCATGTGCAATGGACTGCTCAAGTGTCTGGACTGCCTGTCGAGTAGTTCTTCTTGCTTGATTCCTAGCTTTCGTGTAATCTAGGTAGTCTTTCCATTCCTTTGTTCGTAGGTATTTCTTCCAAGCCCTGTGCTTTTTCCTCACTTTCTCCGTTGTTTTCTTGTTCATCCACAATGGCTTATACTTTCCTAATTCCCTTGATTTCTTCTTGGGGATAAACGTTTGCTCTGCCTTTTCTAGTCTACTTGTAAGCATTTCCCAGCTTTCCTCTGGATCTAGTTTCTCAAATTTGGTTTCCCAGTCATCTCGCAACATTTCCCGTAGCTGTTCATAATTTCCCTTCTCATACATGAACGTTTCACTGCTTTGACCTGGAACTGGTGTTTGACATTGGTAAGTAAAGGTGATCAGACAGTGGTCACTCTTTCCGAGAGGATCCTTGACATTGTAGTGGTTTACCATGGCCTCTTCATTAGAAAAGATCAAGTCTAATAGATGTGGGACTTGGTTTAATCTGTAGCGTGTCGGTTCCATGATGTGTTGTATAAGGAATGCATCTCTTGTGCTTTCTAAGAACTGCTTCTCTGTTCTGCACGCTCTCTCATCAATATTTGCATCGTCTATCCAGTTAATATTTGGGTAATTGAAGTCTCCCATCATTAATATGTGGGACGCGTTCGTGTCGTCTAACTTGCTTATAAGCTCGCATAGCTTCTCATTGTTGGCATCACTGCTGTTGGGGCTGCGGTATACACATCCAACAAGTAGTTTATATTTTTTGTCTTTCCCATCTAATTTTACCTCCACCCAAACACACTCCTCAAAACATATAACATCATTTATGTTACATTCTGTGGGTTTAAATGAATTTTGTACATACAGGCACACCCCCCTTCCACTCTTCTCTAAATTAGAAAACAATTCATATCCTTCAATGTGAAGTTCACATGGCTCAACATTGTATCTACAATTTTTTGGTTTTACCTCCGTTATTCCTATTATCATTGGTTGTGACTGTGCCACTTGTGCTTTTAATTCAGGCAGCTTGTTCATTAGTGAATCTGCATTTGTGTATATACAATTTTTGCTTGCAATCGGTGCTGATGGTGCAGATCGTGTGGAGCCTTGTTCAGCTCCTGTTTGCTGTGCTTTCTCATCCTCTCCAATTGGACGTGCAGAATGTGCTTTCAGTGTTTCTTTTTTTTGCATTTTCTTCACCACATGTTTAGTGTTTTCTATCTGTTCTTGTCTTGTCTGATGGCTCTCCCTGCCCACGAAAAGGCTTCTTTCTGACTATTCTGCCATCCCGTATCGTCAGATCATCTTCTCCTTCCTGCTTCCGCTTTTCCAATTCCTTCTTCAGTTCTCTTCTCTCCTCTCTTTGCCGCTGGGTCATGTCTGGGGCAATATGTATTTCCTTCAGGATCTCGATATCACCCTTCTGTTGAGATCGCCTCAGTGATTGAACTCTGTTCATGACAGTCATCTTGTCGCTTTCACTGCTTAATACTACCTTTACTGGCCGAACATTTCCTTCGTTTTTCTTTCCCAGTCGACTGACCGATTTTTTGTTTGATATTCTTTTTCGCTCCTTGCTGTCTTCGCTTTTTGGCTCCGCTACCTCATATATGATTAGGTTTGCTCTGCGCTTTTCCAGTTCTTCCTGATCCCTTCTCAACTGAGTTAGTTTTTCATCCATCTTTGTTTCCATAGTTCTTTCCAATAGCTCGACCTTCTCAGTCACAGAGTCTACTTTAGTCTCTATCTCGTCCTGTTTTACCTTTACAGCGCAAACCATTTTGTAGATTTTAGCTGCTGCTCCATTGCATTTATCACAGAACCAGTGAACACTGCTTCCTTCTTTGACAAGAAATTCATAAACTTGTTCGGAGATGTTCTGGCAGTCAATATGGTACCACTTTTCACAAATTTCACAAGCCAGGGCTTTGTGTTTCCCCTTGACATCTTTTAGGCAGACATCACATGTATTTACATGAGTACTTTGGCTTGCACCCCTCTGCCGTTTTGCAGTTGCCATTTTAAGTTGTTTTTTATTTTACGATTTTTTTTTATTTTAAGAATTTTTTATTTTACTTGTCAGAATATTTCACTATGCTTATATCTTTTCCTACCTGTTTTATTTATATATTCTCACTTAGTTGTGGTTAAATATACGTGCCATGTACTAGAGAAGTACGTGCGTGAAGGCAGGACTGCATGTGAAACAGTACAAGTCAAGTGGAAGAAATATACAGGCAACTCTGCGTCTGTACTCAGTCCAGGGCGACTCTGGGGAAACGACCTGCCGAAAATGCCTGTTAGTATAAAAGACATGCAAGAGTGCTTCTATCTGAGCACCAGATGATCTTATATTATTATTTAACTGAATATCTCTGTTTGCTTGCTTTAGTGCGCTCTTTAATGCCTTAGGTTATAATACTATTTATCAACCTTACCTGAATTCTAGCATGAAGTGCACCTACCCGGAAGCAACCGGAAGAAACACCACCCAGAATATAAGAAAAAGATGGCAGACAGTTGGCGCGAATGAGAATTGTTTCACAAATTAAAAATTGCATCGCATCGGCGGATACATTTTACCGATCCATCAGTGTAGGTTACTGGTGTGTTATTTACAAAACACATAATCTAATGATGTCCTTTAACGACCACAGAAACAGCAAAAAAGAATGATTTTGTGCGGAGCCTCTAAGTAAACAAAACCGCCCAACCGGAAGTCACAGCCCAAGTTTTTTAATTGATTGTATTTAAATTAGGTCACTACCGGTGATGTTAGCGTTCGTGTTAGGATAAATAGTCGGCTGTGTAATTGAAATTTGTAACCTAAAGTGTGCTGTAGTACACAGGAAACAGTCTTTATAAAGACTAAGTTAATTAAGTTATTAAATAAATTCTGATCGGGATATGGCGCCTTGCAAGCGGCAAGTCAAGGCAAAGCGACACTTGGTGTGCGATCACTGCCACAGCTGGGTAGATTTTGCATTGTCCGTGTGTGGAAAGTCATGGGCAGAAACCATGGAGGAAGGATTCACCTTTCAGTGCATTGGATGTTCGAAGGTGGAGTGTTTGCAGAAGGAGATAGTTAGGTTGACATATATTGTGAAGGGAATGGAGATGGGAATTAGCAAGGAGGCAGGTCGAATGGAGAGAGACGACAGGGAGAGAGGTGAGGATACTGCAAGACTGAAGGAGAATAGCAGTGGCAAGAAAACTGAGGAAAGGAGATTGAGAGGAGAGAAGGTGATTGGAGGGGAAGAAATTGGAAAATCTACAACAGAAAACGTGACAAGCGTGAAGGTGACAGGGAAGAAAGTGACTGTAGAGAAGGAGGGAGGGAAGATGGAACGGGAGAGGAGAGAGGAAAATGAGACGGGACGAAAGAAGAAGGGACGAAAGGAAGTGAGAGCAAATGTGATAGAAGAGAAGTCGATAAAAGGGACGCTGACAGGAGGAAAGATGACAAGAGAAAAAGCGACAGGAAAGAATGGATCGGAAGAGAATGTGACAGGAGAGAAGACGGCAGGGGGGAAAGACAACAACCAGACAGATGCAAACCGAAGGAGCTATTCTAAGGCAGTGATTGAGGGGGCAATGAGGAAAGAGAGGGTGTTTATGGGTGACTCCATTATGAGAAAGACAGACAAGAGCGAGGGGAAGGACATCGTTGTTTGTTTACCGGGAGCTATGATTGAACATGTAACTGACAGGGTAGAGAAGGTATTGGGACATGGCAAGGGGGGGTCTATACTGGTACATGTAGGAACAAATAATGCAGACAGGGAGGGAACAACTGCGATAGTACAGAAGTATAGACAGTTAGTGAGGAAGCTAAAGAAGACGAGAGTCGAACAGGTTATTTTGTCAGGAATTTTGCCAGTAATGGGAGGAAGGGGGGCAACGTATAGAAACTGCAAGAGGATGGCGATCAATGCACTAGCTGAGCAGATGTGTGAAGAAGAGGGGGTGGGATTCACAGATTTATGGGGATACTTTGTTGGGAGGGAAGATATGTACATGAGAGATGGCCTCCATCTTAGTGGAAAGGGGGCAGCAGTTTTCTCAGAGAATCTGCTGCAATCCGTTGACAGTGGGACAGGTTGCATCTATTTAAACTAGATTCGCAGAGGGGACTCACAGAAAAGCCTGAAAATGGAGGCATAGATAAAGACAGCACGAATAAATCAACAAATAACAGTCTGGAAAACTCTTCTGAAGCTGGATATAAATGTGTTTGTTTAAATGCCAGGAGTATAGTAAACAAAAGAAATGAACTAAACATTATGGTAGAAGATATTGACCCTCATATAATAGGTATAACCGAATCCTGGACCACCACCGATATATCAGATGCTGAATTGGGACTGACAGGATATGTAATGTTTAGAAAAGATAGAATAGGAAGAAAGGGAGGTGGAGTTATTTTATATATTAAAGAATCTATTCAGGCTTATGAAATAAAATTAGAAAGAGAAGCAGATTGCGAAGAAGCTGTTTGGTGTAACACAGTTACAGGAAACTCAACGTTAACAGTTGGGTTAGTTTATCGAAGTCCAAACATAAGCATAGAAGAGAATGAAAAAATACAAAACGCTATAAGGGAAGTAAGCAAATGGGCTGTATTATTATGGGAGATTTTAACCATGGGCATATACAATGGAAATCTCTACAGAGTATGGGGAGAGAGGACCACAAGTTTTTAGTTTTAGTTCAAGATACATTCCTTTCTCAACATGTGCTAGAACCAACCAGGGTGAGAATGTGTTAGGCATAGTTTTGTCCTCACAGAATGAATTAGTTGACAATGTCAAGATATGTGAGCCACTGGGGAGTAGGAAAGGAATAGCAAAAAGCAGTATAGGAGAAATTTCCACAAAGGAAGGTATAAGGACATGAGGATATATTTAGCAAAGATAGACTGGAATAAGACACTGAAAAATAAGACGGCAAGAGAATGCTGGAATATATTAAAGAGTGAAATTAAGTGCATAATCGATAAATTTGTACCTTTCAAAAAACAAGGAAAACGATCCAAAAAGAAACACTTATCGAAAGAAACCATTAGAAAAATTAAGTATAAACAAATGATGTGGAAGTCATATAGATGTACTGGAAATGATGAAGACTACAACAATTATAAAGAAGCACTTAACCAAGCTACAGCTGAAATTAGAAATTCAAAGAGAAGCTATGAACAACAATTAGCTAGTAATATAAAACATGACAGCAAGAGTTTTTATGCGTATGTTCGAAGCAAACAGAAAGTTCAAGATAAGGTCGGTCCTCTAGAAGATAGTGCTGGAAATATAATATCAGAGGGATTCATAATGGCAGAAGACCTGAATGAGTACTTTAGTTCAGTGTTTACCGGGGAAGATATTAATTCACTGCCAATACCTGAGGCTAAGTTCAAGGGGGAAGATTCAGACTATTTAGGACAATTAATTGTAACCCCGGAAATGGTAGCTAAGAAAATAAGGGCTATGAAGGATAATAAATCACCTGGAGTGGATGGTATGCCACCCAAACTACTATTGGAAATTGTAGAACAAATTAGCATACCACTTGCAACAGTTTTCAACTTGTCATTAGAAGAGGGAGTGGTTCCTTTAGAATGGAAAGAAGCAAACATTATACCGCTATTCAAAAAAGTTTCGAGAAACAAGTCCGAGAACTATAGACCAGTGAGTTTAACATCAGTGATTTGTAAATTATTAGAAAGACTAATTAAAGATCACATGGTGGATTTTCTTGTTAAACAAAACTTGATAAACCCATCTCAACATGGTTTTTTTAAAGCGAGGTCATGCTTAACAAATATGTTATGTTTTTGGAAGACATCACTAAGTGGGTAGATGAGGGATCACCAGTAGATATCGTCTACTTAGATTTTCAAAAAGCTTTTGACAAAGTACCACATCAAAGATTACTGCTTAAACTAAATGCCCATGGCATAGGAAATGGTATAATAAACTGGATAGAACAATGGCTGATTGACAGAAGACAACGTGTAGTAGTTGATGGGGAGGCTTCAAACTGGAAATCGGTATTGAGTGGGGTACCACAGGGATCAGTATTAGGTCCTACATTATTCTTAATATACATCAACGATTTGGATGATGAAATAACAAGCAAGGTGTTGAAATTTGCAGATGATACAAAAGTGTTTAGAAGGATTAAAAGTGATGGAGATAGACAGCATTTACAAGGTGATCTTGACAGGTTGATCAAATGGTCTGAAAAGTGGCAAATGATGTTCAATTTTGGGAAATGTAAATGCCTCCACATAGGACATGGGAACGAAGAGGTAGAATATACAATGGGGGGGGGGGGGGGTACTGTACTAAGTACTACTGTAAAAGAAAAGGACTTAGGGTTAACCGTTAGTGCTGATATGAAGATTTCAGAGCAGTGCGGAATTGCAGCTTCAAAGGGAAATCAAATCCTTGGATTAATTAGGCGAAACATAACGTATAAGGAAAAAGAGCTAATAATACCGCTGTACAAAACAATAGTTAGGCCTCATTTAGAATATTGTATTCAAGCGTGGAGGCCATATCGCAGGAAGGACATAGATATGCTAGAAAGAGTGCAGAGGAGAGCAACTAAAATGATACCAAATTTGAGGGATCTTAGTTATGAAATACGCCTAAAAAATGCGGTTTAACAACATTAGAGACCAGGAGATTGAGAGGAGATCAGATAGAAGTGTTTAAAATATTGAAGTGTTATGAAAATATTGATAGAAATATGTTTTTCTCAGTTAAGAAAGATAGAAGGACTAGAGGACATGATCTTGCATTAGCAAAGGAGCAGAGTAGATTGGATATAAGAAAGTTTTAATTTTCACAAAGGACTGTAAATGAATGGAACAGATTACCTGCTGATTGTGTGGGTGCTAGTAGCGTGAATATGTTTAAACATAAAATCGACACATACCTCATACGGGCGGGATACACATAGATAAAAAGGTCGGACTCTCGATAAGCCAAGGGCTTCCTTGTCCACCTGCTACCTAGAGTTAATTCTCTGGGTGGCAATCTTGTTAAATTGGTTGCTAAGTTAGCGCGTTAACTTATTCACGTTCTCATTGGATGCTAACTTAACGCGTTAAGTTATTTGCGTTCATATTGGTTGCTAAGTTAGCGCGTTAACTTGTTCGCGTTCTCATTGACATTGGTTGCTAAGTTAACGCGTTAAGTTATTCGCGTTCTCACTGGTTGCTAAGTTAGCACGTTACCTTGTTTGCGTTCTCATAGGTTGCTAATTCAACGCGTTAACTTCTTATTTAAAGGAAAACAAAAGGGAACGCTGTGGTGTTTAGCACCTAAAAGATTTAGCACAAACTAACCATTTGCATCTACAATCAAAATTTTCAGTTCAGTGGTTTACTCGGAATGTAGTCTTAAAGTGGAAGATTCTAAAGAAATCTGCGATAACATGTAGACTGCCATCTTACTGATGACGCGTTCATTTGGCCGAAAGCAACCAATAAACGAGCAGCATTAGTTTTGCTGTGTACGACACACTGTCTTGTGTTGTTCGCGTAGTTGGATCATGTTCATGGGATGCTGTTCGTTACATTAGTATAAGTTGAGCGTACAGTGAAAACGTGACTTGCAATATGCCACACTGCTCTACATACTGTTGTAACAATAGTACAGCGAAGGATAAGGAGCTGTCTTTTTTGTTTCCCTTTGAAATGAGGCAGAAGTGAAATAGTGGATTCACAACTGTGGACGGGCTGGTTGGAAGCCTTCGAAATACAACGCACTATGTTCAGATCATTTTGAAGAAACGTGCTTCGAAGGAAATTTATATCGTCAGTTAATGACACAAGATCCGACAAAACGTCGCCGATGTTTGAAGCCAGGTGCAGTGCCTACGATATTTAGTCACGGACCTCGGCCGTCGAAGCGACGCATATTTTCGGTCAAACGCGCCGCCGCTGCGAAATCGATCGCAAGAAGGTTAGTACCGAGTTACTTGGTATCCAATTAAAATCTATTGACATTTGAGATGCAAGATATGCTGGAGCCAAGCCAGAACAGTACCAGAATGTACTATATTGCACCACAAAGAGTTTAGTCTTTAGAAGATGGCCGAATAGCAAAAGTTAACGGCAATCAAGTCGCGTGAGCGATATTACATTTACAGTAACGGATTAACATGGCCTGGAATGATTGTCGTTTATAATAACATTGCAAAACTTACTGTATTTTGTGTTAAATGAACAAAAATACGTTCTGCATTCAATAATATTGCTTTAGACATTGTCATATATCGAAATGTTTGGCCTATTATTGATGTCATGATGTTATATAATTGAACTACTGTTTAACTTTATGTGACGAAGATTACCACTATATACTCTATTGTAAAACGTTTAAAATGGCTTCATTTGTATTTAGTAAAATTCCATAATGTTACTCAATTTTAGTTAAGGGGATACAACCCAGGTGAAAGTGGTTTTTTTTTTTAAATACAAAATTGTTTGTTTTATGCCAGATTATGATAGCTTATTATGTTTACTGTGAATAGATATAATTTTATAACAATTACATACCTTTAAACCACTCTTATCCATGGAATAAGGGTGCCAATATCAAGTAATTTGTATCCATTATGCCACATTTTATGGCCATTTTCGAAAAAAAAACATTTAAATTCTGCATTTGGAAGGATATCTCTGGGAGTAATTATGTGATCCAAATATAGTTATCAATGAGCTCACCAGATACACCATGTTTGTATTATAAAAATACTGGCATCACTCAATAATCATATATTGTTGAAATATCTTTAATAATATACCATCTTCACTAACTTGTTTTTTTTGCACACTAACAGCAAAAACAGGTAACAGCTGTTGTAAAAATATCTTGAATTTGGATCAAAAATATAAATTATTGTAATTTGCATTTCAGCTCGATCACCAACATGATGTGGCACATGGGGAAAGGCATCAACCGCAAGTTTACTGTGAAGGTCCAAGGCAAGGGATGCGAGGACCTCCTTCATTGGATACAGAATGTATCAAACCATCTGTGGTGGTGTTGTGCAACATGCAACGGTGACGCACAGTTGCTGGAGTAAGTACCAAACTTGATATGTATTCATTTTATACCTGAGGCATGTCCAAAGCAACAAGTAACCTTTAGATTTGCAATGAGTAGATGATGAGTAGGGACCACGACCCAAGTAGTGCAAGGTGAATTCCAGTCACTGACTTGAATCCCAAATACACTAAATTAGCTCCTATGCATAACTAACATTATAATAAGTTTTCGAAATTACTGCATTTCATAGGCATCCAACTCGTTTTTTTTCAGGATGGCTACTCAAAAATACCATCCAGCATGACTACTACCTTATCAGTAAATGTGTTTATTCAGACTTCAAAAAAAATGATACTGTAAATGCTGTTGACATGTTATGTGTTAATATGTGGACAACCGACTTATGAATGGGACCAAAAATGTTACATAGTCAGTAGTTTAGTTACTCAGATGTGATAGTGTCCATTCTGTATCACCCTACCTATTCCTTGTAATCAGTTGCTGATTTTACCATCACCGTAATCAGTTACATTTATGAGTACAGTTACTTGAGTGTAATAAATTACATCGCTGTGTAATAATTACATTCCAGAATGCAATTGTCTGTAATGAAATAAATAAGAGCACTTGTGTCATTATCACCAATTTTATTAAAGAAATATAAAATCAAAACATGATATCAAAATACAGTGACTGTATATACAGTAGATACAGAAATTAAGAAGAAAAAACAAGTTATAATAAATTATGTGAAGGAATGTGATGATGGAATGCCTTATTTGTAAGGATCAGTATCGGTTTACTAATGTACCAGTATGATTACCATGATTGGCCACTGTATTGTTACTAAAACAACCAACACTTTACACAGGAAAAGCACTTTAAAGTTCACTGCTTACTAACAACATATAGACTGGTGTGTTACATCAGTTGTTTGCAGACATTTTATTATAATACTGCATGCACTATTATTCACTGTAGGAATGAAAGCTAGATGCTGTCTGCTCTGGCGTGGAACTACCGACCACGTCCCAGCCCAGACAAACCTGTTGAGACTGGTGTCATGTGGTCCAAAAGACGCAAGCAATGGGTGCTGCATAACAGACCACAGCAGGTGAACCCACGTACAAATGCTCACGGATCGAGTGACAGATGTGTTTATAAAGATACATCACACTGCATGCGATCACAGTCACTGGGGCAGATGTCCCAAAACCAGAGGAGGATCTACTGGCAGCAAGAGTCAGTCAATTTGTAAAGAAACAGTAAATACTGCCACCACCAACCTACACCTTCATAGATCACATGTACATTGTCTAGTTTAGTTTTCAAGTCCAGCATGGTATCCATCGTGTTGTCCCCCATCGCGGCAGGGAACCTTGATCTTATTCCATGGCTGGCGCTTGCTGGTAGAACTCTCTGTACCCTCCGTCCCAGCTTGCCATGGATCCACCAGGTAACTTGTACTAATGTATGCCCACCGGAGAGACCTGAAATAAATTAGGCTCAATAAACATCTGACATTGTAAATAAATGACATATAAAAATCGGTTCTATAACGACACCATTCCTTTATATAAATTGTTTACCATTAAACATGTGTTCTTCTGGAATAAGGCAAATATTGATAATTTTGCACTACAGAACAAATTATGATGGTGCAACAAACATTGTATCTATACGTTATGATAACTTAAGTGGAACCATTATAATTTGTTCTGTAGTGAGAGAGTATCACTTTATTCTTACAGTAGAATACAATAAAGTGTGAAACGATAACCCAAGTACATGTGTGAATACAGTAAATAACTATGTATAGTAGTATATTGTAGCAGGCTTAGGTAAATAATGACCAATGGTTAAGGTACGTCATATTGAAAATGAACACATTTATGTAGGATTACTTGCTGTTGAGGGGAATTTTTTTTTTTGCAATTATTGTCATATTAGGGTGATGGTCATCATATTTAAATTAGTCTTGGGTCAAACCAGTGTGGATCGTCTTTACATTTAGAAAGGGTGAATGGCGTTAGCCGGGCTAGTTTAAACAAGCATACGATTGAATTAGTTGTTTTGTTGGTGGTTTTATTCCAAGAGATTTTAAGGAGGTTGTCAGTCTTAGATTTGTTGGGTTCAGATACATAGCCTCTGCAACCTATTTCAATGCATGTTAATTCTGATTTTATTCTGTTATTGTTTACATTATGGATTAGTGCGACATACTTGTTAGTTTTGAATACATGATCTTTCTTGATGTTAGGTTCAAATGGTAGTCAGTTCAATGATGTGAATTTGCTTAGCATGTGGATGGTAGATGACGTATGGTAAGTCCACTAAGTAATTTCCCTGGAAGATTGTTAATAATTTGGGCATCAGGCATGAGATTGCTGATAACATTATCTATATATATTTGTATTGCTAGTGCTACTATGATGTTGTATTGTGTTCATTATTAATACATTTCAATAAATATTTAACAACACATTTCACTGGTCTTGTAACAATGCATGCACATATATACGTACTTGTTTGTTGGACGGCGTAATTCCCATTCTGCAGCATCACCTGCTCCAAACAAAGAATTCTAAATCCCTTGCTCTTTGTAATGCACAGCAATCCACCTGTAACAAAGAATTAAGCTTTTAACTAATAGTTTTACACGAATGTTAAGCAAACATGGATTATTATTCTGAACAAATTTCACAAAGAATGCATCACGATCCTATAACTGTATTCATCCCAGTATTATACCTGGGTCCAAAGAAATATCATGCAGATTAAGGAAGGCCGTTTTGAAATGTGTCAATATTTGCACAAAACGGTGGTCATTTTCTTTGTCACCAAAACAAATGGGGGCTCTGGCTGAAAAATGTTCAAGGTACATTTTATTCATAAGAGCCAATGTAAATTTTTGGCAGAAAAATTGCAGTATGCATGATAAAGTTAAAAATAATCTATCTACCTGCCATGTGTTTAAAAAGTAGTACTGCCACATATTGTTCATACTCTTACACTTACTTACAGTTACACTTACAGGTTAATGGGCTGATTTAGGCCATTGGCCTTTGTTGGTGCCCATATCCTAGGCTATTCCAGTGCTTGTCGAGGCTAGCCTTAAACTGTGTGACGGTCTTGGCATCTACCACAGTTGTGGGAGCCTGTTCCATTGATCCACGGCTCTAACTGAGAAGTAATTCTGTCTGGCCAGCAGTCTTGTTCTTTGCTTGAAAAGCTTTCTCGTGTGTCCTCGTGTTGCTGTACTGTCCCTCTCCTGGAAGAATTGATCAGCTTCAACTTTGTCGATTCCGTTAAGTATTTTGTACGTTTCAATAAGGTCGCCTCTCTGACGTCGGTAATACAACGATTGTAGTTTCAGTTGTTGTAATCGCTGTTCATATGTGAGCTTTGCTATGCTAGTAACCAGCTTTGTTGCTCTTCGCTGTACCTTTTCGAGGATGTCGATGTCCTTTGCCAGCTATGGGCACCATGCTTGTACACAAAACTCGAGGTGTGGACGGACGTATGCCCGGTAGAGTGTCACAAATGAATTTTTGGTCATGTGCTTAAAAGTTCTCTTTATCATGCCAAGAGCTTGCATGGCTTTCTTTGCTGCTTTCTGGCATTGCACTGTTGGTTTTAGGTTAGTGGTTACCCACACACCAACGTCCTTTTCCTCTTTTGTTGTCTCGAGGTTCACTCTGGCTCCAGTCTGGTGAGTCATGGTGTACGTATTGTGTGGTGGTTTCCCCACTTGCATTAACTTGCATTTCTCAGGGTTGAATTGTAGCAACCACTCTTTACTCCAGTCTTCCAGGGTGTCAATGTCAGTTTGCAGTTGGTCTTGGTCTTCCTGGTTACGGATCGTTGTGTACAGCTTCGTGTCATCGGCAAACATCTTGATTCTGCAGTGAACCAGGTCTGGGATGTCATTCACGTAGAGAATAAAAAGAAGCGGTCTGTAGTGAGGAACTGTGTCAAACGCTTTCTTGTAGTCCAGGTATATGACGTCCAGTCCGTATCCCTCGTCCAGTGTTCGTGTCCATTCCTCAAAGGTCTCTAGTAGGTTGGTCAAACAGGACTTTCCTTCAAGAAACCCATGCTGGTTATCGTTGATGATGCTATGTTCCTTGAGAAACTTGATCATGGTTTCTCTGACGATTGCTTCCAGAGTCTTGCAGGGTATGGATGTTAGGCTGATTGGACGGTAGTTTCCGGCCTTCTCTTTTGACCCCTTCTTGAAAATTGGTGTGACTAGGGCTTGTTTCCAGTCTGTAGGGATTTGACCAGTGTCTAATGATTGGCGAAATATCCAGTACATCGGCTTGGCAAGGGTTTTGCTGCACTCTTTCAATACCCATGGGTGCAACCCGTCTGGGCCTGGCGCCTTGTTGGGATGAATACTTTGTAGTTTCTTGTGTACAATCTCTTCTGTAAATATGATGTCGGCTACACCCTCGTTTGTTCTTTGTTGAAATTCTGGGATGGTGGACGTATCCTCATTTACAAACACTGACTTGAAAAAGTCACCCAGTACATTTGCTTTTTCCTGGTCATTTTCTGTTAATCTGCCGTCTTCTGTCTCCAGCTGGCTTACTGTCACCTTTACCTTCTGTTTCGATCTCAGGTAACCGTAGAGTTTCTTTGGTTCCTTCTTGAAATTGTTGATTAGTTTCTCCTCGTAGTCCTTCTGTGCTTGTCTAATCTTGGTGTTTGTCTCGTTTCTCTGTTTGACATATGCAGTATAGTCTCTGTCCAGCCCCGAACTTTTGTAGCGTTTGTATAGGTCATACTTTCTCTTCACTGTTCTCAACATTTGTTTACTCCACCATGGAGGTTTGTTGGCCATCTTGCGTTTCGGTTTCCTCAGAGGGACATTTTCTCTCACTGCCTTTGAGATCTCCTTCTTGAGTTTAGTCCAATTAGTGTTTACACTGTTTCCCTGAAACTTACTCTCCCAGTCAATCTTGCTCAGGGATTCATTGATTGCTTCGTAGTTGCCTTTGGGGTAGTTTCTCGAACCGCTTGGTCTGTTGTTGACTGGTGCTTCTGCATAGCATGTGTAAGTCCACAGTAAGGACTCATGGTCGCTACACCCCAGTGGTGGTAGATGAGTGACTTTGTCAACCATGTATTGTTCATTTGAAAACACTAGATCAAGTGTAGAAGGTTGTTGGCCCGGTCTCAGTCTGGTCGGTTTGACAACGTGTTGAGTCAGGTAGGCGTCTTGCGTTGCATCAAAAAACTTGGCTGCTGTGGAGTGTTCGCTCCCACTTACTGTGTGGTCTTCCCATTTAATCTCTGGAAAGTTGAAGTCTCCCATCAGCAGGATGTGTGAGTATCCATGCATTTCTTGCAAATGTTTTATTGCGTCTATTAGTCTGGT
This sequence comes from Escarpia spicata, assembly GCA_963995525.1. Classification (NCBI taxonomy): domain Eukaryota; kingdom Metazoa; phylum Annelida; class Polychaeta; order Sabellida; family Siboglinidae; genus Escarpia; species Escarpia spicata. The sequence goes on from OZ023213.1 coordinate 39,382,875, forward strand.
GTTGTTCTCGTCGGTTGACTTCTGTGTCCTATACACAATTCCTGCTAACAGCTGGTCTTTGTTGTTTAGCTTAACTGACACCCACATTGAGTCTTCTATTTCCAGGTTGTTCATTTCTTGGCAGGGCATAGCTGGTAGGTCTTTGTGTATATACATTAGTACTCCGCCACCAATAGATTCCCTTCTGTCACTTCTGAACATATTGTAGGCACCCAGGTTCATCTCACAGTCACCTATATCTGAACTGCACCATGTTTCTGTGATTCCTATGATTTTCGGTTCGTAACTCTGAATTTGTGCTTGGAACTCGTGAAACTTGTTTTTTATACTTTGTGCATTTGCTTGATAACACTTAAACATGGAACTTTGTGCTTGTGCTTGATTATTTACACTGTTCGTTGTCAGGTTTGGGTCTCTCATTGGCTTGGGGGGGTTTCTTGGGTGCGTATCCTCCTCTGCACTATTCTCCCGTTTTTTATCATATACCTGTTTTCTCCAGAATCAATTTTTTTCTCAGTTAGTTCTGCCCGAAGAGCCTTGTCTTTCTCTCTCTCCTTTGGGGTCATGTCAGGTGTGATGAACACTTTCCTGATGTTGTTGGGGTTGTTTTCATTCCGGAGTTTGGTACAGTTTTTCATGATGGCTGCTTTTTCCTGGTCATTTCCTACCTGCACCATCAGCAGCCTTGGTCGCGTTCCTTTCTTGCCTAACCTTACTGCACGCTTGATGTCCGCCGTCACCCCCAGGTACTCTTCGAAGATAGACTTCATGTGATCCATGTCTTGTTGTTTCCGTTCTTGTCCTTCATCCGATGTTGGTTCTGGTATGTTGTGGACTATCACATTGAGACGCCTTTTTGCTTTGTCGTTTTCTTCTCCCATGTAGTTTCCCACTGCTGCCTCAATACTGCTTTGGGTTAACTCACTCGGTGGTTTGATTCTGTCCTCGACACTTGATGCAAGTTCAGAAAGCTTTTCATCTACTCTCGCCTCTAGCGCACAGCAGGTGACGTCCATCTTGGTTTCCACGTTTTCTTCAACCACTTCCAGCTTGTGTTCTACTACTTTCAGCCTCGTCTCGAATTTGTTCTGCTTTTCCCGCACATCGTTAAAGAATCTCAAGGTCATGTTCACTTTAGGTTGGCATTTGGTACAGAAAAACATTATTTTGGGTGACGATCCAGATAACATATTATATTCTGTTGCGTTTAGCCCTGCACATACACTGTGCTCCCACCGGCTGCACCACTGACACTCGGCTCCGTTGTCCACCTGTGTAACAACTTTCCCGCAAGTTACACAATTGTCGTCTGTGTCATGTTCATTAGTATTGATCGTGGTATTGGCACTCACAACTATATCATCATCTTGCCTTACCGGAGATTCTGCGTCTTCGTTGCTTCTTCCGGCTTTGCTTTCGGCTCTCCCGCGGTTGCGGCCATGTTTGTTATGATCCGGTGCCGTCGATTGGGACGATTTTTCGTGTTGCTTGCTCTTTACACTAGCACTGTTTTTTCTGGGTTTTTCCATCTAGCCTAATACTGGACAGGGCAACCAACAAAAAGCCTGGCTAAAACAACTACCATACAACCTGCGATCCGCTTCTTCAATCTTTTTTCTCAGCTTCGAAAAACAGCGTGCCTCGTTACCAGCCTCGTTAAGGTTCAATCTATCATAGCTCTGACCTATACAATTTTTGTTCACATGAATCATGGAACCATTCAACTACATTTCTTTTAAAAAGTGAAGGTACAGCCATGGGTGGTATTAGAAAATGGACATGTCAAAGTTCAAACACTGAGTGCAGTGGCACTGAGAGTGAGATTTAACGTTAAACGTCAACCAATCCCAAATGTAAGACAAGTGACGTGTCCCGGCCCGAGCGATCATCTCTCGCTGTTCATACGCAGCCCGGAACTTAGGCTCATCGGTTATTTAAACAATAAACTAAACATATTAATAATTACCTTCACCAACAGCGTTGCTGTCGAGTAGCAACCGCCTCCTGGCAGCAGACATATTCAGTTCTTGTTCCTGAACAAGGAGATCGCTGCGGCATTTTCCACACTGACACCAGTCAATTTCATCTCGGCATGGTATGCGCCTCGACATTTCGACTGCCCGTGGGCCTTCCTGTTTGTGCCCACCGGCACCCGCCTCTGCCGTATCTTCCATTGTTTTTGTGGTTCAAACCGGTAACCAGCTGCTTTGAAATCGATTTGGTTTTCGTTGTCTTCCGAAGAATTGGAAAGCCATCTTATTTACACAGTCACAGCGCATGCGCACATAGTTTAATTGGTAAACTTACCACAGCGCCATCTAACGGAGTTGGGAACAAATAGTACGCAGAAAAGTTACAACAGTGTGACGTCACTTTCTTCTAACAATGGCGTAGTCCATAGAAATTCGGTAGTTGCGTGTTCAAAAATGTTTTCCTGGTAAACCGCTGACGTTAAAAATGTGATTGTAGTTGGACATTGTTAGTTTGTATTAACTCTTTTAGATGCTAAACACCAAAACGTTGCCTTTTGTTTTCCTTTACCGCGTTAAGTGTACAGCGTTTATGGCCCTATCGGCCTGCCATAGACGCGCGGTTGCGTGTTGGGTGGTCCAAGGCATGGAGCTACGCTTGCTAATTAAATTAATTAATGTATTGATTGATTTATAGTTTAACAATTGAAACATTCACAGCAACATGAATACACGATGTTTTAATTAATAACTGTAATTGATTATGGCTACTGCATGGCGACTTATTAAAAAAAATATTTGTCAATCTAATATTTTGTTTTAGAAATTAAACAAAATGTAACTGTAGTATTTCTAATATTATTATTTGATACTTGTACAAAAAAAATCGAATGCTTTAAAATTCCAAATATTAGCTTCCATAGTCTATCAGACCTTGTATACAATTTGTATACACACATTTTTATTGTATAAAAAATGGCATACCACATTAAATATGTTTGCTAATTTGTTATAGTTTTGTTGGTAATTTTTAAAATTGTGTCCATTAAATGTGTTCTAATGAAACAACTTATATGTGCTACAACTACTTGTTTTAAATGCATGTAATGACCACTGAGACTTTTAAGAGCACTTTTAAACATTCTCTTTTAATCAATATTTTTACTGCTACTATGACTTTTAGACTTGGCATTAAGCTTTTATCAATTATCTTTTGTTTATATGACACGATAATACTAATATTTAAATATATATATATATATATACTTTTTTTTTATTCTTTTTTTTTTTACTTAATTAATTACGGTTTTGATTTATTACTATTTTACATGTAAAGCGCCTTTAATAGTTTCTAACTAGAGTTGGCGCTATATAAGTATATTTATATATTTATTTATTTATTTATTTATATTGTAAATGGCATTAAAATGTGAATCACATGCTTTGAACAAAAATATACATACAAATTAGGAATTATCATTCAATACATTCGATCGCGCGTCCGATCGCATGCCCGACCGCGCTTTGTAGCATGTCGGAACAAATTTGGACTGGCAAAAATGTGATCCTGGGCGAGGCCCTGATAGGGGGGGTTGTAACTTGGCAAACATCGACAATAAAAAATTAATGTCATGATCGTCGTCCTTTTTTCAAAAGCAAGCCGCATTCTGAAAGTCAGAAACTGCGAATCACGGCCCAGCTTACAATCCGTGCATGAGTTTTGGCGGCAAATCAGTTGCGGCTGTAAGTTGTTTTTGAAGTTCACAGTCGCGTTCAGTCGTATGAAGCATGGGTCTACGGTAAGTTGTCCACTCTTATTTCAAACATTCTTGTATGAGTAAATTACAGAATTATCGGAATTAACGTAGCAGTCGAGTGGTTTTAATATTCAATAAATATTAGATCGTTTAGCCTGCCACGCGAGGCGTTGTAATGGCCTATGCCATGGGACATTACGGCGCCGGCGTACCCTCACGTCGCTGGCGTTACGGGTCATGGCATAATACAGCACCGTTAACGATATGTAAACGCGAATAGTAAGCGGACTATAAGTTTTGGCGATAACTTTAAGGTATCCTAGATGGGTTTATAGATTATTTTGGATAAAAAAGTATATGCCAAAACTTAGTAAGTTTTCTTGGATGGGCGATAATGTGTCAACATAAAGTACGCCTGTTCACTTTAACGTATGGTTTAGATTATTATTAATTAAATACCAATTTGAATTAAATTTACCTGACGTTGTTAATATGAACACTTTTAGGGGATATGGCGTGCACCATGAAGGATGCTGTACAGAGAGGGGACTTGAATTTGAAGAAGCAAGAGAAAAGCAGCTGATCAGGTTTCCCAAGAGCCAAACCCATGAGGCAAAGTTCCAAAGAGACTGAAATCTGTCCACCTCCACTCCCCAGTCCTTACTCAGGCAGAGAAGAGAAAGAAAGCTGTGAGTGACAGGATCAAGCACAGGCAAGAAAAGAAGTGAAGTCACATGTCCACAATGAACACTTGTAAAGTTTACAAGTTTATGGTTTCAATGAACACTAGTAGATGTGGACATTTGTGTGTGAATTTCAGTGTACTGTACATTAGAATTATCATTTTAATAAACATTGGTTATTTAAAACATTTTTGCGTATTTTTTTCACATTGACCACTTGTGTAATGTTGTAGTTTTGACAATGTAGTATACACTGCTTCTGATTTTTTGTGTGATATGAAAAGTATGTGCTTTTACAGTTATGTGCAAGGAACTGTATGCTTACACTTTCGATTAATAAAATCCCAAATGTAGTGTTTCTGTGCACTGTGTTTGTGATTTTATATGTAATGGAAGTTACAGGATTAGACAAAAACAGTGTAAAAATACACGAGATTGCATCACAAACAATGTCTTTAAACAAATTTCTGAGTTCCAACCCAGACCCCCCTTTCTTCCCCAGTTTGCCGCGCCGCGTTCCTCGGAAATAACTTGCCTACTCTCACATGCCTGTCAGACAAATATATATATATATACATATATATTTTTGTCTAGCCAAAGCAGTGAATCAAATATATATATATATACTACTATATGCAATATTGCACAGCAGGGGGACAATGCTATTCAATAGGAGAGGCGGACGACCAAAAGGTCTTTGATCAAGCCACACTGTTTGTGTCATCGTGACATTGTGTCCGGTGTTGTCTATTGACATTGATTGTCAACCAAGAATTGGTGTTGCGTCAGAATGTCCCGGCACGTTCATTAGACGATGTATGTCACAGAACAAATAGTGTCACAGTTGTCGACATTTACCCATCCATACAGAGGGTATTAATTCTCAGACACACTGCCCGCTGAACTAGTATTTAAAAATATTGATAATTTTCCATATGTAAATAAATAAATGTCCCCCTTAGGCATCAAGTTTATTTTATACCTGCCAACGTTTTTTTTTTTATTCAGGACGATTCAGTAGTTCAACTCGCTTCCCTTGTCGCGCTGTCTCGGATCTTGACATCAGAAGACGGGGGGATGTGCTGTTGGAGATGTTTCGCCGGAACTTCACCGGTTCGTTGACTCGAAGACTCAAAAACGAGGGGGTGCAGTTGCGCTGTGCTGTTGTGTAGATGTTTCGCAGGAAATCCAGCGGTTCAGCACGTCTGCACACGTCTTCCGTGGTGTCTCGAAGACGGGGAGGGGGTGCAGTTGGAGATTTTTAGAGAACAGAGATTTGTCTGTATTCCAGGAGACCGAGAGAAACACCCAAAATCCGGTAGACTCCATAAAATTATATAACTATATAAAAGTTATAAATACGTTAACTTTGGAGCGTTGTATGTCTATCTCCTCCCTGGCACCGAGGTCCACTTGCCTTTTTCTATATTCATTCGCTTCCTTGTATTATTGGCCTCAATATATTTGCAACACAAACATGACGGCAGACCTTTATTTTGAGTGTTTCTTTTAATTGTGTTCGATTGTCTGTTATTCACCAGGTGGCGCCACTGCAGCAATGTACAAAATTAATTATTATAATTATGTTGCATGCAACGCCGCACTTGGCGACGGCAGACTTTATGTGGTCACTGGAACGGATGTAAAGTCAAAATACTAAAAAGAATTAATACAATCGAACGATATGCAACAGCCAGTCATGCCAGTGGTTTACTCAGAATTTACTTCTAACGTGGGAGATTCTGGTGACACCTCACAGTTCCCGACGGCTGATAAATGGAGACACGCCCCGCTATGACCATTGAGCCGCTGGAGCTTGACCCTACTGTGACGGGTCCTATGCCCTTTTTCTGGACATGTACACGTGCTCCCAAAATAGCAGAAGGTCGCCTTGTGTCGCCTTGCCGTTGGTTCGACCGGAACCGTCTCTCGCAATATATCAAGCAGCCATCTTAGCTGGTGAACAGTCGGCGGACGTCGGGTAAAAGACCCAGAGAGCGAAAGAACAGTTGTAAGTACAGTTAATGCTGCATCGTCAACCTATTTCTACCTTGTTTGTGCAAATGTTTTATTTAGCAACTCATCGAGCAAAGTTTAATGATGTTCGTCTTTGCCAACTTGATTTCCTTGGCTTAGTTGAAGCTGGGTTTCTACATTTGTGTAACGTATCGTTATTCACACGTTCACAAGTTACTCGACGTAACTACTCGTTGCACGTTCTTTTGGTGATTGTAAGAAATGTATTGTCCTCATGTGGCTCCCAGTAGCTGCACCGACAGGGCGGCTGCCTGCAGGCAACGATCTAGTACGATTACGCCATTAGTGCTTGAAGACGTTCCGGCTGAGTAGACCCATGTAAACACCTTTGCAACAGTCTGACACCAAAGGCGGTGCCGCAAATGTGTGGCGGAGCATGATTGGAGCAACTGCAGAGACGTTTCACATCTACAGAACACCTGGTTGGGCTAAAGTATATATCCGCAAATTCAATTTTGAAGTGTGGCTTTATAATGGGAGGAAGGGGGGCAACGTATAGAAACTGCAAGAGGATGGCGATCAATGCACTAGCTGAGCAGATGTGTGAAGAAGAGGGGGTGGGATTCACAGATTTATGGGGATACTTTGTTGGGAGGGAAGATATGTACATGAGAGATGGCCTCCATATTAGTGGAAAGGGGGCAGCAGTTTTCTCAGAGAATCTGCTGCAATCTGTTAACAGTGGGACAGGTTGCATCTATTTAAACTAGATTCGCAGGGGGGACTCACAGAAAAGCCTGAAAATGGAGGCATAGATAAAGACAGCACAAATAAATCAACAAATAACAGTCTGGAAAACTCTTCTGAAGCTGGATATAAATGTGTTTGTTTAAATGCAAGGAGTATAGTAAACAAAAGAAATGAACTAAACATTATGGTAGAAGATATTGACCCTCATATAATAGGTATAACCGAATCCTGGACCACCACCGATATATCAGATGCTGAATTGGGACTGACAGGATATGTAATGTTTAGAAAAGATAGAATAGGAAGAAAGGGAGGTGGAGTTATTTTATATATTAAAGAATCTATTCAGGCTTATGAAATAAAATTAGAAAGAGAAGCAGATTGCGAAGAAGCTGTTTGGTGTAACATAGTTACAGGAAACTCAACGTTAACAGTTGGGTTAGTTTATCGAAGTCCAAACATAAGCATAGAAGAGAATTAAAAAATACAAAACGCTATAAGGGAAGTAAGCAAACGGGAATGTATTATTATGGGGGATTTTAACCATGGGCATATACAATGGAAATCTCTACAGAGTATGGGGAGAGAGGACCACAAGTTTTTAGTTTTAGTTCAAGATACATTCCTTTCTCAACATGTGCTAGAACCAACCAGGGGTGAGAATGTGTTAGACATAGTTTTGTCCTCACAGAATGAATTAGTTGACAATGTCAAGATATGTGAGCCACTGGGGAGTAGCGATCACAACCAGATACATTTTACCATCAAAGTAAAATCAGAAAGGAATAGCAAAAAGCAGTATAGGAGAAATTTCCACAAAGGAAGGTATAAGGACATGAGGAAATATTTAGCAAAGATAGACTGGAATAAGACACTGACAAATAAGACGGCAACAGAATGCTGGAATATATTAAAGAGTGAAATTAAGTGCATAATCGATAAATTTGTACCCTTCAAAAAACAAGGAAAACGGTCCAAAAAGAAACACTTATCGAAAGAAGCCATTAGAAAAATTAAGTATAAACAAATGATGTGGAAGTCATATAGATGTACTGGAAATGATGAAGACTACAACAATTATAAAGAAGCACTTAACCAAGCTACAGCTGAAATTAGAAATTCAAAGAGAAGCTATGAACAACAATTAGCTAGTAATATAAAACATGACAGCAAGAGTTTTTATGCGTATGTTCGAAGCAAACAGAAAGTTCAAGATAAGGTCGGTCCTCTAGAAGATAGTGCTGGAAATATAATATCAGAGGGATTCATAATGGCAGAAGACCTGAATGAGTACTTTAGTTCAGTGTTTACCAGGGAAGATATTAGTTCACTGCCAATACCAGAGGCTAAGTTCAAGGGGGCAGATTCAGACTATTTAGGACAATTAATTGTAACCCCGGAAATGGTAGCTAAGAAAATAATGGCTATGAAGGATAATAAATCACCTGGAGTGGATGGTATTCCACCCAAACTACTATTGGAAATTGTAGAACAAATTAGCATACCACTTGCAACAGTTTTCAACTTGTCATTAGAAGAGGGAGTGGTTCTTTTAGAATGGAAAGAAGCAAACATTATACCGTTATTCAAAAAAGGTTCGAGAAACAAGTCAGAGAACTATAGACCAGTGAGTTTAACATCAGTGATTTGTAAATTATTAGAAAGACTAATTAAAGATCACATGGTGGATTTTCTTGTTAAACAAAACTTGATAAACCCATCTCAACATGGTTTTTTTAAAGCGAGGTCATGCTTAACAAATATGTTATGTTTTTTGGAAGACATCACTAAGTGGGTAGATGAGGGATCACCAGTAGATATCGTCTACTTAGATTTTCAAAAAGCTTTTGACAAAGTACCACATCAAAGATTACTGCTTAAACTAAAGGCCCATGGCATAGGAAATGGTATAATAAACTGGATAGAACAATGGCTGATTGACAGAAGACAACGTGTAGTAGTTGATGGGGAGGCTTCAAACTGGAAATCGGTATTGAGTGGGGTACCACAGGGATCAGTATTAGGTCCTATATTATTCTTAATATACATCAACGATTTGGATGATGAAATAACAAGCAATGTGTTGAAATTTGCGGATGATACAAAAGTGTTTACAAGGATTAAAAGTGATGGAGATAGACAGCATTTACAAGATGATCTTGACAGGTTGATCAAATGGTCTGAAAAGTGGCAAATGATGTTCAATTTTGGGAAATGTAAATGCCTCCACATAGGACATGGGAACGAAGAAGTAGAATATACAATGGGGGGTACTGTACTAAGTACTACTGTAAAAGAAAAGGACTTAGGGTTAACCGTTAGTGCTGATATGAAGATTTCAGAGCAGTGCGGAATTGCAGCTTCAAAGGGAAATCAAATCCTTGGATTAATTAGGCGAAACATAACGTATAAGGAAAAAGAGCTAATAATACCGCTGTACAAAACAATAGTTAGGCCTCATTTAGAATATTGTATTCAAGCGTGGAGGCCATATCGCAGGAAGGACATAGATATGCTAGAAAGAGTGCAGAGGAGAGCAACTAAAATGATACCAAATCTGAAGGATCTTAGTTATGAAATACGCCTAAAAAATGCGGTTTAACAACACTAGAGACCAGGAGATTGAGAGGAGATCAGATAGAAGTGTTTAAAATATTGAAGGGTTATGAAAATATTGATAGAAATATGTTTTTCTCAGTTAAGAAAGATAGAAGGACTAGAGGACATGATCTTGCTTTAGCAAAGGAGCAGAGTAGATTGGATATAAGAAAGTTTTCATTTTCACAAAGGACTGTAAATGAATGGAACAGATTACCTGCTGATTGTGTGGGTGCTAGTAGTGTGAATATGTTTAAAAATAAAATCGACACATACCTCAGACGGGCGGGATACACATAGATAAAAGGGTCGGACTCTCGATAAGCCAAAGGCTTCCTTGTCCACCTGCTACCTAGAGTTAATTCTCTGGGTGGCAATCTTGTTAAATCTTATAAGATATAAGTAGTAACGTTGTAGCCCGGTTTACACAAGGAGTATCCAAAACTGAGAAATGCGTATGAAAAAGTTAACCAAATAGCATGGGCATCTGTTTTTTAATATGTAACACATTTAATATATTTAATAAATTCATGTTTTCGTGTTGACAAAATTCGTACCATCGCCCATTGTCTTGATAAATGAATGGATGCTGATTTGAATTGTGTGACCGTGTTTAACGCCCATAGACCACCTGAGTGGGTTTGTACGAACGCCCCATGCCCATCGCAGCGAATAACATATCGTGTCTTACAACCGTCCATTACACACAACAACAACTCGGGGTTGCGTGTTGACTTCACGAGAAAAACAAAAACACGTGCGGTTTGTGTTGTGGTAATCTGATCAACACTGTTGCAAGATTCTCTATTATCTGAACATCTGCAAATTTCTGCATAGTGGAGGCCTGTCTTTCGGCAAGAGCACCTGTCCGTTGACATTGCATTTGGCATCCGCACTTGATTAGGTTCAACACAGACGTTGATGCTGGTAGTTCCGTTGTCGTGACGGGGTCCACTCACCTTCATCTGGCTTCCCACCAAGTGTTTTGAGATGGGATCTCGGGACAAGGAGTTGTATCATGATTCCAAACTATGGCTTGGTGGTAGGCGGAATAGCGTTCCCCACACTTATTTTAATCACTCATAAAATGGCAGGGCAGTGATTGTTCATTGGGATCAACTATAGCCATCTGCACCGATGATTTGGTTTCATCACTGAATTCGCACTGGTTCACCTATGCTCTCAGACAGTAAAACGTACATAAACTTGATGCGACCGGCAACTCAGACACGCCATTAATAGGGCGTACACAACAGCGAATTAATTGTTCGAGTCTTCCAAAGGTCCACATACATGGAGCAACAGGCCTCAGACACGTTGACAATACATATCAGCGAGTGTGTTATTACCGTCTTCCATAGGTCCACATACATGGAGTGACAGACCACAGACACGCCGACAATACATATCAGTGAGTGTGTTATTACCGTCTTCCATAGGTCCACATACATGGAGCGACATACCACAGACACGCCGACAATACATATCAGTGAGTGTGTTATTATCGTCTCCCAAATAGGCGAGCTATAAATAAAAAAAAGTGCTTTATTTTAGGAGTTTAAATGCCCCCACCCCCTCCATACACACACTCAAATGTTGTATAATTTGAAAGCCCTACATCTCCCCGTCACAAAGAAGCCGGTCGTAGAGCTGTCAAGTGGTGCAGTAAGCGTGAATCCGTGGTCAAACAAGGTCACCGTCAAATGATGAATTTTCCAAATTGTGCTCAACCGCAATCGTCTTAACATTGCAATGGTTGCACATCTACTTCACTTAATTACAAGATGGCCAAGGCATGTATTTTTGGAAAGCTTTTGTCTCCTCTGAGGTACGAAATTGAGGTGTTACCTGATATGGTACGAATGGAGTTACGGTCAAACAAGATCACCGTGAAAAGATGAATATTCGACTTTTTTGTAATGCCGCGAAAAAACAAAGTTACAGTGACCCTGCAATTACTTCATTTATATGCATGTATCATATACTGTGTGAAAGAATCATTTCTCCACATAAAAATGAGATATGACATGGAGCTGTCAGTTGACGGCGTAGGTATGGAGCGACGATCAAACAGAGTTACCGTCAATTGATAAATGTTCGAAATAGCGTCATCCTGCAAATGTCATGCAATATAAATTGTTGCATATATCTACGCTATCTATTTGTTCATGACAATGTCGTATACCGTTGGAAAGCCAACTGTCCCCCCATAAATATGTGATACTACGGGGATCTATCAAGAGGTGTTGTAGGTGTTGAGTGAAGGTTAAACAAGGTCACCATGAAACGACGAATGTTCAAAACTCTCTATAAAAGTTCTACACTTACAATGGTTGCGTAGCTACTTTATCTACATACACTAGGCCGTGTTACATACCGTTTTTATTGTATCCCCATCAAAATGAGGTATGGCGTGGAGTTGAATCACGGTGCTCTAACTGTGGAGTGCAGGTAAAACAAGGTCACCGTCAAAATTGAATTGATGTATAGATTATAGAAAATGCACAATGGTATTATCAGCCTTACAAAGGACGATCAAGCCAGGGATACGTGTTACGTCACATGGTCAGAACGATTACGAATGTCACATTACTCAAGATCCCCGCCCCCTCTTCAATATGGGAGACGACGAGGAAGAGACCACGTTCAACTGCTCTAATGGTATCCGCCACGGATGAAACATGGAAGCGTGACGCTGATGACCCGAAGAAGCTTGTCACAAAGTTATAGGTGTGTTCAGAGGATCTGACGGTGAATTGGAAACACTGACTTACATGTGGGAGCGATGATCACGGACGCAAGAGTGATGGACTTTTAACCACTGTTTTTGCTCCCTGTCGACGGAGTTGCTTTCCTGTCAAGTGTGTGTATGTCAGCAATATCGTCGCTTACTCCATGCAGGAGCCTACAGCAGAAACCGGATTGATCCACAGAGTAACGACATTCCTTTAATACCTATGGCAACGAAATACTCTGCTCCAGGTGACGTGGTCAATAGTCAACTCATCTAACAGATAAGGACAACGAAACTAGTATGTTATCAGCACCGTGAAGCAACGACCGATCGAAGAAACTACATGGTTTCATGACGCACCGAGGAAGCAACGTTCATAAACCTTTGAAACTACACAATGTACAAAACACTACCAAAGTTGACAGGAAGCTGTTAAAGCAATAGGTCAACGGTGTCACTACTGGATAAATTGTGGAAATGGTGAATAGCTGCCCAGTGTCTTCGTGCGGTTGGACTTGTACACCCCTGGGACTTCCCGAAATAATCCGAAAGACTTACACAACCTGCGAATGATAAATTGCTCAGTTTCCACGCAATAATAGGAAGTCAACATCATCCCTTGGTGGTCATATGAAGATATCGACCTTGCAAAATGTCCAGAACCAACCAGCTCCTTGTCAAGGGAGTTGGTCACGACGTGGAACGTGCACGGGCTGGATATGGTGTGTGTCACCTATTCTATGGCACTCGCTCGTGAGTAGGAAATCGTCGATCCTGTCAGGATCCAACTCTATGTGTCTGGCTAATCAACCCTCCACCCTACAACTTCATACTGCACACGCTAATCACCACGCAAACGGTTGGTTACAAGCGGATTGTAAATACATAGCTATATCATCTCATATCGACACATATACGAGGAAGAAGGTATCAGAATGTCTGTGTGAACGCGACAATCCCCTACTGAAGATGTCTGTAAATGCCATTCAAAATACAGGCGGCTCGGCGAACTGGCGCCATCGTTTTTTGTATTGCCGATACCATTATGCATCCTGCATGTGCTAGTAATTAGCTCAGTTGCCTGGTTGGTTGAAGCGCCTTTTCGTTTTCTTCACAACAAAATACCCTTTTGTGAATACTGCACGAGCCTCTGGTGCTGCCTTCTTGGGGTGTTTCACATATGCCAGAGAGACGGTTCTCTACCGGGAGGGCATAGCATAGCATGCATGATCATAGATGGTTAACCAATGTATAAATGCAGCGAAAGATTATATATAGTTGCCAATATTCTCAGCTATGATGATGTCAAGCATGGTCTCCACAGTTTCCACGTATGACAATCAGATCCTGAAATTTGAATTCCTCCAAGAGACATTGAATTGTCTCATTCCTCAAAACATCTGACAATTGGTTGACCGCGTTGGAAGTAGAGTTGAGAAAATCACGTTTTATATTTGATTATCCCATACATTTATGAGAAAATTCAAAGTTCAGCACCTGATAACACAGAGACTACATATACAAATCATAACATATTTTTGTTATGCAACGGTGTGTACAAGAAGATGCCAATTAATTAATAAAACTATTTTGACACAAGTTTGAGTTTGTGACCCTCAAATAACCTTCAAAATCGAGGGTGACATCCACATACACATATTTTCTTCTCCTTTGTGTGATGGATCTAGCATGAATTCCTGGCATTAACAAAAATTCAATTAAAAGTATAACATCACATGTTGGCTAACCTATTATAAGCAGAAAGGCATAATTTCTAAAATTCATCTTTTGCCGTTGACCTTGTTTAACCTTCATTCCAAAGTTACAGCACCATTTTATAACTCCATGAAATATCGTATTTTGACGGGGATACAATATACTTTCAAATGGTATGTAACATGGCCTAGTGTATGTAGACAAAGTAGCTACACAACCATTGTAAGTGTAAAACATTCATCGTTTGATGGTGAGCTTGTTTAACCTTCACTCCTCACTCCACACCTACTGCACCACTTGATAGCTCCCCGTCGTATCCCATGATTATGGGGAGACAGTTGGCTTTCCAACGGTTTACGACATTGCCATGAATAGGTAAGTAATGTAGATATACGCAACCATTTATACTGCATGACGTTTGCGGGATGACACTATTTCGAACATTTATCAATTGACGGTGACTCTGTTTGATCGTCGCTCCACACCTACTCCATCAACTGGCAGCTTCATGTCATATCTCTTTTTCACGAGGATTATTATTCTTTCATATATTATATGATACGTGTATATAAATAAAGTATTTGTAGGGTCATTGTATCTTTATGAATTTCACGGCATTGCAAAAAATCGAATATTCAATATTTCACGGTGACCTAGTTTGACCTTATCTCGACTCGTACCATATCAGGTAACACGTCAATGCCGTACCTTGTTTTGACGTGGTGACAATAAACTTTCCAAAATATATGACTTGGCTATTTTGTGATTAAGTAAAGAAGGTAAGTGATCATTGTAATGTTTAGACGATCGCGGAAGGGCACAATTTCGAAAATTCATCATTTGACGGTGACCTTGTTTTTTACTTTAGATTCACGCTTACTGCACCACTAGGCAGCTCTACGACAGGCCTCGTTGGCACGGGAAGATGTAGAGCTTTCAAATGTTGTAACATTTAGCGTGAGTATGGGGGGCATTTAAACTGGTTCGATAGGTGGTTCTACCGCTCGCCTAAAAGGTCCACAAACAGTAAGGCAGGTCATAGACACGCCTCAGACGCATTTCAGCGATTATATATCATCAGTATTGTATTCATTACGGGAACGCGGCTAATGTAGTGGTTAGCATATCCGCATTTTAGTCATCACAAGTTGATATGTGTGCAATACTGTATTGATGAAAACGTATGCAAAAAACGCAAGACTTGAGAAACATTGGTTGATGTTCATGACTTCAAACAAAACTTAATTCAGCTGATCCGATTGGCGGTTTGTCGTTATATTTTCACCATCAACGAAACAGTGTGGTTTGAACACTGACGTTTAGATTGTTCACATTTCACACACACGCACGCACGCACGCACAGACACACAGACATACGCGCACAAACACACAAACACACACACACACACACACACACACCCATTTGTGGGCAAACACTTCAACATAATCTCACTCACGCACTCAACGAGACAATCGTTGAGGTGAACGTTCGGATGATTTGTTGACTATTTGCTGCCGCCAATCGCTATATCTTGTTGTCTGCACGAGATATTAGAACAACAACCTCTTAATCCGTCACAGCCCTTGAATCTGTATTATGAAGGATAGGATACACATGCATGTCCGTCCCAATCCAATCGACTTCGTCATAAGACTTCGTAAGTACCTCAGCCATCTTTGCTTCAGCGATTGCCAAGAAAATAACAACTAGACATAACGTAACTGCTCGAGAAATACGTATATAGAGAGAGAGGGGGTGAGAGAGAGAGAGAGAGAGAGAGAGAGAGAGAGAGAGAGAGAGAGAGAGAGAGAGAGAGAGAGAGAGAGAGAGAGAGAGGAGAGAGAGAGAGAGAGAGAGAGAGAGAGAGAGAGAGAGAGAGAGAGAGAGAGAGAGAGAGAGAGAGAAGAGAGAGAGAGAGAGAGAGAGAGAGAGAGAGAGAGAGAGAGAGAGAGAGAGAGAGAGAGAGAGAGAGAGAGAGAGAGAGAGAGAGAGAGAGAGAGAGAGAGAGAGGAGGAGGGAGACAGAGACAGAGAGCTTTTAATTTACCGTGCTTGTACTGTTTTTGGGAGAGAGATATATAGTTTTCAATAGTAACGTCTGTTACATTCTGCAATGCCAGTTACGTTTAAAGAAGCAGTCTAATTCTTATGCAAAATACTTTACTTACTCAGAACACTCTTGAATCATCAATAAGAGCAATGAATTCCGAAGAGTTCCGGCTACGAGCAAAGCAGGTCGTCGACTATGTCGCTTGTTATCATGACAACATCCGACAGAGGCGCCCTCTGCCGAACATAGAACCCGGCTACATGAAGGCACTCGTCCCTGACTCAGCTCCACAAGACCCCGACAAATGGGACAACGTCTTTGGGGACGTCGAACGCGTCATAATGCCAGGGGTGAGTATTTCTTACAGCACAGTGCACTCGTGTTGCAGCGTATCGTTTGTGGGAAATCACCCGCGAGAGTCAAGTGCTCAGGTATACTTATCCAGCTACAACTACTGCTACTGATATATATATATATATATATATATATATATATATATATATATATATCAATGAGTAGCAATATCAAAAGCAGCAGTACTAGTATATATATATATATATATATATATATATATATATATATATATATATATATATATATATATATATATATATATATATATATATACTAGTACTGCTGCTTTTGATATTGGTAGGTAGTTGTTTTAGTCATTGTAGCTGTGGAGCTGTTGTAACAGTAGCTGTATGAGTAGCATATCAGTATTAGTATATATATATATATATACTATTACTGCTGCTTTTGATATTGCTACTCATGCAACTACTGCTATAACAGCTCCATAGCTACAATGACTAAAACAACTACAGTTTGTTAATGTTACTGCTGCTGCAGCCGCCATGTTGCCGCATCATCTGCTGTTACTACTACTAATAATTATTTTTGTATTTATTGTATTTCGCCCCATCCAAATAATTGTTATGGGACGCTTTACAATTGTTAATGCAAATAAAAAGTAAGATAATACTATATATAGTTTAAAATACTATGCAATCATTACTACACTGCCAATGATACCACCACCACAACGACCACCACCACGACAACATCACCACAATGACCGCCACCACCACACCACCACTACGACCGCCACCACCACCACTACAGCTCCACCACCACGACAGCTACCCCTACCATACCACCACCACAACGAAAGAAATACCTGCTAAGATATCAAGTATAACGTCGTTTCATTCATGTACCTTAAGATCTACAACATTCTGAGTATTTGAACATTGAATTACACGTAATGATACGAGTTAACTATCGAAAATCGTTTTACATTCCATTAAGCTATTTAAACACCACACATTTGTACTTCAACGAACCTAGTTCGCGATGGCTGTGTAATCTGTGAAGAGAGTTTTAGTTGCATAACATTTTAAGCAACATGCTGTTTTTATGTGTTACAGATGACCCACTGGCAAAGTCCACAATTCCACGGCTACTACCCGGCAGGCCAGTCATATGCGGACATTTGTGGCGACCTTCTATGTAGCGGTTTCGGCGCCGTTGGAATTTCTTGGGTGAGTGTTTTAGTGGTGAACGGTGCTGCAAGAACTGGGCTGTGTAGAACATGCGCAGAGAGCACCAGTCTGAACGAACTAAGGTAAACGGACGATGAAAAAATAATGGACAAACACTTCAACATAATCTCACTCACGCACTCAACGAGACAATCGTTGAGGTGAACGTTCGGATGATTTGTTGACTATTTACTGCCGCCGATCGCTATCTCTTGTTGTCTGCACGAGATATTAGAGCAACAACTAAGTTCATTCTGGCTTAATTTTGCTTGTTTGCTTACGTGCGTGCGTGCGTACGTGCGTCATTGTGTGTGTGTGTGTGTGTGTGCGTGCGTGCGTGCGTGCGTGCGTGCGTGCGTGCGTGCGTGCGTGCGTGCGTGCGTGCGTGCGTGCGTGCGTGCGTGCGTGTGTTAATGTGTCTTTGACACAGATGGCTTGTCCCGCATCGACGGAGCTCGAAGTGATCGTGATGGATTGGCTAGGAAAGATGCTGCAGCTTCCATCGTCGTTCCTCTCCGGGGGAAAAGGAGGAGGCATTATCCAGGTAAATCTGATAATATTCCTCGATTTCGGAATATACACAATGTCTCATCCATTGTAACTCTGGTAGAGGTAAGTGTAGTCTTCCTCGTTGATGAAGTGCATGATGTTGCATTGGTGCTGTAGTGTGTGCAGCAGACGGGCAAATGACGTCACCGTGGACCACAATGTCCAAGGGGGGTAGAACAACTCCGTATGCTTGGAGTATGGGTGGTTCACCCATGATCAAATTAATGTAGCTCAGAAAATTGTTCATATGGCTTGTTTGTTTCTCATTCTCTGTGTGAAATAGCGGAAGGAGGGTGTGGAAGAGAGGAAACCCCCTTTTACAATAAAAACATACATAAAAGCCTCAATTGGGCTATTTTATATATGTTGTAACAACGTTTGAAATACCTATAATGTGTTTAAAGAGAACTGAAAACATGCGACACGGTAGAATTTACCAGAAAGAAGATATGCAATAAGTGTCGCACGTACACTCTTAACGCAGTAGTGGTTGATTCAGGCACAACCTTGCTGTGGCCGATCTCCTAACTCAGACAAAGTGGGGAGCGGTGGTCGCGCGGAAGAGTGGTTGTCTCTGTCTCTAATCCACTGGATCTGGTTCACGGTTGCTTCCCGGTCGGCAGAGTGAGAGACGCCGAGCAGGCATTGTATGCATTATATAATTGAACACTCTGGGTCCTATATGAATACACATGCATATGTATCAGACAGCCTCTGTAACTAACGACAGAAAGAAGGAAGCTGTGTCAACGAAATTTGCTTGTTCGTAGAGCTCCGCCAGCGAGTCGACACTAATAACAATGCTGACGGCCCGCAGTGTCATGCTGTCACGGAAGAATGCCAGCCTCGGCGCCGTCGTTGAAAGAGACGTCAACGAAGGCGTTGACGGCGACGTCTTCTCAAGGCTCGTCGCCTACTCCTCCGATCAGGTGAATCATTGCAACCACCTAATACAGTGTTTATAAACAATTAGGATTGTATGAGCTGCTAATTTAATTATCTCCAACCTGTGCTTGTTCATTCACTATAATCTCCATATCGTTCATGGTGAACAGAGAAAAGGAGCATTCATTTCATAATGGCATATTTTGTTTTTGGTTTTATACAAAAATTTGGCAACATTACACAAAGATGTATGTCATTTGTTTTTCTTTGTGCTGGACTAACGTTGCGAACAATAACTTAAAACACACGTCTGGCAGCCGCTACAAAACATGTTTTGTGATCGCAATAATCAGACTTCGTACAGATGAGGCAGCAACATTTCTATGTCCATTATATACACAGTAAAATGGTGACAGGTAATTACCATCAATATAATCATCACGTGTTTATATGTAATACTGTAACGTAAGGTTTTTGGCTGTTTTCTTCATTATACACATTACATTGTTTACTTATTCATCACACAATACAGGAATGCTTGTGATAGTTTACTGTGCAGAAGGTTTTTTTAACATATTGTTAACATTATTATTATTAACTCTGCGTTACAAAGGCTACTATTGTTTCGGTTCGTTGTTTCAGGTAAATTTGTGCATGCAAAAAGCGTGCATGTTTGGTGCAGTCCGGTTCCACAAGGTGGAGTCTGACGCCAAGGAACAGATGACTGGGCCAGCTCTGGCCAAAGCCATTGCCAGCGACGTGGAGAAAGGACTCATTCCATTTTACGTGAGACTGTGTAGTTGTAGCACACACTCCCGCAAGGGCAATTGTAATAATAGCACAGTAGTTAGTCCTTAGCACCGCTAACATCGCTTTGCAATCCATCATTTCGCATTTAATTTCCAAACCAACTCGATTTTTTTGGTTAATGCGCCAACACAGCAAGTTCACATATACCCACTGTTATCAATTGCGCAGTGCAATAGCTGCAAGAGAATTCGAACACCAGCCGTACTAGTTGACGTCTTAGCTACTTAGCTATTCCTAACACACTACATACACACTGATTGTTTTGTATGAGTATGTGCGTGCGTACGTGCTTGCATTCATGAGTGTGTGTGTGTGTATGTCTGTTTATTTGTGTGTGTGTGTGTGTGTGTGTGTGTGTGTGTGTGTGTGTGTGTGTGTGTGTGTGTGTGTGTGTGTGTGTGTGTGTGTGTGTGTGTGTGTGTGTGTGTGTGTGTGTGTGTGTGTGTGTGTGTGTGTGTGTGTGTGTGTGTGTGTGTGTGTGTGTGTGTGTGTGTGTGTGTGTGTGTGTGTGTGTGTGTGTGTGTGTGTGTGTGCATGTATGTGGGTGCACACACACACACACACACACACACACACACACACACACACTCGCTGTTTTGTGTTTGCGTTCAGTGCGTGGCTACCCTGGGAACGACAGCAACTTGCGCCTTTGACGACCTGAAAGAGATAGGACCTGTTTGTAAGTACTAATTCAGACCGTGACAATCCACATTAGCAATATGTTCGATTATATACTTGGATACATGTTATCATTGTTATTGGATACATGTTATATGTCATGTTATTCACATGTTTAACAAGATTAGTTAATGTTAACCAATATATTAATCGCGTGACCTTTCCCAGGCAAGAAGGCGGGTGTTTGGCTTCATATCGATGCCGCTTACGCTGGAGCTTCGTTCATCTGTCCCGAGTTCCGGCCACTTCTTGACGGAGTTGAGGTAATTTCATAAACATTGCTAAGTTAGCTTTATTGAAAACCCTGCTTGTTAGGATATCCAAATATTAATCTACTTTTATAGTGAAGTGTGAATCGCTTTGAGCAGTCCTGAGGACTGGATACTGCGCTATATAAGAACTTAACTTTATAGCTTTTTCCCTTCTTGCTTCTGCCGTTTCTATTTCTCTATCTCAGTCCGTCGTAAATAATATTCTCAAATAGTAGATAGATAGTGAAACAGAGGGAGAAGAGACACGTCAAAGAGATAACATAGATACTAGACACATGAAACACAGACTGAAGCCTGTGTCAACCGAAACGAGGGTGTCCACGTGCACACGCTATTATAAGATGTCATG
This sequence comes from Escarpia spicata, assembly GCA_963995525.1. Taxonomy (NCBI): domain Eukaryota; kingdom Metazoa; phylum Annelida; class Polychaeta; order Sabellida; family Siboglinidae; genus Escarpia; species Escarpia spicata. The sequence continues at coordinate 39,404,197 of OZ023213.1, forward strand.
CGAAAGAACACGCAGGTATATTAATATGATAATTTGTCTTTCACTTTTGCCACGTCACCTGACCTTTGACCGTCAAATCAGCTGCCATAATAAACGAATTTTTCTTCAGAGTTTTTTTACATAAATAATTATATATATATATATATTTATAATTGCATTCGCTATTACAATTATGTTTATACTTTGTGTTCTAGCAATTTAAATATTTTACTGTTTATGTATTTTTAATGTATTACTACTACCAATCGCCTCAGAAGCAACGCCGATACCTGGCACGGTCCTAATACATGTAATTGGCTAATGGCATGGCTAATGGCTCCTATACACTTTGCCACATACCACCAGATCTATCTGTAATACTCTGTGCATGTGGTTCTGTTTGCAGTTTGCTGAATCATTCAATTTCAACCCTCATAAATGGTTGCTCACAAATTTTGAATGTTCTGCCTTGTGGTAAGTGTGTGTTTGTTTTTTTCGTTTTGTACATGAATGAGGCATTACTACACCTAAATTGTGCGACGATGTGGTGTAATAGGGTCTATAAGTGTGTCACGATACATGGCGAGATTCCGCGCGAGTGAAGCCGACTGGCGACATGCACAATTATTGCCCACTGATTTTAACATTGCGGAAGTCAGGAAACAGTTATTGACGTTTAGTTTATCGGTTTATTGTAGCTTTGTTAATTGTGTTATGGCTTTGTCACTTCAGTTCTATATGAATTATACATCAAGGGAATTAAACATGCAGAGGAAGAGCCAGGCAGCAGTAGACAGCGGTCATATAGTGAAATTTGTTTTTGATCCCGAAATGTTTTTTTTCTAAATGAAATAGATAATAATATTTACATAATGTAACAAAAATCAGTACATATTAAAACGTACGTGATTAACAATTATGTAACAAATCGGAGTTTAAAACGAGATACAACAGATTATCGCTTGTCATAAAATCCGCGAATGTTAAAATGTTATAAGTTGTTATTTCAAAACAGTTCGGTAACCATTTATACGGGAAAAGTTGCCTAAATGCGCACAATCACCAAAAAGTATGCATTAGTTCAATAACATGTCGTACTGGGCGAAAGAATGCATAGTTGTCATTGTCAACAAAGTCGCCACTATGGCTCGTCAAATCGTGATAACAATTCGATTAAGGTGCCCGATTACCACGAACATTCTTAACGGAACGTTTCTCCCACTGCTTCAACGTGTGATCATCATGTGGTCGGAAACCGGAAAAAAACACAATTTGGAAAAACTCCGATGATTAAAAAAACATATCCCAATTATTTAAGCGAGCGTAAATGGAGTCGATGTCGCTAGATGACTCCAGATGGAAAACGAGGCGAGAGACTTACAGGCCCTATACCACAATTCTTGTTCTTTAGTACTTTTATCATTTTCTTTCCTTGTACCATGGCATCACTATTTACAGACGTCTCTAAGTAACTCTAAGTAAGTTGTTTAAATGTTATGGGATTTTGAGCGGGTTAAATATATAGTTCGCACACACACGCGCATGCGTAAGCGCGCACACACATACACACAACTGTGTGTGTGTGTGCGTATGCGTTCATGCATGCGTGCGTGCGTGCGTGCGTGCGTGCGTGCGTGCGTGCGTGCGTGTGTATGTGTAGTGATTACACACAACTGTAGCCTTTATTATTGTAGGTATCGAGACTCGAGTCAGCCGATCGACGCTTTCAGCGTGAAGGAGCTAATGTTCCGTCATGACCACGAGGACACCACCGCCAATTTCAGTGTTAGTATTCAGTTTATGTTCTTGCGGGCTTATCGGTGTGCATGTGCGAGTGTATGTACGCACATGGACTCGTATATGTGCAAGCGTGTGTGCGTGCGTGTGGATATATAAGTGTGTGGAAACTATAGCATATGTCGATATTATGTTTAATGCAATTGTCGTGCGAATGCAAAAAAAGTTGCTACAGATAACACGTTGCTGTTGTTCTAGCATTGGGAAATTTCACTCGGTCGGAGGTTCCGGTCCCTCAAACTGTGGTTCGTGCTGCGGCTGTACGGTGTCAAAGGTCTCCAGGCCTACATTAGAAAGGTGGGTTGCTCGTATGAGACGTCGTTATATACGTGGTGTTATTCATCAACGCTATCAATTTCATTGAATCATAAATATCTAACCGGAAGCCTTAGGTGTCCATTGTGTGTGTGTGTGTGTGTGCGTGCGTGCGTGCGTGTGCGCGCGCTTGAGCGTGTGCGCGGGTAAGTGTTTGTGCGTGCGTGCGTGTATTTAGCATCGTACTATCACTATAGATGTTTCTCTTGTTACGAAACATTTCCTTGTTGCAACCATCTATATCCACTTCACCATGTTCATCGGGAATTAGTGTAATATATTCTTTTTGACGTTTGTCTGAATTAAAAGTCTACACTTTCCTATTCTTCCACACATCATATTTTTTTCGTTATCCGTTATTTGTCGATACTCAATCTATCAATGTGCCAGGTAGCCATTGTTTCATTATGCAAATTATCCGAGTGTAAAATCCATGTAGGCCTGCAATATGCTCCGGTAATTCGTTATATCGGCCGAATAACCTAAGGTAGTTTCTACATCTGATGCTGCTTATTGGCTTTGAGATGCACTGTGTGTATATTGGTGTTTCGCTGCGTGCTGTATACCCGTGACACCTATTTCGCCTCTTTGGTTACATTGGCCTAACGTGTGACGTCGGTTGCAGCAAGTTGAACTGGCCCATGAGTTTGAGAAGATGGTTGCTGCCGACGACAGATTCGAAGTGACACATCCCGTCACGCATGGCCTTGTCTGCTTCCGGCTTCGACAGGTAGGTCAGAGTGACATGCATGGTGCTCGCAGTCGTATCATCACAATATGTTTGAACAACTTGTGTTAGCTGTTAAATATTTCAAAACTTTGAAATTTATGCATATAATACAAACAAATATTATTTAAAATTGTATTAGTTTTAGTTCCAATATAAAAATTATGGAACACTATTTATAATATGCATGTAGCACAGATCTTTTGGCAGTTTCAGTGATAAATGCCTGTTACCATATGTGGCATTCATACGACAACACTCATGCATTGGTTCTATGTTATATTCGCAGTGTTCCAACGACCTCAACGTATTGCTTCTGGTCAACCTCACCAAAGACCGCCGGGTCTATCTGACGGCATCTACCAGCAAAGGCGTCTATTTTCTGCGGTTCGTTGTCTGTTGGAGGGACACCCAGTCGTCAGATATACGGTATTCGTGGGACGTCATCCGTGAAGTTGCCACGGCGCTGGTGGAAAACACGAAGGCCAACTGAGTTCCTTGGTGCAGCAGAACTTGCAGCACACGTGTGTAAGAGGCACACTCGTTCTACTAATATAGAACATATTCTGGTTGTAAGGAACACTTTGGCACTTTGTCTAACTGTTCTAAATATCCAATGTCCCTTATTGTTAATCATACACATATATGTGCATGTCAAGACCTTTATATTGATTGTTTGTATATTTCTAAGTGGAAAATGCATATAAAGAAAACAACACGCAATATACAATACATAAACATTTACACATGGAAATGGGGGAAGATAGAAGTGACATTGGTAACAACATGGAAATATATATTTAGAAAGCGATCTCATTCATTTTTTCAGTTACATTTGTATATATATATACAAATGGAACTACGTGTGTGTGTGTGTGTGTGTGTGTGTGTGTGTGTGTGTGTGTGTGTGTGTGTGTGTGTGTGTGTGTGTGTGTGTGTGTGTGTGTGTGTGTGTGTGTGTGTGTGTGTGTGTGTGTGTGTGTGTGTGTGTGTGTGTGTGTGTGTGTGTGTGTGTGTGTGTGTGTGTGTGTGTGTGTGTGTTCAATATACTTGTACAAGTTTTGGTCGTGTTAGGGAAGTTATTAATAAGTAGAACACTTCTATCTCCCCCCATTTCCATGTGTAAATGTTTATGTATTGCATATTGCGTATATATATATATATATATACATATACGTATGTTCATCATTTCCATTTTATGTGTATGCATGGTAATGGTTAATAAACAAGTGCTTAAGTCTTGTTTTGAGTATTTTGACGGTAGCTGAACTAGTTATTTTTTCATCATAAGAGTTCCATAATTTAACCCCATATACCGATATACACATCGATTTTAAAGTTGTGCGAGCATACACGTGTTTCATTTTTATTTTGACGTGTCAAATTAATTGAATCATGGTTAGTAGCAAATAATTCTTGAAGGTTATATTCGGCAACATCTTACTTTTAGCCTTGAACATTACAATAGAAATTTTCAACTTTATTATGTCGGGCAGTTTAAGTACACCTAAATCACAAAATAATGTATTAGTATGACATAAAAAATATCATTGCAAATTAGCCTACTTGGTTACTTTCTTGTGAGAAATAGTGCGCAATATAATATGAACAGTGAGTTTTTGTCAAAAATGTATCTTGCTCTGTACACAACGGCAATAGCTTTTGACACTTTGGATTTTATCATCCTATTTATACCTGAAGGTGCGACGTTGAGATCAGCAGTCTCCCGTACACTGACATCTCACCACCTCGATGATAATCTTGGTTTTGTGAGTGCATATGTGGGGATTGGCCTTGTCTAACCATATGTGTCCTTGTAATATTAATTCTTCAGTGGATCCAGTAATTGTTGCTGCGCGATGCTGGCCTGACCCCATAACCTGGCCTGGATATGAACTCTCAGTACATACTGCCTGAGAACAGCACGTGTGGATTGTGGAAGTTTGTTTCTTTCAAACACGTAGCTCCGGAATGCTGTCGGTGTGAATTCCTTGTAGTGTATATGCAACACATACGAATGTTGCCAAAGAGGACAACCGACCTATTGCCACGTCGTCGGCACGAGCAAGCATATGTGTGTCTTTGATGACATCACTCTGCGCTGTGGGGCAAACTTGCAGCCAGGTTGTCTTGCCTATTCGAGAGAACCTCCCATAGTTACTCACCCCCGCGAATACATGGAAGGTGGGCGAAGCCTTTGCCTTCTCGTCACCCATACAATTTAGGAGATTTATATGTAAATCAGAGGGTCTCGAAAAATCGGGCATTGATATGTAAATCAGAGGGTCTCCGAAAATCGGGCATTTATATGTAAATCGGAGGATCTTGGAAAATCAGACATTTATACATAACTCGGATTAAAATATAACAAAAAAGGATACTTTCCATAGACATTAATAGCCATGTTATAATAAAACGTTAAGTTTCATAAATGCCAATGCATGAGATTTATGCGTAAATTGGAGGGTCTTGTAATATCAGGACATTTTGTGTAAATTGGGGGTCTTGGGGTATTATCGAATTGTATATAAATCTGAGTATTTCATGTTATGAAAATGGTCACAGATCAGCTTTATTTCCAAATGCATTGCACATGTGCTCTTAAATCAATGGCACATAGCAGCATGTTAATATGTATTTAATGTGTTACATTAAATAAATTATATGTGGACATAAAATAATTGAATTATATGTAAACTAAAATGTACGTGCTTTACAGGTATGGTAGAAAGAAGAAAAAGTTTACTAATTTGATGTTCTAGGCATATGTGTTCATATATTAAATATATATTTTTATGGTGCAAAGAACCTTGCATATAGGCAGTAAATACATCTTCTTTTATTATAAATATGTTATTACACCATTACAAACAGATACTACATTCACAAGTATAAGAACCAGAACTTAGCATTGTATTTTCTTCAAAGTTTGTTTCCGTGGCCTGGGTGACGGAGGTATGCGTGATGAATTTACTATTTGTGACCTTTGGCCTTGCTGGTGGAGCATTTGATGTTATAAAATACATCTTTTCATGTATAATGTGTTCCAGTTCTAACAGTTACACATTAAATAAAACGTGCACATAGTGTAGATGGACATTATTTGAGCATAAATTGAAACGGATTACATTTCGTTCTACAAGATCGGCAAGCTGGCGGTGGGCGATAATATGGAACCCGCGGCCGCAAGCGCGGTTCAATGTGCTCGTCTAAAGCTTATATGCAATATCAACCACAGGCAAGACCCAGGAAGATTATAGTTAAACAGTTGTTGTTGTCTAGTCAATGCAAGGCATGATTTAAACGACCCCGTTTCGCTTTGTTGTCCGAGTGGCCTTGGTCCAACGTCCCTATTCATGAGATTTAGCTCGGTGTCTGATCGATTGCAATTAACCCACTGACACTGACACTGGTATTGACAGGTATTGACCACTTTCTGTTGACCCAAAAAACATACTCGAGTCAGCCGGAAATAAAACCCGATTAGGCCATGCCGAGTTCGGAAAATAAAATAGAAAAACAATTGTTTTGGTTTCACTGAAAATCCAGGAGATTGGTTCACCTTTCCATGAGATCGGGGGATTTGATGGATTTCCAGGAGTCCCCCGGCGAATGCAGGAGACTTAATATGTATACGTCACCTAGAACTCTCCAGATTGGTTTTACACGGATAATTCCTGATGTCATCGAGGTTGACATGTTTCCTAGCAGTAGATAATTCGGTATAACTACCACGTAGATGCCAGTGGCTGGAGAGAAGAACGTCAGTCGTGCTGCAGTTATGCAGCATGTGGATTTCTTTGTGATGTCAAGACTGCTTGGTGGATCATTCTTGTATCAGCTTCATCGTGAGTGTTGTCGTCAAAGGAATGTTTTTTTATTATTTATGGTTCGCCCTGTCACAAACACGATTATTAGCTTTGTAAACTTAATGTTATTGCGCTGCCTGTTAAAAAGGTAAGTTCTTATATGACGCAGTATCTAATCCTCAGGACTGTTCAAAACGCTTTACACTTGACTCCCTAGCAGACCTGTTCAATCAAACACCATCTCGACTTCTCTGGGAAGCATTCAGCCATGCTGCAGTTAATACACGAAGACTATTCGCACACAAAATAACCACCACTGTCTATAGCCAGGTTGGTAGACTGTCAAAGCAGCTTTCCGGTTGTTATGTGAAAGGAACCGCTTCGTGATCTAGATCTGTTGTCAGTCTGAAACCTTGTTTTTATCATCAAGAAAAACGTTTGGGGCCAGAATTTCAACAAAATACACGTGCTCAGTATCTATTGTTTACAGCTTGACGGATATTTTGTTTAGCAACAGGTCACGTGATGGACAAGTCAGTTGTATATTCAACAAATATTATATCTAGGTATGTACTGCAGAATAAGAATCGATTGGTTATAAAAAATACTCTATTCAGCCAATCTACTTCATTGCACAACTTGGTGTATCAGTTGTTATACAAAATAATTTCCAAGAGTATCTAGTTATCACAGTTACCACCTGATTATTACATCACTCCTGAACTTCTTACCCTGGAAATTTGGTCAAGATAGGATATGTGAGTTTTTAAAATGACAAGAACAGGGAAACAAGAAAACGTACACTAAGCTGATCAGTGAAAACCTTAATGTTGAAGTGACAGTTCTCTCATCCCCAATGAATGATCGACCTACATGGAGACGGCTCATTTATGTTTCGGCGACGGCAGACAAATAATGATGCTGATAAAAATACGACATTTCATGACGAGCCTGTTCATATAACTTATTACAAGAACACAAAGACAAGTGTTGGTGACAGAACTTGATTGCCTCCAAAGCAACGTTTGTATTTATTCCAAGATTTCGCCACTGTGTACAAGAAGGCACTGCTTGATCTCTGCGTATGTACCAACATCCTAGACAAACTACATCCTTCTACAACTACTGACAGTGGTAGCAAACGTTTGGGTTGTTGATCAAACACAATTTCGTGGAATTGTTCTTTGCATTCCTTTTTCCCCTAATTAAGACAGGCGAAGACAGCAAGGGGGCCAAAGTACAATTGCTACAGCAAACTTCCATACATTTGAGCAGGCAATATACCAGAATACTAATATTATTACCACCCCTAGCTTGAGAGGTGGAAAATGAAATAAGTGGAATGTCATCGTCCTAACTGGCACTATTCTCATCACGTCTGTGTCTGCTCTGCGTAACTGCCTAAAACTACATAACCAACCATGTTTCATCACTACAACTCTCCATGTAGATAAGAGTAAAACATAATCCTGCCTGCATATCTTAACTAATACATTTATGTTACGTTTGATATCTGAAAAACACACCCTTTTGATGATAAATGTCACATAAAACAAACTGTGACTTCTACATTTCATTTGGTGCATATTCCTAATGTCACACAGTTCCCATTGAAATAACACATCATTTTGATTATACATTCAAATGAACCATAATAGCATGTCCATACATAAAATGAAAGAAGTAATAATGTCCAAACAACTTGCGTGTGTCATGTTCTGATCCTGTCTGTGGTGTAACATCACCATAGTAATGTATTGCCACGTGTCAACGTTACAAGCTGCATTAAATCCATTCATGTGGTAACTACAAAATTGCTGGCAAAATCACAATTAACTGTATTGCCAAAACGACCATCACGTTATGTTGATTATATAACTATATACATATATATGTATATACAGTGTATATACATACATATATATAAAACATATACACGTGTATATATATATATATTAATATATATATACATTTATCACATTAAAGCTGCATATCATGTGATCAATGTATAAATACATAATATATACGTGTGTGTGTGTGTGTGTGTGTGTGTGTGTGTGTGTGTGTGTGTGTGTGTGTGTGTGTGTGTTATCAGTGGCATATATTTAAGGGGGACCATGGCTTTTTATTACACATTTTGTTAACACTTCACTTGCCCCATTTTCGCATGTACAACTACTGGGTGACTAAGCTGGACTCCCTTTGCCCTCTTCATGAACTCCTACATATGCATGTTACATAACTCCATCTGACACTAGGAGTTATGTAGTAGTTTCCTACAATTAGCAGGATGTTTGTTGCAGACAGAACAACTATGGTACACTTAATACCCATAAGCACAGTGAGTTGGCAAACCATATGCATCAAATAGTTTGCATCACAGACAAGTAAAATTGCAATAACAGTTTTGACTACACTTGGGCTGCAGTTGAAAAATCCCAAACAACTAAATGGTTTTAAACAAATTATGATCAGCATTTTGACGCAGTCTTCAGTAGAATTTGTTGCTACAAAAACTTGTTACACGTCTCAGCACTAGCGATCTACAATAGACGAACACACTTCAAGAGGAACAAAACGTTAACATGATACTCTAACGTCATCACGCAGCAATCACATATCACAAACAACCCTATCTATTTGGTGGCTACACATATTAAGCAAAGATTGAGTGAATGAATGAATGAATATATGAGTGAATCACTGACACCATTAGTTCACAAATATGGAAGTGATAATGGACTACAACTCCATCTCCACTTTACCTATATCTACGATAAACCTAGTCTCTTATTAAGTTGTCAGCCAAACAACTGTAAGTTGCCATTTTGCAACAATCATGAGAGTAACACACTCACAGTAAGTTTAAGTAAGATATGTAATACTGAATTGTTACATCAAGCCGTTGACCATAAATTCAAGATTTTATTAAAACAAACTTTATTTTTCAACCAAATACGTGATGACTAGAATAAATAAATCTATCCCATCATCATGCAATTCGATGTGAAAATAAACAACGTCATGAACATAAGGTACATGATTGCTTTTGATACGGAATTGCCACTTCGTAGTGTATTGTTGACATCTACTTATCTATTACAAGTGGTCTGACATTTGTGTCTGTTGTATCACAAATCTAGCGAACCGCATTGAGATTGGATCTATTATTTATTGCTGCACCATATTTTGTGGAAAAAATAATGCTAATTTTAATAAAATATTTAAAATTCCTGAACAAAGGTACAATTGAAAAATTCAGTAATATAAATCGTTTATTTTTTGGTGATGTTTTGCATGACTGGACCAAGGAACTCAAAGAAAAGTAGTGATATCAACCCATTGGTCCACAGCCTGGAATGACGTACTCCAACGATACAACTCTAGTGTTCTTTCCAACGACAAGAATACTTATATATCTATATATATATCACAAATGTCTTGGCTGCAGTGTAACGAGTGCATCAGTGCACTAAGACGAGCTAACTACGGGACGAGACATTGCCACCATGATGTCATCACCAGTGGGCATTGTGCAGGTCCGCTACTTTCTTGACAAAGTCAGAGTGAGTCGCGTAAAGCTGCAATGTGCCAGTGATGTCCATCCACCGTACACCGACTGCGTCGTCACCTAGATGCACACAAACCAGCAATGCAATAAATAATAATAAAAGTACTATATAGCACCTGATCAATTGAGATTGCTCACAGCACTTTATATACACATAAACAATTTGGAAGAGAATAATCACACTGAGAATAGTCTACACAAATGTTAGACATAAAAAGAAATGCTAACAAAAAACATAATCGTAAAAATGTAACCAAAATTAAATATAATAAGATATTCTAAAAACTACTTTATATATATAATATATTAATTTACACAAGACTCAAAATATAAATAACCATAAAGACTTTTAATACAAGTTGGAGGTGGCTGGATCAGCTATTATATGCTTCTTTTGAATTAATAATTTATAATATAAGTTTTGAAGATAAGCTAACCATTTTTTCTCAGAGTTTGCCTAAGACACTAAACAATACTCCAGACCAAAAAGAATTGATTGTTTATGTTGTTTAGAGACATTTAAATGTGTTTAAAGACAATTAAAAAATATGTCAAAAATCACCCTCAAATGGCACTTTATTTCATTTTGAGAAACTCCCCCCAAAAAAATTGTTATGGTTGTAAGTACAAACATATTATTGACATTCATACAGGTTTCTTGTAAACAAATGCATATTAAGTTTGATACAGCTTCATAAACATTTTGCTACAATACTGAAAGACAGCAAAAACCCGTACTGCATTTTTGGCACAACCCCTTCACAAAACAAAACCATCCCGTGCAATTTTGGATAAACACAAGTCGAGTTCATATGCCAAGTTATAGCTTTGTAAGTATTGTAGTTTTTATAAAAAGTTACATTAAGTAATAATTCCTGGTTGTTACTGATAATATAAGTGTCACCAGATGCTTGTTTTTTGCTTAGAAATGTGACCTTTTCACTGGCTTATTTCAACACGATTTGACAGACACTTCTATTACCGAGATTTCCCCCCAAGGTTTTCCCGCCAAGTTGTCTCATGATATTGTGTTATGAAGGGCCATGTGTTGAACTTGTGGTAGATACGATTGATTGACACCTGCTGGGGTCAGTCACGTGGCATTGCAACTGGCGGCTGAGGTCGGGCAAGGCATTATCAGAAAATAAACAAAACTACAGCCAGTATTTGGTGATTTGACAGTGTGATGCATTTAGGTATTATAATACAACAGCATAGTGGCAGGAGAATAACCAGACTATATGATCTGCATTCATGGTAAACGAATTTATGTTTGAACTGGGCTGACACACACGTGATCATCACTACGGGAACATCATCAGTTTCCAAGAATCTGAAAAGGGACTTTCCACAGACACACTAAAAATACTAGTTTTTAAAGGACGGATTGGTGACATATGGTGCTAATGCCTTGGTTTTTTTAATAGTACACATGTTCATACTGACACCTACTAATGTTCTATGAAGAAAAAATAAAGAAATCAACTGACATGATACCCGGCCCAGCTACCTTAAATAAGTTCAGTAACACAAGCGAAACTAAAAGAATGACCATAAATATAAGGCAATCTTGTTCAAATCTTCATAAATCTAATACCAACACAGACAATAACTGACAGTGTCTCCACCTACCTGCATGTAACTTGAACCTGCCTGCACTGTTGCCTGTTTCGTCGTGGAAGTTGAAAGCAACTGTTTCCATCCATGCATTGTCCGTGTTACGAGGGTCGTCGACATAGCCCTTGTACACCTGCACAGGTCAAACGTACTCATTTAGAACATATTTAACATGTTATAGTTCCAGATCCAACATTTTTGTGGCGCTGTACAGTACATTACAATACTACTAAACTACTAATTAATTAGAATGCATAAATTAATTACTAAAATATAGCAATACCAATCAGCAGTAGACGTAGCCCCATCTGGTTCTTGACATAATTAGCAAAAAATGAGATAAGAGATACCTTTGTTCGATAATTTGATAAGTCGGTGGCTGAGGGTGCAACATACACGGGGTGTTACAGTAAGTAACTGTATTGGACAAAATTCTGTAACTTTCATCATAATGCTATGAATGTTTTCTATGCTTGTTCCCAACTACAAAAACCATCTGCAACAGATCGGTGTATTTTTGGCTAAGTTTGAACAATCCTAGAAAAAAGCACAGCATTGTGAGAATCATTCAGTGAAAACCTTTAATCCATGGCAATTTTCGAATAAAATAGAAGCATTATGAATCTTTTCTGGGGTGGTATATAAACCCCTGAAAGTCTGTCTGGCACCCGAGATACAAAGTGTCTAATAGTAAAACACAAAACACCATTTGCAGGATACTTACACACAAGCGCTAGCTCAATTGTAGTTAGATGATTTTTGAAGCTTGTATTATGAAACTATTAAACATACATGCATGACTGAGCACAAATCTTTGGATGAACTGTGGAGATACCTCTTGTCCATGAGAAAAGAGGGCAGAAACCGTCTTTGCTTCTTTGTTAGTTTTTTCAGTAGATGTGTTGCTCATTGCTTCCTCCATGAATTCTCGTTTTAAGGTTGTTGAAACCTGTTCACCTGCATCGACCATCCCCTGGATGGTAACAAACAATGCAATCGTAAAGATATCATTATACAATTCATAAATAATATTTCATTGTAAAAAAGTCCTCAGGACTGCTCAAAGCGCTTTACACTTTACTCCCTGGCAGACCTGTTCAATCGAACACCATCTTGACTTCTCTGGGAAGCATTCAGCCATGCTGCAATTAATGCTTTAGTTTATTAGTTATTAAATTAAAAATGAAGAGAATAAAGTCAGCAGGTCACATTCGTTTGGAATTGGATTAGTCTATTCTGGGTATTCTTCTGCTAACCAGATGATAAGAATATTTTGAGAAGTGAATAAATGTAGATATGTTTGAAAGAAATCTTCATCTCATTTATTCTGTAAACTTGTTAAAAAATTGAACCAATGCTACAAGTAAGTATTTTTTAAACTTCCATTTGAATTCTTTTTAACCTCCTGAGTTCTTATAACCTCCAAATCACATTAATTTTGTTTAAGTGTCTTTCCCAGAGAAGTAGAGATGGTGTTCGACTGCAAAGGTCTGCCAGGGAGTAAAGTGTAAACCGCTTTGAGTGGTGCTTAGGATACTTTGCTATATAAGAACCTCTACTTTTTCATACTATAGGACACTGTGTGAGTGTGTGTGTGTGCGTGCGTGTGTGAGTGCGTGCGTGCGTGCGTGCGTGTGTGAGTGCGTGCGTGCGTGTGTGAGTGTGTGCGTGCAAGTGTATCAGAGTGTGTATGTTTGTGTGTGAACTTGCATGTGTGTGCGCGTGCGTGTGCGTGCATGCGAGCGTTCATGCTTCCATCCGTGCATGCCTGTGTTTGATATGTCCATGCATACTTATGCATACAGGTTGTACAAACACATACATCTGCAATCTATTTGTGTCATTAGTTGACACAGGGACAGCCAACATCTGAAAATCGAGGACAGCTTAAAATACGAACCCCAGGGATGGCCCAGTCCCCATTGTCTTGACGTTTTATGCAAACAAATTGCAGAATTGGCTTTTTTGTCATTTCGTCACGTATTTTGTTCCCTTTTGTATCTGTCTTCCATCTAAAAAAACATCAGTGTCAACAAATGGTAAGTTAATCCGTGACTGGTAACAGGGCTTTTGTCAGTTACTGTGAATAGTTACAATTTTAATTACATAACCATAATTATTCAAATACACATTTCAAATGTATAATTTTCAAGTTAACGCAGAATGTACTTAGGTTAATTTGGTGCTGACATAATAAAACATAAACTGTAATTGTTCAATAGAATAACTATGATATTACAATAACATTTGCAAAAAACATGTGTTGTGATTTGTTCACAATACATGACGCTTGTTTATCATATTTACGTCATTGACTCAAAAACACACCAAACTTGTACCTCTAATGATGGCCAGTAGTGAAGTTTTTGTATATGTGTTCAAAACTACACGTGCATTCTTCCACATACAATCACACGTGTAATCATATCTCGGTAATATGATAAATCCTTTCTTGCAATGATTACAGTGGAATCTGACTATTAAGGTCACCCTTGGGATTGGGCAAAAGTGACCTGGATAGGGAGGTGACCTTATTAGCAATATTACGTTTTCTATTCTTTACAATTAAATAAATCATTTGGAACTGTCCTAGGGGGACCGTCATTGTGAGTTAGCTGTAACACTGAGGTGATTGTAAAGTAAGTTCCACTGTTATTGGAATCAATTCAAGAAGTTGGTGAGGTATAGATTAAAGTAGGTTGGATACACGGAATGAATGGAAGGGAACAGGTAATGAACACGGCAGATGCCCTCAGAGTGGAAGGGTTGAAGAAGTCTATTGACCAGTTTGAAGATCCCAAATATCGTGACTGCGCATATGCGAACATGGAATTGTGGGGAGAATTCTGTTCAAAATATAAACAGAGGAATGAATAACAAAAATTGTTTGTTTGCATTGTGATTGGACTGTCAATTTATTTAAAGTTATTGTATGTTGCCTGTTCTATATCAAGCTCATTTTTAACCACCTTCGAAACAGATGTTCTTGTCACTGTTTGGTTAAATTTAATTCGCATATGCAGATAAACATATTTTTATCCATGTTACTTTGTGTAGAGCCAAAATGAACCAATCACCGAACAGGTCAATGACTGAGATGGGAGGACTGTGTGTAGAGAGATCTTAGGGGTTTGGGAAATGAGGACAAGGGAGAGATGTGGTGGGAATGAGAAGGGGGGAGGACAAGGCTAAGACATGCAGGAGTGGAGACGGGTTGTAGAGTTGGCAGTGGGAGATTAGTGATAGATAAAGGAAAACAAAATCGACGGCCAGGAATGAGGCCAGCCTCACTCTGAACTATAGGAAGAAAGAGAACAACAATATGAAGAGTCTTCAACAGACGTTGTCTGCTGCGTACCGCGTGACAATGGGGTCGGCAGCATGGTTTGGGCCCCAGCGACCAAGAGTTCCTCGTAGACAGATCCCTGTTCGCCCAACTGGGTTCCTGCAAAGCATCATGGGAAAGTGTGAAGTAGGTAAGAAAATGGACGTCACAAATAAACACACTGCGTTCTATGGAACAATGTCTTTTAACTGCTTGCATAATCTCAGTTGCAAAGCAAGTGCTATGGTCAGGGACCCATGTCAAAATTTCAATGTTCAACACTACACAACATTTGTTTCATTTAGTGTCATACATTGAGGTATTTTTACAGATAAAAGGTATTTTTACAGATAAAACATTGTTGACTTTACACAATAGCAGCAGGTTTAGTTGCTATGGCGTAGTTCCGTAAATTTGCAAAATCCAAAAAATTGTCAACATAATATACAACTGAATGACCAGATGCTATATGTGTTTGGTATCCATATTTGATGGCTTAATAACCTTGTTCCTACTTGCTGGGCAACAGGTCATGTGATGGTCAATTCTAACAATGGTGGTTAGAACTTGTTAATGCGGACATTTTGATTCTCAGTGAATGTATCTGGACTTTGAATTTAACAAGTTTTATGGATAAATTAATCATGCATATAACAGGGCATATTAGCACTTTGAAATTCCATTCCCGATACATGATGAACACTGAAGTATCTTGAATACCATGGTTCCAATGTACTACATGAGGTAAACACAAAGTTACTAGAAAATCTACAAATCAGCATTTCCTTCATGTCTCATATTAGCAAAATAGCAATAATCTATTAGGGCCAATCACCAAATGGTTTCTTAGAACCAGTAATTAGTTATGAGTCTTGGCACCACCGAGTAGCCATACACGCTGCATAGAGTATATAGAAAGTTCACAGAAAGTTTATTGATGCTACATTTCCTACCCACCTTGGAACGCCACCATCGATCATGTATTTGCCCATGTAACTTCGTCTGTCAATATTTCCATCCAATTCATTCCATTTAGGAGGAACTGCGGGCTTCCCAGTTCTGGATGATCAAAACAAAACATGGAAATGTGAGGTTACCACAGATACACGATAAAAACATCAAGTTTTAACATTACTGGATGTAGATTTTTTCAAAAATAATCCAGTTGTGAAAATGCTAATTTTTATTTCTATCTAACAATTGATTTTGTTGCATTACTGTTTATTAATTCTTGACGTGAAAGCTGAATTTATTGAGACATATTTATTGGAAATTAAAACACTTTTATATCTCATTAACAGTTTTTATTAATGCCAAATTAATTTAAGACTAGTAAATATATCCTCAATCATTTGACAATGAGAGTTCAGGAATTTAGACTTTAACAAATGCAGCAACTGAGCCACTAAGCACAGCCAAAAGAAGATCCGATAGCAAAATCACCTAAAAAAATATTTTATCAAACAGATACGTGGTACGTAGATATTACCTGTGTAATTGTTTCTTTATAGTTATTTGTAATATTTGGCATTACAATGAAATATTAGAATGATATTATTCTGCTAACTTTGTTAATATATTGTAATATCGCCCACATTCAACATTCATATACACAAACGTAGTGATGTTTTTGTGGTGTTTCTATGCTGTCGTGAACGGACATACAATTAGCTAAGCCGTTCTCCACTACTAATTGTTTTAATACTATAAGATAAAGAGAGCATTACAAATATTTATATATTTGCATGGTGTAGGACTTAATATTGTGAGCAATTAAAAAAGCAGCTTCCAAAACCACAGCCACTGGATTCAAATGATGTTAAATGGTTGCCAAAAACATTCCCCGCCATGTTGCCCAGTTCTGGAATACACAATGGCATTAAATTGCATCAATATATGTTCTACTTGAGAAGTGAGTCACTGTAGTGATTTCATTTTACATCAATACATGTGACGACAGCTCTGCCACTCATTCTTATGTAATCATATGTTAGATCTTTGCGAACTTACGTGACCTCAGCCCTAAGCCATCTACGATGTACTTTATAATCTATGGCAGTGAGGATTTATGAGAAGTCCATATTACATTAATTTCCAAATGAATTTGTAGCATAAATAAAGTATTCAGAGTCAATACCAGCTCTTCACACGGAATGATTTGCAACAGTAAAGCATGCAATTTCTAAGAAGCATTCAACAGTGCCCACTGGATAATTAACTGTGCTATGCAATCAATATTTCACTTGCATTATGTGTGTAAAAACTGTGCCTTGCAACCACTGCAATGTACATGTATTCATATCATGCAAAATAGGGACAAAAAGTTATCTGTAATGCTCTGTCTCATATATAGGCTAGTGGCATTAAATATAAAAGACTTTAATTACATTTTAGAATACACAGACATGGCGACATTGTTTAAGAAACATATGGCTGTCTTTTCTCTCCATTCAAGCCAGATAACTCGGCTAGTGAGAGCATACAATTTTACAGTTTATGCTAACTATACAAGATTACTTTACAATAAAAACAATCACATCTGATATGTAAAAACGTCACAAACAGTTGCACTGAATGTGTAATATGTACAGATGAACCCCACTTTATAGTCACCTTTGTAATATGTACAGATGAACCCCACTTTACAGTCACCTTTGTAATTAAGCAATTTCACAATTAAGGTCACCCTAGAACAGTCCAAAATGTGTTCCATATACAGAATCCCACTTATATGGTTTTCTTGCTAATCAGGTCAATATTTTGACTAGTCAGAAAAGTGACCTTAATAATGAGCTCCCACCATACTTAGAACAATGTCACTTACTTGAAGTCATGATCTGCCCATGCAGGTTTTCCTAGAACAGCCTTCGAGACAAACTCGACTGGTTTGTACGTTGGGTACTCCTGCTTCCAGGAGACCAGATTGTCGGGGACGTGGAAGCGCTGTATGTTGTCTCCGCGAGGGTACAGCTGATTGCGACATTTCTGGTGTGTTTCTGGGATGGCTGCGCATGAGTAGGACATCTTGCTTGGTGTCTGGCTGAATAGACCACCCATTCGCAATTTGATCTATGGACAGAAGAGGAGACAGAAATTTGTAGAGGACCACAACAGTACTTGTTTATTTCTTGCAGTGTGTTTGACCAGTCACTAAAGCTGAGACATGGGTCGAGGTCAAAGAAACTGCACCCTTAGGTGCATTAAGGTGGATCCAGCTGTGTTCTTATGTTGGCTTTGATCAAGTCATACACGTCAGTCAAATTGACTGTCTTCATATCCTTGTTGGTGTCTAAGGATACAAGTAACATCCTCAACTCTGCATTTACACTGACCTCAATGGTCAAGCGGTAGAATGCCGGACTAGTATTTATATTACTAATGACCAACATTTTAAAACTTGGCAAATTTTGTTTCATCTTACATTTTTTTGTGAGAGACACTAAACCAGTTGTCCCTTCCACTTGGTGTCTATGCCAGTAAACAAATCATACACGGGGGTAAATGTGTAACCTATAGTGGACTCACTAACTCTAGAGAAAAAACTATGAAATTAAGCCACTCTTATGATTCTATGAGTATCTTATGATATCAAATGTCTATCACAAAACAATTTCTTCTTCCCCCTGGATGCTTGTGGGGGACACATCACTTCATCTCTCTTGTTGAATCATCTCCATCACAATCCGTGCTATTCTCTTATTCTCTTGCACTCTCGATTATTCACCCCTCCCCTACATGATCTCTCCCTCTCCCTCTCCCTCTCCCTCTCCCTTTCCCTCTCCCTCTCCCTCTCTCCCTTTCCTCCTTCTACCACTCTTTTGTTTCCGGGCTTTCTTTGTCAATCTCTCCTCAATCACACATATGAGCAAAAGATACAAAACACTGTAAAGTATGATAATTTAGGTGGAACTTTTGAATTGTTGTCATCATTGATCTTTTAACTTATGTATGTACTTTGTACGTAGTATGGTATTCACAGAAATTAAATTACAAAGATGGATTCAGCAGTGAAGGTTGGCACTGGAGGTCACTGTCAGTGAAGGTTGGCACTGGAGGTCACTGTCAGTGAAGGTTGGCACTGGAGGTCACTGTCAGTGAAGGTTGGCACTGGAGGTCACTGTCAGTGAAGGTTGGCACTGGAGGTCACTGTCAGTGAAGGTTGGCACTGGAGGTTACTGTCAGTGAAGGTTGGCAGTGGAGGTCACTGTCAGTGAAGGTTGGCACTGGAGGTCACTGTCAGTGAAGGTTGGCACTGGAGGTCACTGTCAGTGAAGGTTGGCACTGGAGGTCACTGTCAGTGAAGGTTGGCACTGGAGGTCACTGTCAGTGAAGGTTGGCACTGGAGGTCACTGTCAGGGAAGGTTGTCACTGGAGGTCACTGTCAGTGAAGGTTGGCACTGGAGGTCACTGTCAGTGAAGGTTGGCACTGGAGGTCACTGTCAGTGAAGGTTGGCATGGAGGTCACTGTCAGTGAAGGTTGGCAGTGGAGGTCACTGTCAGTGAAGGTTGGCAGTGGAGGTCACTGTCAGTGAAGGTTGGCACTGGAGGTCACTGTCAGTGAAGGTTGGCACTGGAGGTCACTGTCAGTGAAGGTTGGCACTGGAGGTCACTGTCAGTGAAGGTTGGCACTGGAGGTCACTGTCAGTGTTACACACTGCAAAAAAGGGGTGTACAGTAATTAGGGCATGTACGCTTAATAGAATACGGTACCGGGTACACACCCTGTCTCTATCTGTCTGCTGGTGACTCTGCTTCCAAATACTTTCATTTTCAGTTGTTTCTTCACCCTGATCTCTTTCCAGTTACAATAAACTTATCTCTAACCTACAACTTCACATGTCAGAATATTGTTTGACATCATATGTCTACATCCAAACAACTACCACTCGTGTGGGAATCTTTATCAGATATAAAATGTAAGTAAAACAGCAGAATCTGGCACAGTCAAGTCCTTTCCAGCAAAGTTAAATCCTACAATGTAGAAATGATGTACAAATATACAAATGATGTATTCCAATCTAACACTACATAACCTAATCGTCACATATGTACCATAACATTATAAACCTACCTAATTGAAGAACAATCTGGCTCAATATGAGTTGAGCACACTGTTTCTTCCACACACTGTTTGCGAGGCTCTCTCAGCCTGACTAAGCACAAATGAAACTGAACCAGTGAAACAGAATATGTTGTCAATACTTTGCAGGAAGTGCAGCTTCCTGTCACCTCATCATCATAATTTATTCACCGCCTGATTTTGCATAACTTGCATCACAGTGTGCATTTACTGAAATGAAAAGGGAAGTGAATATGGTAAGTCAACCTTTTATGGAAAAGCACATGCTTTAACTCGAGAATTGTGTTGTTTTGCTGCATAGTTGGTAAGGCAATAAGGTAATATAATTATATATATATATGAAAAGTTTATTCATATTATAATTATGAATCATATTTCATCAGATAAGTAATCAAATTGGGTCTGTATCAAAAATGATGGATGCAAACGTGAAGTTAAGTGGTGTCAAACAAGGATATAGTAATGTTACATGTCACGGCTATTCAGAAAATATTGTGATCTCATGAACTCATCACCAGACAAACCATTAACTTATTTAACTGTGCATTCAGAATCAATTAAAGTGATTCTAAATATTGGAATCTTCATGGGGATATGCAATATAACTATGCAAGTGTTTCTGAGTCGATGTTGACTTTCATTGTAATATCATAAACCAAGCGACTGCCAAATTCGCTGGGTTGAAGTTTAAATATCAGACTGACAATTAGTTTGGACAATTTACCAGATGAAATAGCCAAAGTTAATTCTTTCGACCATTTAAACAAAACTGTAAACACAGTTTTCATATAAAACTGACAGCAGCTATTATTTAAACTATTCATATATACACTGTATATATAACTTATTTGTACATCAAAGAACCAGATTCTCGATGGGCTAAACCAGGTGAGGAAGCAACTTTAAGGTCACCATGCATGATATACCTAAGTAGTCAATTCAGCAACATTCTGGGTGTCAATGCTAACTTACAAAATGTGACCATAATTATGTTGAATAAATAGTACATATTTAGCCAGCAGATGGAGCCACATGCTCAAATAGAGCCAGTGATGAATTGTTCCCTAGATAGTGTCAGAGATAGGGAATGAGAGCAGCAGATTGCCATTGTTGGTAGATCTCTTGAGACAAAGACACTTATCTTTGAAGGCAAAACCTACAGATTCCCCCACAGCCCAGGACTAGGGCAGGACTACAAGGAAGCTTGGCTGGATGTGAGGAATTTACAATCAGTGTATCACCATTGGTTCATTGGAAAGTAATAAACCACTCCATCCCCAACTAAGCTTGTTACACTTGACAGTAACCCCACCAGGACTCCCTAAGGCAATTGTATGGCCATATGGGCTGACTCCTTTTCAATATACCACCCACACCTCCCTGCCTCAATTCTTTCCATCTAATAACCACTACCACTTCCCCCTTAACCATTCCTTCCCCACCCACCAACCACCCTGCTTCCTTGCCTCCATATCACCCTCCCAAATATCATCCCTCCCTCTGTTCCTCCATTTACCCTGCCCCCCCCAATATCATACCTCCCTCCCACCTAAGATCCCTCCCTCCTTCCCTCCTTATTCCCTCCCGCTCCCTCACTCCCTCCCTATCCCCTCCCGCTCCCTCACTCCCTCCTTCCCTCCCGCTCCTCACTCCCTCCCGCTCCCTCACTCCCTCCCTCCCTATCCCCTCCCACCCTTCCTCCCACCCTCCCTCCCACCCTCCCTCCCACCCTCCCTTCTTCCCACACTTCCTCCCTCACTCCCACCCTCCCTTCCTCCCTCCCTCCCACACTTCCTCCCTCCCTCCCACACTTCCTCCCTCCCTCCCTCCCTCCCTCATTCCTTCCCTTCCTCCATCCCTCGTTAGTTCCTTCCCAAATTCTATTTCACACTATCTAGCAAGCACCCTGGCACAGCCAACCAGCACAGGTTTGTGTTATTAACTATGCATGGACACCCCCCACGGTTACATTGCTGTGCCATGGCTCAACTGTCAACCACAGTGATGTTTCCCTTGAAGGCATTGTCACAACACCCACATCTCAATTCCAATTAACTTTTCTCAAATCAAACAGTGACATTAATTGTATTTCAGGTGATTGAAGAATAGATGCCACATTTGCCTAATCTATTGGTAACTAAATTTTTTCCCTCAGCACATATATATATATATACATATATTTATAAATTAAATGTAAATCTTATCTCAATGTAGCTATAAACAATCAATTAAATCAAACATTATAATAAAGTTCAAATAATTACATTAGAAATCAAAGTCATGTTTATGTAAAACTAAATTTTTTAATGTCAGGTGTTCAGCAATGCTCTTCATAACACGAATCACAGTCGCCATATTGTGGAGTGGAGTTTCAAAAAAATATTAAGAGGCCCAAAACCATTGAAGAAAGAACATGGTGAATAACATATTTCAAATAATTAATTCTAATAAGCGTAGAGTACATTTAACAAATATTTGAGATGCAGAAATATATAACATTTTGCGTTCCAATAAGCGTACAGTGGTGTACACCCACTGTCTGGGGTGTCTGAGTATAGCCATCTCAGCAGACATGACTGGCAAACAATTAATGCATCTCACATAATTATGAGCAACAGGATACCAAAACACTGTCAAGCCTGATAATTTAGGTGGACCTTTAATGATTTGTTCATCACTGAGCTTTGAATCAAGTGTGACATTGGTGGGAATTAAATGACAACGATGGATTCAACAGTCAAAGTAGGCATTAGAGATTGCTGTGATGTTCTCAGACGCTGCTAAAAAGAGGGTGTACCGGTAAGCTAATTAGGGACTGTAAATTTAATAGAACGAATATGGCAAGTCAAATTGGGGCACCACAGAGGGTGGAGAGAGAAAGAAGCGACATGACACCCTCACCTTGTCCCCAGCAGAGCAGGAGAACACAAGACAGCAAAGGACAGACGGACAAGTGGTCAGCGGCGGGGCGAAACAAGACCGGACCTGCGGCAACATCCTTCCTATCTGAGCTAGACACTTGGCCATTCACACCACCAGTGGACCAGGAAAGACCGCAGGGCAAAGTGACCAATCACCTGTGGACACGGAGAACCAGGTTCACAAGATGACCCATCAGGATCTGACCAAGTAACTATTTTCTCTTAGTGGGTGGTCTTATAATTAAAAAAAATTCACATAGGGCCTGTAAGTCTCGCGCCTCATTTTCACTTTGGAGTCAGCTGGCGACATCGTTGCGCTGTCGCCTGCATAGAGAATAGGATATTATTTTCATTTGGGGTATAATCAGAGGAATGACTCAGAAGACTGATGAATGTTCCTGTTTTCGACTGACGGAAAGAAATCAAACAGGAGGGAGAAGTTTTGTATGTAACAATGTGACAGTGATCAAGTTTAGTGTTAGTTATAACTGGATACCTGTAATATTGCACAGGCGATGTGTTTACGTCGTAACTTGACGTAAGACAGTTTGTGCTTCATTCGGGGATACAACAGCCACATGAGATGTGTGTATATATAAATATATATATATATATATACAATTGATCTCGTTAACACTGTTCTGTTTACCTAGACAGTTAATGAGGTGGGGAAACTGTTGTAGGTAATTATATTCACGGTAAACGTGCATTTTATCAGCCTTACATAACGTCGTCATCCGGGCTGTATTACAGGTATCCAGCTATAACCACCACTAAAACCAATTTTACTTACAAAACTTCCCCATTTCTTTAGTTTAATTTTATCAGTTAGAAACCAGAACTATTATCACTATCAGTCTTTATATGTCATTCATGTGATTACATCCTATTCCCTAGGCAGGCGCCGAGTTACTTCCTGTCGCCAGTCGGCTCCACTCGTGCGGAATCTCGCCATATACCCTGACACACGTACAGGCCCTATTGGTTCAAACCATCACTCCCAATGACACACAGTGTGGCACCTCAGATTTGTAGCGATCCAAAAGCCACCAGATTCTATTGATGTAACATGGCTGCCAAAACATTATCCACTATATTAGTGGGGCCACTGTAGCGATTTATTTGTTCTGCGATAGGTATTGACATCAAACCACCATCATTGGTACATAGTTTGGGAACTTATGCAGCCATAGATCACCCTTTAAATGGCAGACACAAAGTTTTAATAATGTCACAAAGTCTGATCATTTTATAGTAAAATACTGTTATGCTGCATACATTAGAGGTCTGCCCTTAACTGCCAAAAATATGTTCTTATGAATCACAAAATTTAATATAATTTCTGCATGATCTCTTTAATTTGAAAGTCTAGATACTCAAAATAACATGTTCACCAATGTGCATTGTTGCTATTCATAAAAAAGACAATAGCCAAATTATTTTTCCACATAGCCAATTAAAACACACGTGGATGGTTAGTAAGTTAGAACAGAATCGGATTAGTTTATACTACTTTTTGTATGATTTTACAATGAAGCAATCAGACTTTAACATCTGCATCAGGCACACTTGTGTGATTTGATGAACAGCCAGAAACAAGCAGAACCAGCGTGCAGAGGGCAGAGGCAGCCAACTAGAGAACGAGAGAATTATAGCACAGACCAAACCTAGCCCATGCTCTAAGTGCCCCAACAAATTGTAGAAACTCATTAAAGATCACAACATGCATCAAACAGGTGAACACACATCGTCATCCAGGCACCTGACAGAAGTTGTCACATGGAAATATGAGGGGTCTGTTTTACTAAGTACTGTATTTTATTTAAAAAAATTAAAACTCAACACAGCTGCCACAATAAATTTAACATAGAGCAACATTTTATTAAACAGATTTCCCAACCATTACACGGTCAGAATTGATGTTATGAAATAAGCCCATTTAAATACATAATTTCACGTTTGTTGTTAACATTTACACTATAAATAAACTTCTCAGTTCTGGTCCATTTAAAATGTGAACAATAAGTATGGCAATATCTACATGCAACATACAGTTACACATGAATACAGCCTAACCTCCTAGGGCATGCGGGTAACTACCTCATTTATAAATAAGTGGGTGATCAATATGAGAGGAACATGCTATGGGATGATATCTTACATCACACCCTGATACTGGTGACAAGTCCGTTAATAGGCTTTACTAACATTAGTGATGTATAAATAGATACACTAGAAATGGCACAGACGAGAGATGTAGTAAACTTATTCATGAACTTTCAGAAACCTTTAAACTTATGAAAACAGCCTAATCTTAAAACAATGTTGTTTAACAAAAGATTATTTAGGTGATCATATTTTGTTTTTATCTTTTTATAAGTCTCCTGACACGGACCACCAGCTCCACTCTTACTTTGATATTCTCCCATCTGGTTGGATGTATCGGTGCTTGAAATGCAAGAAAGTTCGGTACAACAAGAGCTTTGTGCCTACAGCAACCAGAATGTTGAACCAGTGATATTGATAACTGTGCTCTGCTTTGATTAGATTTATACCTTACATACGTGTATATACACATCTAACACGTATGTCTCTCACATTATATTTTTATGAGATCATGAGCTGTAAGACAAATATCCTTCCCAGGACAATGAAGTGAATTGATTGACTGACTGACTGACTGACTGCTGTTTTTGTTCACATGCCATATATTGCATTTTTACTAAATCCCATAAACAAAGTCACATTAGAACAAAGGCTGCCAGACATTGGATAGAGACATCAAACGACTGCTGCAGCGGGTTTGTTCAAGAAGCATAACTCAACATCACCACTGTCACGTAAGGCATTTCAATTATCTACAAAAGGATTTATTTGGAGTGACACCTCTGATCTAAATGTCATTTATCTATCGTTTCATGGAATCTGTAAGTAGTATTCTAATCTGTAGCATCTTTTCTCAGTACCAGATCACGATCCAGTGGGTTGGCTCCCAATTTCACTGCAGAATGTGTTGTATACATAAAATCTGTGCATACAAACTAGGTAAGCCCTACTGCAAAGAGATTGATGAACCCAACTGTACCCACATAGCAAGACTGCCTGGATGTAACCACCATAGAGTCTTGACTTGCTGGCTAGCAGAGCTCCCTGGCCATCAGTGGTTTTGAAAGATGACAACAGTTGACAGATACAGATAATCAACTATACAACCAAGTACCTAGACAAGTGCAGTTGTATAACTTGTAAGCAGACTGAATTCATGGAAAACTTCTTCATCTCCAAAAACCTCTGAACTCGTCATCCAGCAAAATACCAGACTGGATATATAGTCTGGGAGTCAGCTCTACTAAACTGGTCCGAACCTTGTTTTTAATATATATATATATATATATATATATATATATAAAGTAGTTTTCTTACTGCATTCTAACAATATTTTGTCTGCTGATTTCAAATATGTCTGCAGCAATACATGAAAATTTGAGCATTTTATAAAATTTGCATTTTAAATATGCTAAGAACAAATAAGTAAAGTAGCCCAGCTGTAGATCTTTGCTAGGGGTCATCGGCACAGTCGAAAGTACGAATTGAGAATAGCTTTTTTTAAAACACGGTTGTTTTACCGTAGCTGCACACATGTACGAGCGACAAAATACACTCCAACCCAAACATACATGTGCACGTCTGATAACACAAAACACAATCAATTTAGTTAAAATAATGGACAGCTAACATCTACATAAAACTGACATCCCTTTGAAAAATGCAAAAATACATGCGCTCGAGTGACACAGAAGACAGGGAGCAGTCATTGGTATACGAGTCCAAAGCTCTACAAATAGTTTCAGATTGGGATGTGATATTTAATTCTAACCAGTCCAAACCTTGTTTCGTGATATAAAGACGTTTTGTCCCTGCATTCTAACATTATGTTACCAGCTTATTCCAAATCCAGCTGCAGCTATACTCAAAACAGTGAGCATTTTGTAAAATAAAGTTTTAAGTGTGTCACTTCTAAATTCTAACCATTGCTTCCTGTAAAAATTGGTTCAGTCCAAAATACGAAGTGAATATAGTTTTGGTGGCAATGCAGTTGTTTTGCCTTAGTTGCACAGTACTGCATGTGACAACATTTATTTTAAAAATATATATCACCTTGTACTTTTGTGAAAACCGAACTAAATTAATTGTATTCAAAATAACAAATCAAATAAAACCAACAGAAAGCCGACAGCCCTCTGAAAAATTATGTACCCACGCGACATGGGAATATCAAATAAGTTTACCTAAATATCGACCTCAGGATAGCCTTGACTTAATCAAGTAAAACTGTCTGGAACTCATAATTGACCACATACGACCATATTAAAAGTTTAGCAAAATATCTTAAATACAACAGGTTGAAATTCAAGACAAATTAACAAACAGTTGTAGAACACCAGACTCAATACAAATGACTGCTCCTAGTCTAAGTTGATTGCATTTAAAGCACAGGCGTCTGTGCTTCAATAACTCACAAAACTGATAAAACCAGACAAATTATTGTGTTTAAGCTACTCCATAACTTACTATTATTGATGAATGTGTCATCTGACATAATTCACTAACATCGTGGCTAATTTATTTAATGTTTTATGTCACCTGGCGGCTTGTATGTGGCTCGATGACGACATATTCAAAGGGAGCATTTCATGTTTTACTGATCATTTTGATTTTTGATTTTTTTTAATGCTCAAGGTGTACTATCTGCCTGTTATCAGATTTGGGCTCAGCGCCTAAAAATCATTCAGAATGTATTAAAAGCGAACTTTATATAATAAAACTAAAAGCAAGATATACCTCCATGACTAATAGTAATGACGAAAGAGACAACTGCCAGATGTGCCATTCAGCGTGGTTTGGTTTGGGTGTATGAGTTTTTATACCTGCAAGTACACACATCACTGAGGCTCACAAAGACATCAAATGGCCCTTATCACTAATAAAAACCTCCTATGGCACCCCTTTGCCACTCATCAAAAACCTCCAATGGCACCCTTTGCCACTCGTCAAAAACCTTCAAATGCAACACTTGCCACTCATCAAAAACCTCCAATGGCACCCTTTGCCACTCGTCAAAAACCTCCAATGACACCCTTTGCCACTCGTCAAAAACCTCCAATGGCACCACTTGTCAAAAACCTACAAATGCACCTCCCTGTCACTCACAAAAGATTATATAAAATATCTAACAGGCGGTGTGGACTGATTATGTTTTATTTAAAAAAATCTTTCATGGGGTGAAAAATGAAACCCTGAACATTTGGTGTCCGAGATGCAAAGCATATAACAGCATAACATATGTATGTACTGTCAGATGTATGCTAGCTCGATTACAGTTAGATTATCTTATAGTATGACCAATCCGAACCTTCCAACTAGAGAGGATGTTATGAGAATAAGTTTGGTTAGTGACATGTGCAAGTGTCCATGGCAAACAAGTATAAAAATAACAATGCGTGGATCACTGATCTCTACAATGACTAAGTCACTGAGGTCGGTGGGGCTTGAAGCTTAGAGTCTAGACACCATATTGCTTTCTCTATGGCAGTTTACATTTGCATATATCATCCAGATATGGGATCAAATACATTGAAAAGTATTTAAATACAAATACTTTGTAATGTAAAAGTATTTAAATACAAATACATTAGGAAGTATTTCAAATACTTTTCAAAATACTTTTTACAAGAGCCTGTACCAAAACAATAAAAAAAATTATATTACGAGATAATTATGTTGTTTATCGACATAATTCCATGATGTTATGCATAACTATTACAAGAGATTTTACTTATAGACTGGCAGTATCTGGTGTGCTGTAAAATTACAACAATGTAGGCAAGTAATGATCTGGCTTGGGAAGCTCCTACCTTCCCCTCAACCCACAGAGTGCAAATATGTCTTATCAGTTCACACAAGCATTGACACAATAGCAGGCCTTAGCATCTAGCAGGGTTGTTTAGCAGGGGCAATAAAACCATAATCAAAAGACAGGCAAGCCAGTGCAAGTCCTGTTGTTGCTAATTCCATCTTGGTCACAGGTGACAACTAACAAATTGATCCTGACTTCACTGGTATGCTCTCATAATGACCTCAGTGACTTCCACATAATGGCTTTCTTTCTGACCAGAAAATGTGGTCAATTGTCAAATGAACCAGTAAAAACTAGATATGTGAATACAAAATGTAACTTATCATTTATTAATAACCATGCCCAAATAAAAGTATTGGAAATAGTATTTGATAATATTTGAAAATTTCAAATACTTTATGGAAGTATGTAAATACAAATACTTTCATTTAATTAGTGTCAAATACAATTACAAATACTTCAAAAAAATTATTAAAATACTTTCAAATACAAATACTAATGCATCTCATCCCATGTCTGATATCATCAGCCCCAACCTCTGTTATCATCTATTTTGAGAACAAACTGCAAAATAATGCATGAAATTGGAACATTTTAAAGAAGGCAGTCTGTTCCTAGTTTTTCACTTGTTAATTAATGTAATGTTCTTAAGACTATACTAACTATCATGAAGGTATACTGCCCGCCATATTGTGTTTAGTATGTCTGTAACAACATTCGCAATTTGGAAGGTACAACACTGGACCATGTTCAAATAGTAAACAAAACGAGCTTTATTGGCAATATGGCCAAGTCGGGTTGAGTTAACTGCAATAGCCTTTGATGTTCAATAATGTCCCATTTTCTTATGTTCACAGCAGACTTCTTGTTACAAATGACTACACCGGCTAATTCCGGTGAGAGGAACTGACTGGCTCCCTTTAAGAAGACAGCATGAGTGTACTCTACTTCAAAAGCATATTTTTTAGTACTTTTAAATGTACAGTTTTCCTAAAGGTATATTTGCAGAGTAGTTTATGGAATCAATCTTTAGAAGCATTTAAAATCCCCAAATCTACTTGACCCTTCAGCTTAATTTTCCGTCTTTACCTCAAAATGACTGTTGGTGCAATTTGACTCATTTCTCAAAATCTTCAACAGGAATAGAGCAAATAAAGTGACATACCTCAGTTATTCTGTGTGTGAAAATGACGTGCTGATGGAAGTAGAATGTGAACACAACAATGCACGTGCAGAGAACGAGCACCCAGCACCATCTGGTGTTTACATACAGTGCCTTTGCATCACGCACTACAGATATTCCACTTCGTAGAAGCGCCGGGCCTTGTTCTTCTGCAAGACCAAACAATCAAATACTTATTGTATGGATAGTTTCACTACATTTCTTACCACCAATTCAATGTTATTTAATAGAGACATTGGCAACACTGATGGACACAGGATGTAATAATTTTATGCTTATGCTTACATCCTGATTTACATTTTATAACTGTAATAATCAGTTGTCAGTTATTATAAACGTCCCATTGTGATAGTACATTTGGTTAGGGGTGTTGTAATGACAATTGGCAGTGTGTTAGCAGTGGTAAAGAGACAGTATTTTAGTGTCATATCTAGCTATCAACTATTCACTTATTGACATATTTCTCACTGGTAATATAATTGTATAACATATATATATATACATATGTATACACACCAACGCATCCACACACATACACACAAATGCACACACACGCATGTGCACACAAACACACACGCGTGCACATAGGCAAACACACCCATCCACACACACACACACACATACTACATATTCATAATATACATGTATATTATGAATGTGCACGCGTGTGTGTGCATTTGTGTTCATGTGTGTGCATGCGTTGGTGTGTATACATAAATTTATATATATACCGATATTAAATATATTATGCAAATATATTACACAATTTGTATATATATATATATATATTACACAATTTATATACATATATATTTAATACAATTTAAATAGTTATAATTAAAATAAATTATTTACAAAACTATATTGATTCAAACCATTGATTTCAGGTGACAATATTGACTACCCATAAAGCCAGACATCAACACAACACAAATGTGACATAAACACCTGTCACCACCACCAGTCAATAAAACTCGTCCATATGTACTTGTAATGCCTGCTTCTAAACCCATCTTCAACGCCTCTGCTTCTGTGACAAACCCACACCGCTCCTGCCAGCTGGAGAACACAAACACCTTATCGCCTGGGATGCTTGTGACTGCTATTCCTTTACATGTGTCCAGTCGCTGACGCAAACCTGCCACGTTGTCGTGTGCAGACACGCGTAACAAAAAATATGGTAAAATGCAGCAGCTGTAGTGCTACTGTAGACCTGCGCATGCCTGGCAGCATATTTTTCAAAGCGCTACACTCTGGGACTGCAGTGTTATTAACTTGTAGCATGTCAGTATCTAATTAATCACTCACCACAAATGAGGTGCCACATGCTGTAGTCTGTATGCTGAATGTGCACTTAAATTACCATCATACATCCCAATTGTATGAATTTGTAGGAAAGGTTACAAGTAAGAAATAACACAAAGTTCTTCAGTATTGTAATGTTTACAAGTTAAAAGCTGTCACAACTACAGTGTACAATTAGTTTGTTTAATCATCCGATCAAAAGTGTGCAAATACAAATACAACAGAGGTCTATCTTTAGGCACACAAGACAGTTCACATATTTATAAATGACCCATTCTCTGGATCAGTCCTTTTTGTTATTTCAACTAAAGTACGCATTTTTTTGACGTTGGCACAGCCTTCACAGGGCAGTTCCTGGAAATATATTATGTGGCATCACTGTGTGTGTATAGTTTGTCACACACTGGGGGCATCACTCCGTGTGTATAGTTTGTTGCAATATTAAAATGGATACTGTTTTAATGCAACAGGGTAGATACATTATTAATTACTGCTGTCAGTGGAAAACTGGCACTACAAAGACTTGTGTTGGCACTACTGTCGGAAAGTTTCTGGTGTTTGAATTGCCAATAAACAAATCTCCAACCGTATTTTACACCTTATTAACCTGGTGTTAACTTCACTCGCTAAAACTGTTTTCTAACATGCGATTCAGCCAAATTACAATGGCACCGTTTTAGCCAAGTTTACGAACGATTTCTTTATTTAGCATTCGCATGTTGACCCGTTATTCTCTGTATCCAAATACGAGTAATCAGGAGAGTTCGGGGTTTTGCAGCCCAATATACTGAACGCACTTAAATAAACGTTATTCTATGTATATATATATAGTGACCATATTAATAACAACATTACATTACCAGAAGAATAATGTTTATTTAACTTAACAAATCAATTTTTCATCAACAAGAGCCTGCAACCTGACAAACAAAATCAGCAACATAAGAAACAGCCAAGCAGCTTCGAGTAGAACAAATTCAATTGTGGATTGGCCACATATTAACAACGCTGAATGCAATGACATGACAGAGGTGA
Organism: Escarpia spicata; assembly: GCA_963995525.1. NCBI lineage: Eukaryota > Metazoa > Annelida > Polychaeta > Sabellida > Siboglinidae > Escarpia > Escarpia spicata. The sequence continues at coordinate 39,436,778 of OZ023213.1, forward strand.
TGATGCTGAACGCGACGATACGGGCAGAGATATCACCGATGACACATGCACAGCCACTGGCCCAGTCTCCACTGATATATATATATATATATATATATATATATATATGAGTATATATATATATTATATAGATGAGTGGAGACTGGTTGTCAAAGCACGACATTTTGGATTGTGTTTTCTAATGGACTAATACAGGATAATATTTTGCCCATCATGACAGCGCCATGCATATATATATATATATATATATATAGAAAAAATTGAGATTTTGTTTGCTCTCCTGACTGCATTGTAAACTGGTACACATTTCCGGGCACATGATGCATGGCGCTGTCATGGCGCTGTCATGACGGGCACATGATGCATGGCGCTGTCATGACGGGCACATGATGCATGGCGCTGTCATGACGGGCACATGATGCATGGCGCTGTCATGACGGGCACATGATGCATGGCGCTGTCATGACAGGCACATGATGCATGGCGCTGTCATGACGGGCACATGATGCATGGCGCTGTCATGACGGGCACATGATGCATGGCGCTATCATGACGGGCACATGATGCATGGTGCTGTCATGGCGCTGTCATGGCGATGTCATGGCGCTGTCATGGCGCTGTCATGGCGCTGTCATGGCGCTGTCATGACGGGCAAAATATTATCCTGTATTAGTCCATTAGAAAACACAAACCAAAATGTAGTGCTTTGACAACGAATAGTAAACACATCCATAAATATGTCAGATTCATGGAGGCTGCCTAATGAAGGACAAGATGAATAGACCATTACCTGTGGACACATGGATTAGCTCTATTTATCAAACACATTTTAAGTACTAACAGCAAGACAAACCTGGAACCACAGTCCTTTAGAAGAAAACTCAAGGAAGTTTCCAAGATTGGGGTCATTAATAAGTTTAATATGCATTTAAATGTGCTGATTTTGCATATATTTCCACATTTTCTGAGAAGTCCATAACTTTGTATTTGATGTTGGTATTTGGTATATAACACAGCACCTTGTATTTAGTGTACTAGTTTATCAAATACTCGTCAAATACAGCACCTTGTATTTAGTGTACTAGTTTATCAAATACTCGTCAAATACAGCACCTTGTATTTAGTGTACTAGTTTATCAAATACTCGTCAAATACAGCACCTTGTATTTAGTGTACTAGTTTATCAAATACTCGTCAAATACAGCACCTTGTATTTAGTGTACTAGTTTATCAAATACTCGTCAAATACAGCACCTTGTATTTAGTGTACTAGTTTATCAAATACTCGTCAAATACAGCACCTTGTATAAGTTTGTGTATTTAGAGCAGTTGATCAAATAATTGTTATTTGGATTTCGATAAATTAATAACTACACAATCTATTGTCCACTTCAATGTCATTTAAAACAATAATTTAGAATGATATACAGTGTATATATATTCTCGAAATCTTGTACACTGTGATGCAGGGTATTTGAATTGATAATCGAGCCTTGTGTATTTGAAGTAGTAACAGATCATAATTATTTGTATTTTATCAAGTGTATTTGTGTAACATAGATATTGATATTTGAAATTTTTAAATGCGACATTTTGCATTTAATCAAAAAACAATAGTTGAGTGCAAGTCAGGCTGAAGTGATCGTAAAATGCAACATGCTGCAAAGCTCAAATACATCCTGTGTGAGTTTTGTCAGACAACCAATTTTAGCAACAACAACAGTCAAAGCTGAGCAACCAACCATGATGTTATTGACCCATCACCATAGGTGCGGGAATGGGGGGGCAGGTCCCCCCTGGAATTTATCCAGGGGGCAGACATGGTTCTGCCTCCCCATTCAATGTGAGCATGAATGTTTGTTTTTGTGGCGAGCGTCAATGGCGGGTGGAAATGTAAATTTTATGACACAATTAATATGTAGTTTTGTCAACAGTGAAAGGTGTGTAAAATTGGAGAGCAGACATGGTTTTCTGCCCCCCCCCCCCTCCCAATAATAGGCAGCATGGCAGCAACATTTTTTTCCAATGCACCCCCCCAGATGTCATAATTTCAGCCGAGACAAGCTGGACAAGGTAAATTGACAGCAGCAGCATGACATAAAAAATATAATTTTCAACAGCACTATCCCCCCGTGTTCGGATGTCATGAGTTCACAGCCGAGACAGCGGAGAAGCTGAAGTTACAGTGGCACAGCAGTGAACAATTTCCAACAGCAACCCCCCCATGTTGAGCCAACCAAGACAGCTACAAGGTGAAGGAAGATGTGATGACATGCGGCGGCGAAAAAATTTCAGTTGTGCTGAAGCTCCGGTAGCCCCGCAATATGAATTTTGTTCCAACGCCACTACGCATCACTCCACAGCCATAATTTTTCTATACCACAAAAGGTCTGAAATGACAACATGCGACATGGATCCATAAATATGCACACATATCGACCTCCTAGGGGCCCAATCAGTGGCATCTCATGTGATTGCTGCGGGATCACTATCGATGAATACTAACTTGCTTGCTGGCATAACCATGATGAATGCAATCAAGACTGGGGGATTACTAGGGCTAGTCTGATGCAATCACGATGCTCAACTGTCTGCAATACAGACCAGTAAATCACCAATGTTCACATGTCTTGTCTCGTGGCCACATTCAAGAACAATGTTCTACTACACAGCATCAGGGTAGCTAACCCAATGTTCTACTACACGGCATCAGGGTAGCTAACCCAATGTTCTACTACACGGCATCAGGGTAGCTAACCCAATGTTCTACTACACGGCATCAGGGTAGCTAACCCAATGTTCTACTACACGGCATCAGGGTAGCTAACCCAATGTTCTACTACACGGCATCAGGGTAGCTAACCCAATGTTCTACTACACGGCATCAGGGTAGCTAACCCAATGTTCTACTACACGGCATCAGGGTAGCTAACCCAATGTTCTACTACACGGCATCAGGGTAGCTAACCCAATGTTCTACTACACGGCATCAGGGTAGCTAACCCAATGTTCTACTACACGGCATCAGGGTAGCTAACCCAATGTTCTACTACACGGCATCAGGGTAGCTAACCCAATGTTCTACTACACGGCATCAGGGTAGCTAACCCAATGTTCTACTACACGGCATCAGGGTAGCTAACCCAATGTTCTACTACACGGCATCAGGGTAGCTAACCCAATGTTCTACTACACGGCATCAGGGTAGCTAACCCAATGTTCTACTACACGGCATCAGGGTAGCTAACCCAATGTTCTACTACACGGCATCAGGGTAGCTAACCCAATGTTCTACTACACGGCATCAGGGTAGCTAACCCAATGTTCTACTACACGGCATCAGGGTAGCTAACCCAATGTTCTACTACACGGCATCAGGGTAGCTAACCCAATGTTCTACTACACGGCATCAGGGTAGCTAACCCAATGTTCTACTACACGGCATCAGGGTAGCTAACCCAATGTTCTACTACACGGCATCAGGGTAGCTAACCCAATGTTCTACTACACGGCATCAGGGTAGCTAACCCAATGTTCTATTACACGGCATCAGGGTAGCTAACCCAATGTTCTACTACACGGCATCAGGGTAGCTAACCCAATGTTCTACTACACAGCATCAGGGTAGCTAACCCAATGTTCTACTACACGGCATCAGCTAACCCAAAACTGAACCCTGCACCCTAAAATATTGCACATTATCAGAAATCTGAATCACAATAACAATGCACTGTTTAGGGTATAAATTAAATCCTGGTTACCCTACACCTTAAACATTTGCACATTTTCATAATTTTGAATGAATAGTCTTTAGTGTTACATTTTAAGCCCACATTGTGGAGAAAATATATTTTCAAACTGACAAATGTTTTCAAATTTTAGTTTTAAAAATGTTTGGATGCAAGTCAGTACAAGTCTAGATTAGATCAATTAGTTGCCACTAGGGGTCGCTTTCTTCTACTCACAAATGTAGTTTGGGTTTAGATAGTTTTATTTGTCAGTATCTGACTACCCTACATATATTGTATATTAAAAAGATGATGTGACCTAACAGTAGACTATTTTGTGTCAACAATCACTGTTCAAGTGCATATAAATGCCCCGTTAAAATGTGCCAACGTGCCATACCACTAGGTAGCTTGGTATTTAGGGTTTAGACAGTTAATCAAGAGAACCGGGGGTCGAGTCCATCTGCCCGAATTTTGAAAATGTCACTCACACCACACTGCCTGTATCTTTCTGATGACACTAAAACTTAAATGCTGTTAGTGTCTTCTGCCTAGTGTCTGCAGAAGAGCAAGTAAATAGATGGTATTCAGGGGATAAACGTCTAACCTGCTGTGGATGTCATCTCACAACAGCTTGAGTCATCACCTATGTGTCCATGATGTAATAACTCTGCTAAATACCTCCCACTGTCACACACTTGAAAGAAATGGTAATCTTACAAAAAGGTATTGTAATAAACACTCTGCATTTGTTGTCACATGGCATGAGTGAAGTTACTTTAGAAACACACAAATAATCCATCTTTCTAAAGTTCACCATTTGTAAAAGCTCTTATATAATTCTGTTTGAAACTTTAATATAAAGCTCTTACATAATTCTGTTTGAAACATTAATATAAAGCTCTTATATAATTCCATTTGAAATATTAATATCACTTGTATAATCATAGTATCCTTGTAATGTTAGGGATCATCTCAGAACGTTGATGTCTGATATCAGACAAAATTATTTTTATCTGGCCTTAGCCCCCTCAAGTGAAAGTTTCTAAAATATCGATGTCTGATGCCAGACAAAACTGCCTCAGACCCCCCTCCCCCAAACGAAGGTAATTTCGCCTGAAATTAGACATCAATGTTCTGAGATGATACCTAATCTTGTCATGTGAAATTACCATAAAAGTGACAAGTGACATATGTTACCCAAGCAATGGACCAATAGAGTGCCTAAAATCAAATCAAATTTATTTTGACACTACATATCTCTATAAAATAGATTCAGGGATGTATACAAAACAGTTTAGGGTATTTCTTGAGAATCATAATGTTTTAAATATCATTTTCTGCTGTTTTAGTTTCAGTACGTCCTGTGTTACTTTTGACAGAGGAATGTACATTGCCTGTTGAATGACTGCACATATTTTCCATTGCTTAAAGGAAATAAAAACAAGGCATTAGCTAAAATCCGCTTTCCATGTGTACACAGAGTTTAACATTGTATGTAACATTCGAGAACATAAAAAAATACAGAAAAATACATTTGTACCATAAATTTGATTTTAAACCTGCCTGTGTAGCGATTCCCGCAGAAAACTGAAATTTAATGAGCTAGGCGATCACATGGTATCGTGATGCCACAGACGACATATACTCGCACCAGGCTGACCCCTTGCATGCATTCAGAGCATGTTTACATGGATAGCTTTTGGGTCAAAACGAGCATCAGAATGAGTTATTATGTGATATTCCGATGTAATGGAAACACTACTGGTAGTCATCATAGAGAAACAAGAAGTTATCTGATGGTTCCACGTGAATCCAATTTTATTCAAAACAATGAATGCGAATGGGCCTACAAGCTGGCGAGGTTTCGCGGAGCTTTGGCTCATTTTCAGAATAATTATATCGACTGCAACCCACCGGAGATAATCTACACCAATAAACATACATAACAAACAGATATTGTATCCAGCTACAGAAAGTAACGTTGTTTAATCTGATAACTAATATTCTAGTGATATTATCAGATTAAACTTATCATCTCTATAAAATAGATTCATGGATGGATACAAAACAGTTTAGAGTATTTCTTGAGAATCATAATTGTTTTAATATCATTTTCTGCTGTTTCAGTTTCAGTACGTCCTGTGTTACTTTTGACAGAGGAATGTGCATTGCCTGTTGAACGACTGCACATATTTTCCATTGCTTAAAGGAAATAAAAACAAGACATTAGCTAACATCCGCTTTCCATGTGTATACAAAGTTTAACATTGTATGTAACTGGATTTTGTAGCTGGATACAATATCTGTTTACTATGTATGTTTATTGGTGTACATTATCACCGGTGGGTTGCAATCAATATAATTATTCTGAAAACCAACCGAAGCTCTGCGAAACCTCGCTGGCTTGTACTAGTTGTAGGCCCATTAGCATTTATTGTTTTGGATAAAATTGGATTCATATGGAACTGTCAGATAACTGCTTGTTCCTCTATGATGACTGGTGTTTGTATTACATCGGAATATTGCATAAAAACTCATTCTGACACTCGTTTCGACCCAAAAGCAAAAACATGATCTGAATGCATGCAAAGGGTCGGCCTGATGCGAGTATATGTTGTCTGTGATGTCACATCTCAGCATCCTGAAAAGTGCGCAAAAAATATGCATATTCAAAAAAGTCCAGATTCACAGTATAAAATGTGGAATTTGTAATTTATTGAATTTTTTTGCTTGGTGGACATGGAAATAGATAGCAGGATGTAATATAATATGAATTCAAGCAATAGGAGTTTTTATTCCCTTTAATTAAAATTCCCATTAATTTACCTCAAATTGTGCTACGAAAATGTTAGATAAATATACTAAAATAAGAACGTTTTATGTTCAGGACACTACAAAAACATTCTTGTAAGATGAAATTGCATCATAACCCACAATAACCATTGGAATAAGATGCCATCAGGAAATCGCCAGACAGGGAGATAATAAACAGGAACATTCTGGACTTTACTTTCATTTCTAGTCAAACCTGATAATGGTTTTTATGTTCTAGGACAGCAGCTGCAATGTCTGTTACCATGGTTTTACTAGTCTTATATCCTAAGAATCCTTTGTGACAAATCCATATCTTCATTCAGATTTATTGACTCAGCAAAACCATTGCTTTGATGTGCTTGACATTATCTCAGTTATAATCTTCATGTACAATACTACCGGTAGTCTCTCGCTATATAGGGAACAAGTCGGGCATTGATAGTCTTCATGTACAATACTACCGGTAGTCTCTCGCTATATAGGGAACAAGTCGGGCATTGATAGTCTTCATGTACAATACTACCGGTAGACTCTCGCTATATAGGGAACAAGTCGGGAATTGATAGTCTTCATGTACAATACTACCGGTAGACTCTCGCTATATAAGGAACAAGTCGGGAATTGATAGTCTTCATGTACAATACTACCGGTAGACTCTTGCTATATAGGGAACAAGTCGGGAATTGATAGTCTTCATGTACAATACTACCGGTAGTCTCTCGCTATATAGGGAACAAGTCGGGAATTGATAGTCTTCATGTACAATACTACCGGTAGACTCTCGCTATATAGGGAACAAGTCGGGAATTGATAGTCTTCATGTACAATACTACCGGTAGTCTCTCGCTATATAGGGAACAAGTCGGGAATTGATAGTCTTCATGTACAATACTACCGGTAGACTCTCACTATATAAGGAACAGGTCGGGAGTTGATAGTCTTCATGTACAATACTACCTGTAGACTCTCGCTATATAAGGAACAAGTCGGGAATTGATAGTCTTCATGTACAATACTACCGGTAGACTCTCGCTATATAGGGAACAAGTCGGGAATTGATAGTCTTCATGTACAATACTACCGGTAGACTCTCGCTATATAGGGAACAAGTCGGGAATTGATAGTCTTCATGTACAATACTACCGGTAGACTCTCGCTATATAAGGAACAGGTCGGGAGTTGATAGTCTTCATGTACAATACTACCAGTAGACTCTCGCTATATAGGGAACAAGTCGGGAATTGATAATCTTCATGTACAATACTACCGGTAGACTCTCGCTATATAAGGAACAAGTCGGGAATTGATAGTCTTCATGTACAATACTACTGGTAGTCTCTCATTATATAAGGAACAAGTCGGGAATTTATCAAACTGTTCCAAATATCTGATGTTCTTTATATCTATGGTTATAGCACATGACGCAGATCAGAAGGAATTTCCAGTTGTTCCATTTTTAACCACTCAGACACCATCTCCTCAAAACTGCTAGCTGATACACCTTAATGCCTCACTGATGTGGTGCCATCTATTATATAATAGCCTGCTGTGTAATTTTAAAGCTTAGTCTATTTGCTGTGCACTTGGGGTTTATTGTCTGGCTTTATATCAACTGGAAATAGGGTCATTGGAAAACATCTCACTCACTGAATGTGTATGAGCACCATGGGAAATTGTGCATTTCATTAGTCTTGGGATCTAAAGGGTTAAACAGATGTTCCTTATATTATGAATCCCTATAGTGATATTCCACTGTATATCCTATCAACTAACAAAATAACTCTAATACCCTTTACTTTCAGTTCTGGTAAATTCCAAAATAAACACCAGAAATTGTTCATGTATTGAAAATATACACATCTATACTGAGCATCTTTAAAACAAGGTCCTTGAAAAGAATGAATGAATGAATGAAAGTTTATTTAACAACAACAACATAATACAGTAGGGTATACTGCTGCTGCTGCTGCTGCTGCTGCTGCTGCTGCTGCTGGTGGTGTGCTGCTGAAAGGACATAGTATCTACTATACTTTATGGTTTGCAATATTATCAATACTATCCATATAAACAATCTGTGAAAACAAAATAAACTCTGACCTTAAACACAAGACAAATGTTTGCATTGTTCATAAGAGACCTGGTGAAAACTAATAGCACTGTGTTAATTATGGGTTGATCGTGTAATGAAATGTCTAAAAATAAATCCAGGATCACCTTCTGCAAGGAAATGACTCCCCATAGAGTTATATTGGAAAACAACCAGCAACACCAGTGAATAATGGTGCTGTGCTCGTGACAAATAAAACTCAAGATTGAGACAGGAAGCATGACTGTATGCAGCTTCCACTTCTTCCAATTTCTCTGATTTGTACTCGGACATGAGGAGGTTTAATATCTAACATTACATTGTCATGGCTTTCACATTCCAGTGCCTACATGTAGTGTCTGATATTAGAATAAACACATCGTCTCATCTCCCATCAAACAGACCTGATATTACGGGCATCATTACTTTGGGAAACTGATATCATAAATACAAGTAGTTCAGGAGTTTCGAAGAATTCCTTGAATCATACATGTTTCAAGAACTATATTTATTTTGTCATGAACATCCTGCATGAGTTACTTATTTGTAAAAGGATCCTCTGAACACAAACTGTACATAATCAGGTTCTATTCTTGTACAAGATGTATAACTATAAGGTTTCTAATATATATATAATTTGTGCTATATATATATATATATATATATATATATATGTATATATTTTCATATATATATATATATATACATATATGTATATATATATATATATATACATATATGGGTATTTACGTATCTAGATAAGTGTCATTTTGGCATAAATGAAGTTGTCGGCCCATATCTCAGCACATGTTATATATAGAAATACGTGTTTTTTCCTACGAGTACAGAACTGACATATCCTTGCATGCCATATCAGATAATGCACATAGAGCAATACTTTATTTGCATTATGAGTGCATTCTTAACCCCAAAATTAGCAAAAATCGCTTGTCGCACCGGGGCCCATCAACATTCATTTATAGTTTTTCTTATCTCTGATAAGGAGTATGTAAAATACTAAAACTATTTTGTAACAAATACATATTTATACAGGTCATGGTACAATATCACTGTGATTGTTTTATTAAATAATTATCTAGAGCACCAAACATGTCTGTCTCCGAATTTTATTTTATCAATACTACTCCGTTTTTTGCTGTGCTGATGATGCTGCCACCAATTAAAACAAGCTAATGAAATTATTGTATGATTATGCTGTCAGGCGATGCTTCATTCAGCACGCCACGCAACGGATTGTTTGTAAGTTGTTCAGATATCGCTCACAGAGTATGCTATATAATATCATATTCCAGGCATATAAAAATAGAATACGACACCGTTTCGAAGCACACATACTTCACGGTAACACATGTTGTGTAAATTACACATTTAGTGCATGTATCGATACTACAAGACGTGTTTAGATAGCTTTTATCTAAGTGAATTCTGCGCGCAACATGCTTTAAGGGGTTAAATGTTAGATTTCACGACTCCGTTTTACATGACTCTGTTTATGCACTGTGTGAATGGAGTCATTGTGAGTTAAACGGAGTGGTAAACTATGCGTGATCAGTTAGATTTAAGACTGATCGCCTGAAGATCGTGGAATATTATTATAGGTTATATACATTTATTCATGCAAGCAACACACGCATGTCCACACACACATCATGTACATATTTAGTTACTAACCACAATACATAACCTTAAACGTGTACATGTATACATTTTGTGGAACTTGTAATTTTATTTCACATCAATAGCTCAGCCTTCTTATTTGTTTATGTCTTCCCTGGGACGTTCCAGTAAACGACGAACTGCTGAACAGCAGAAGGCTTATCGGGACAACATAAAAATGATCCTGACAAGTGCAACGAGTTCAAACGAAAAGCGAGAGCGATGGCAGAGATAAAAAAGAGGAAAAGAGAATAAAATTGATAGCCGACATGACTGAAAAAAAAGCAGGCTATGAGGAAGTATTGGAGAAACGACAACAAAAAGAGAGTACAAAGGTGTGTGATCACAGCACAAGTCAAGGCAAATGAAGAAATAGCACTCAACAAAACGCTTCCAAAAACACCGCCAAATCTCCTGGGAATAATTCAGAATGTAGACATCGAAAAAGTACTACACTGTAGTGGAGAATCTGGGAGGACATCACGACAGCAAACTCATGGCAGAAAGACCAAGAGAAGAGGTAAATTAACATCATACTAAAAAATAGTGGCGTGATCGGCTAAGCTGAATGCTACAGAAAAAAGATGCTGAAATACCGAAAACGACTAGATTGCTTGAAGGCAAACAAACGCCAATGATGATAGGGCTGTTCTAACAGAAGAAAAACTGCAGAAACCACGAGGAAAGGGCAAACGCATGTCAGTAAACAATTAACTTTGCACTTCTCCTCGTTGACAGCCCAGCTGCGCAAGATGCAAAGAGCAAAAATCGAATATACAGGCATTCCACAAGGCTTTTGGAACTTTGCACATTTTAAAGAAGTATAAGAAAATGTCAATGGGGCAAAAAGCATTGGTCTATCGAGGTCGGCTATAAAAAACAAGAAACGAACCTGTAAACAGCCAGTACATAAACGGAAGAAACACACTACAACTGTTACAGCAGAAACGCAAGAGTACATCATCAGTTTCTTCTGCAGAGATGACATTAGCAGAGCAACAGCTGGTGTGCGCAAGAGACGGTGACCAAAGATGGACAAACAATGCAGAAATGGTATCTGTTGAAGTCGTTATCGGAGCTATACAAAACGTTCACTGCCGAGACTCCCGCTACGGTTATCAGCGTCTCGTCATTTGCAAGGCTGAAACCATTTTGGGTGAAGAGGCCAAAGATACATGAAAGAGAAACATGAACATTCAGTACAGCATTCCAGATTGAAGGACTTGGATCAAGTCACTTCACATTTGAAGAAGCAGTGCAAGACGTGGTCTGTGATAAAAACACAAAAGACTGCATGTACCGCGAGTGCAAACAATGCAAGGTGAAGGTCGTTTCATTCACTTCTGATGAGCGTGACCAAGAGATGACTTGATGAAGGCAGTGGCAAATTGTTACAGAAACTTATGAAGCTAAAACTGTGCACAAGACGCTGAAAACAAAGGTCCATGGTAACGTCAAGAAGCTGAAAGAAGAGTATTCCAGGAGTAACGAAAGAATATCATGTCACATGTCTAACATCACACATCAGTACAAGACCACCTCCAAGTACCGACAAACACTTGGCGAACATGAAGCGTGGCTGCACATCGACTTTGCTGAAAATTGGTGTTGCAAAGATGTACAGGCCGCACATTTTGGAGGAAGCCAAAGTCAAGTAATTCTGCATACAGGCGTCGCATCAAATGACACAAAGCATGCAGTCTCATTCTGTAGTCTATCTGACTGGATGGACCACATTCCGAATGACAATTGAAACCACTCCTAGTCCAGCTAAAACTTGCATACCCTCAACTGACCATTCTCCATTTCATGAGTGATGAGCCAGTCACCCAATACAGAGGCCACAGCAACATGCATCTTCTGGCAAATGTGTTGTTCGATCTGGGCTTCCAGGAAGCGTATTCGAATTTCAGTGAAGCGGGACATGGCAAGGGACCAGCAGATGGCATGGGAGCAGCTAGCAGACAACATGGTTCTTTCTAGCATGGATATACTAGATGTTTCTGCTATGTTCAATAGCCTTCAAGGCAACAACAATGTCAAATTGTTCTTAATGGAACGCAGTACCACCGCCTCACTCCCCAAACTCCTGCTGCCTGTTGTTGTTGGTACAATGAAAGTGCACTAGGTTCACTGCAGTGAAAGAGGCGTAATTTCTACCAGGCACATCAGTTGTTACTGCTCCAACGGGTTTTGCCAGTGTTATTCGCCCAGCACTCATTACGTGTTGCGTGCAGAAAATGAGAGCCAGTCTGGGTGCGACCCGTTCGTCCCAATGACCGAAACACGGGTGGACAAAGGCGATTACATGGCCATGAAAATTGACCCAGTCAAGAGAGTAGCAGGCAAAGACCACCACTGGCAGATATGTTATGCAAAGGTACGTTAGTGCGACAACTAAATTCAATGATACGCTATAATTTACAACACATTACACATTTGAGGAGTGCAGTAGCTCAGTGACTAGAGCATTGGACTCTCAATCTAGAGAACCCGTGTTCGAATCCTGTGCTGTTGTGTCAAACCTTAGGCAAATTCGTTGACTCTACATTGCTCCAGTTCACTCAGCTGCATGAATGAGAACCTGGCTGTAGACAGTGGTAGATATTTGCATACGAATAGTCTTCGCACATTAATTGCAGCGTGGTTGAATGTTTCCCAGAGAAGTCAAGATAGTGTTCGATTAAACAGGTCTGCCAGGGAATAAAGTAACACGCATTGGGCAGTCCTAAGGACTGGATACTGCGTTATATAAGAACTTACCTTACACCCTCGCCCACTACCAACACCTGAATTCACATCTAATAAATTACTATAATATGTTTCAGATGGATGGCATCACGGAAGATGGACAAGTAAAAGTCATTTATTTGAAAGAATACAGATCGTATTTAGTGGATGGGTGTGAGGAATCAGAAGACCCCATAGACAATGTGCTAAAGATACTCCCACCAGTGGCTGTAAACTCAAAACGAGGATATCTGCAATTTCTCCCAGAAGAAGTTCGCGCGGAGTCATATTTTCGGAAATGACTGAACAGTTATTGACAAATGAGATGGCTTACTAATGCATTGCTGCTAACCATCGCAATCAGTTGACGTTACTACCGTTTGCATTGTTCAAATTGTTTAATTTGTATCTACAATGCCCTTTGGATATTATAAAGTGATCGTGTTACCATCGGTATAATTGTGCCTTTTCATCATAGGTTACCAATACATGCAAACACCACTTCGTTTGACGACACACGGCTCCGTCTACAGTGCTATTTTTAATCCCCTCCCACCCAACAGAACAAATATTTAAGCTTTGTAGCATATGGCAATTGATTACGATGCTACATTAGCCTAATATGTGACAACTTAAAACAAAATATCAGAACACTGACATTTTAGAAATTTGAATAGCCAAAATTTCACTTTTCTAGACAATTACCCAAATATATAATCATATTAACAATGTATTCCATTTGTTATAACACATCAAACACTTCAATTTAAAACAGAACTTCTGCAAGTAATAAACTTCAGATAATGATTACACAAGGAAGTTATTGTCTTAGAAGGTCTAAAACTATTTTAACATGTTTATGTCACCCACCCCCTCAATTCAAGCTAGTAGGTATGAGTTTGACAAGGAACAGAGCCCACCCCACACTAGTGGAGCCGACCACACACTAGTAGAACCCAACATACCCTAGTAGAACCCAACCACATTAGTAGAACCCACCACACACTAGTGGAGCCCACAACACGCTACTAGAAGTAGAACCCATCACACACTAGTAGAACCCACCACACACTAGTAGAACCCATCACACACTAGTAGAACCTAACAAACACTAGTAGAACCCATCCCACACTAGTAACACACTACTAGAAGTAGAACTCATCCACACTGGTAGAACCCATCACAAACTAGTAGAACCCACCACATACTAGTAGAACCCACAACACACTAGTGGAACCCACAACACACTACTAGAACTCACCACTCACTAGTGGAACCCACAACACATTACTAGAAGTAGAACCCATCCACACTAGTAGAACCCATCACACACTAGTAGAACCCACCACACACTAGTGGAGCCCACAACACACTACTAGAAGTAGAACCCATCCACACTAGTAGAACCCACCACATACAGTCATTTGCAAAAGTTTAAGATTTTTAAGCATTTTAAGGTATGGCATCAGATAATGTCTGGATTGCATCATCCTATTTGGGCCTTGAAGCAATACGCCTAGTCAGTACTTCCAGGTCATTTGTTTGCTGATGTCAGTATCGATGAGGTTTTTTTCAGTTTTGTCTTCATCCCTGAAATGGGCAAAAAATCGTCTTTGACAGAGGTTCTAAAGGCACAAATAGTGACTCTACATGGAGAAGGATATATACGGAAAGAGACATTAGTACTAAATTATGTTATTCCAAGACAGCCGTGCACAACAACATCGTCAAATTCAATACTGATGGCACTTTTCGTGACAGTAAAAGTAATGGTCGTCCACAGAAAACTACGCTCAGGGGTGACCACGTAATGAGATGCATCGTGATGTGCTCGCCAATGAGCTCATGCAAGAAAATTCGGGCTGCTTTACGCTTAAAAGGTACGGAAATAAGTCTCAGTACTGTTTCGAGACGTCTCGGCAAGGAATTTGGGCTCAAGTCCCGCAAGCCAGCCCGGAAGCCACGCCTGACATCTGTGATGAAAAAAAAGAGACTGGACTTTGCCAGACGACATCACCACTGGACTCTCGTGCAATGGAAGAAAGTGTTGTTCTCAGATGAATCGACCATGCAACAGTTTATACCTTGCAAGAGGCACGTTAGGCGGTCAGTAGGTAAGCGATTTGATGAGAAATATATAGCAGCCGCCACAATGAAACACCCGCCAAGTCAGATGATTTGGGGTGCCATGTCATGTTTTGACCCTTCTGGTCTGTATTTTATTCCACCTAACACCACTATGAATGGACCTAGGTACGTGGAGTTGCTGAAGGAGAAGCTGAAACTGCATATGGACATCCACAAATGTACGATTTCCATGCAAGATGGCGCTCCTTGTCATTGATCCAAGGTAGCCACTGATTTCCTCAAGAAGAACAAAATCTCCGCGCTGGAATGGCCTGGGAACAGCCCAGATCTAAATCCCATTGAGAACCTGTGGACTATAATGAAGGATAAGGTGGCAGACAAACAGCCATCAAGCACTCAAAACTTGAAACAAGCTATCAAGGACGTTTGGGTCACCGAAATCACCCAGGAGTACTGCGAATCTCTGGTTTCTAGCATGCCACATCACATCCAGGCGGTTATTGACAGCAAAGGAGGCCACACTAAATACTGAAAAGTAGAGACACTGACACTTTTGGACGACATAAAGTTTCATATTATGTTGTACTACGTTTATTTGGCGAAATAAACTGATATAATGTTATGTGAAGGCCAAAAAAATCATAGTTTTGTCAAATTTCTTCAAAAAATCGTGCCTGGTCTTAAACTTTTGCAAATGACTACTAGTAGAACCCACCACACACTAGTGGAGCCCACGACACTAATAGAACCCATCACACACTAGTGGAGCCCACTACACACTAGTAGATCCCACCACACACTAGTAGAACCCACCACACACTAGTAAAACCCCAGCACACACACGTAGAACCCACCACACACTAGTAGAACCCACCACACTACTAGTAAAACCCACCCACACTAGTAGAACCCACCCACACTAGTGGAGCACACCACACACTAGTAGAACCCACAACACACTAGAGAAACCCACCACACACTTGTAGAACACACCACACTCTAGTGGAGCCCACCTCTCACTAGTGGAGCCCACCACACACTAGTGAAGCCAACAACACACTAGTAGAACCAACCACACACTCATGCAGCCCACCATACACCAGTGGAGCCCACCACACACCATTGCCATTAGAGCCCACCACACACTAGTGTAGGCCACTCAACTTTAATGGAGCCCACCTCACATTAGTGGAGCCCACCACACATTAGTGAAGCCCATCACACACCAGTGAATCCCATCTCATACTAGTGGAGCCCACCACACACCATTAGAGCCTACCACATACTAGTGAAGCTGACCTCACACTAATGAAGCTCACATCACACTTGAGGAGCCCACCACACACTAGCAGTGTCAACCAAGTACTAGCAGAGCTCGCCACACATGAGTGGAGCCCGCCACACATGAGTGGAGCCCACCACACTAGCAGAGCCCACCATGCACCAGCGGAACCCACCACACTACTGGAGCCCATCATACACTAGTGAAGCCCACCACACACTAGTGGAGCCCACCACAAACTAGTGAAGCCCATTGTACACTAGCGAAGTCCACCACACACTAACAGTGCCCACAACATACTAACGACCTTGTATTCAAGCAGTTGGACCATCTAATCAACCAACTATTGAAACAATCCACTTGGGAAATTTTCAATTGGCTACCAAATTCCGCGAGCAAACAACACAAAAGCCCAGACACTCTGCAGAATGTACATTTGCATTAGAGAGCTGGCAGGAAATGTCGTGCAATTGTAGCAGCTACAATGTTCTTCTGTAATCTGTATGTTCTACATACCTAGTTGTACAATTGCCCACATGCCTATAATGTACAATTTTCCTCCGAACAATTGCTACAAGCATCCACTGAAATTATGCGCTGTAGGGTGTTAAACCAACCTCATAATAAGTGATGTGCATGGAATTAATTCATTATTTCTTTAGTTTATTGGAGCACTGTTTTCTTTGTATAATGCAGCAATGCCTGCTCTACCCGAACAAATTCTCAGTTGGGACAATAAAGAATATTGACCTTATCTTGTATGTTCCTCATTTTAATACATACTGAACGTTATTAGCATATTCATGAGTTGTTATATCCATGAGAGGTTAAATGTACACACTGGTTATGTCATATGTGGGGGGTTATGTCTGTGGGGGTAAGTCCATGAAAGTTTGGCAGTGAGGGTTTATGTCCAGATGGGTGATGTCCATGTCAGTGAGGGGTTGTCTGTACCCCACTGATTTCACCCTATATCACTACACCAGTGTTGTTGACAAGTTTTATGCAGTAGATACTCAAAGAGATAATACCAGAAGACCAGGCCACCTTATTGGGATTCACAGAAGTGCAGAGTAATATCAATGTGCCAGGGTGTGTCGTTAAATCTGAATGCTTCTGTCATAGAAATCCAGGGGCTTTTCACTTCCCTGGTGCGTTATAAAAATAACATGCAATCGTCTTAAGCAGAATGTCTCGGTTATAACACATTGAATGTAAAAAGTGCTTCAGCTGAATGTCATAGGTGGCCTGGCACAATTGTTTTGTATGAGAGTCATCTAAGTCATTATCCAACATGGTAAATCATCCTGACGGTGATTGTACTAGCAGGATAATTGGATGCTGCAGGTCAGTGTGGCTGAAATTCACAAAAAGGGAAAATGTAATTGAGGCTGGCAACAGTTTGCTATGTTTCATATGATATAAGCCCACTACAAATGACGCAAATGGGGTATTTCTGGCTACAAACAAGAGATAACACTGGGTTATAGTCAAGATGTAATGTATACTTTTGGATTTAGTGGTATATCCAGGATCTCAGAGTTCAGATAGCCATCAGTTTTCCATGCACAATAAACATGATCACATAACAGGTGTCAAATGACCTTCTAACTACTATTTCCCTCAATTGAGCTAACATTTGCCAGAATGATTCTCCAACTGAAGAGCAATGTTTTGACATAATTTTACACTTGTTGAAATAACTTGATATATATAAATGCCCATTGCTTAATTACCTGGTGTTAGTGTTTGAAACAGTTTCTATACATATATTTAGAAATCAATCTGTGAAGTCACGTTCAAAGTGAAATAGCACGAGGCTTCAGGCAGACCTTAATACTGGATTCCTGATTATGCCGACTTATATTTGTTGAGGTCACAGCACTTATTGATCAGTTTATACGTGGTGTACATGTATGTGTCTATGACAACTGACATATCCACATGTCTGTCTGGAAAATAACTATACTAATGAAATTATTTATGAATGACATTCTTACATCCTGGAGATCAAAGAAAGATAAAGGTCAGCACACTTCTGATTTAGGAAAACTACAAGTACAATAACAAAGAAAGGGTTGAGGTAGCTAGCATCTCTAAATGATTGGAATCATTTTAAAATTTAATTATATTAGAAATTACATTTTTTAGACAGTAAGAGTGTTTGCAATTCGGCAGTTTACCAGTAATAGCATATTGAAACTGGCACTGATAAGACTATTAATAAGAGACTGACAGGTGTATTTAGGTGGATGCTATGTCAAAGTGATGTTTCTACTGTATGTGGTCGGGAGTCAATTGATACAGAGTGTCTGCAACTTGTGCAGACACCCTGATCTCAACTTCCTTCACAGTTCTGGTCATGTCATATGCTGGGTTTGATTGTTGGAAAATCAAACTGCTCTCATGAGGCAATAGAGATGAGGAAGGGAGCTGAGACTGGGGCACTTGCTGGCACTATCTGATATCTGGGTGATTCCCATGGATATGCATCCACTATCAAGATCATGTCATGACTGATACCAATAAAGATAATAGATTACTGACTTGTAAGATGAATCTACAGGTCTGGAGTCCACTACATGCTTTCTTATCTAGAGAAGACAATCTGGGAACACTGGCATATCTACAGGATCTTAGACTGGAACAAAATGACCAAGCTTAGTAATCCACCAGCATTCCATCAATGTCTTAAAACAGAGTGTGGGTCTCCATGTTGTTGTAGCTCTGTAGCTCAACCTTTGTAAGCATGGTAATGAGCCCATTAAGGTGGTTCCTAAGTTTTGCCAATTTTCACTTGGGATGCACAGGTTGGATTTCAATCTAGGTGGGTTCAGCATAATTACATAATGTTGTTAGTGTTATCGTAAAATAATAATGATAATGGCATCTACAAATATGTAAATGGATGTACACAGATATTTTGAATAGTTTTCATATTATTTCAATTTGAATGTGTTAGTCAGGCTATAACAGTGATACTTGTTTAGCACTACATATGTTGTCCACAGATGCTATCTATACATCTTGACATTTTTAGGGATCCAAGAATTACAATGTAACAAAAATGAATCACTTTCAGTGTTGAGGTAGGTTTGATCTAGACCTCTGATAGACCAAGGTTGTCTTAAAAAGTAGGCCTAGCACGTACAAAAAATAATGTGCTGGAGATTTGGTGTAAAGTAGATTTTTAGTGTTAAGAATTATGCCAACAATAATTTTAGGGTTCAAAATGGAGGTTTAAGTTTAGAGGATGGATGACAGTCTAGCACCCCGTCACAGATACATCAGCTCCACAAAAGCTGTACAAACTTGGGCAGGTCCTTCATGACTGAAAAGAAGCTTCTTGAGACACTGCCAGCTGCCAAACTTACACAACTCTCACCACTGCACTGGCCTCCGCGCATACCATGGTTTTTTATTAGAAACATGCCTTTTTCATAAAGACCTAAAGAAATATTTGTGGTAAAGATGTACATATTATATTTCTGTAATCCTTCTTTCATTTTGCTGAACATTTGTCAGGATTTTATGCCAAAAATTTTTTTTGATATATATCCAAAATGTGATTTTTACCTTGTAGAGTCTTTTGTTAGTGTGTCACGCAGACTTTCTCAGCTCCTCACAGATTGAGAGAGAATGAAAATAGAAGACAAAGAAACTAACAGAAGAACAAGATGTATAAAAGAAGCCATACTGATAAGAAAGACCAAAACACCAATCAATCAAGATGAGTGGAATTACGAACTACCTCATATGTACAATGACATCATAGGTCACATGTACACTGTACTAAGGACGTTGGCCTGACATGCTGACAAAAGACTACAAGATAAAATCATGCATTCGATATGGCATTGCAAATATCAATTACGAAAATGCACATCATGCAGACAATTCACTGACAACCAATGTGCACAAAATATTTAGCCAATGAACGGCAGTTATTAACTATGTATATATGCCATTCATCTAGCAATCACACAAACACATATAAATCACAAATCTAATCTCACTGCATTTCTGAGAGAACAAATTCTGAATTGTGAGTTATCACATCTGGAGACTTTGCTGATGAAACTACAGCAGAATCAGCCCTTGATCTGATAGCTATCCACTCGAATCAACCAAAGAGGCTGATATATATATACGTATTATACCACATGCCGATGCAGCTTGTCAAACCAGGTTTGAACATCTAACCATCTTGATGTATTGACGCTTCTGGTTCAGATTGCAGTACAACTGAACAAAACACACAAATGAGAACCGGCAATGCACAGCACCGATGCCTTACTGCTACCCATCATGGCTCAGAGCATTTTTACACTTCACTCCCTCGCAGACCTGTTCAATCAACAACCATTCATTGAAGTATCTGGGAAGCATTCAGCCACATTGTAATTACAGCACGAAGACTATTTGTACACAAATATCCAGCATTGCCCGTGATGTACTCATACATAGCTGAGTGAATTGGAGCAACAACTTGGAGAGAATGTACCATACTTGCCCGAGGTATTGTTGGAAACGCCTAGCATCAAACATTTGCCGTTTTCATTTTGTTAATTAAGTTTATCATTTGATTTTAAACTAGTGTGATAAACACAGGAAAATATGTATTTTATAAAAAAATCATTGAAGGAAATCTGTTTTAAAATGGGGCACAGCTTTGTATTCCTCACAAAGATGAGAAATCCATAGGACGTGGTAGGTGAGAAGATATCCGTGCGTGGTATATATTAGCACACGTAGACAAGACCTGTATGCCATTGTAAACGACTCTTCCATCCATCAGCCCATCAGCTAACAAGTGTAATTTAATTTGCCCTGCTCAGCTCTGGTACTCAGAGAATCCGGAATTAAGCACTGGCAATTAATGTCTTATTTATTAAGTTACAAATTAGATTCACATGCTCAGTAACGAAGGTCAAATAGTAAATTTATACCGAGACAGGTGAATGGAACCAGTACTCAAAAATTCTAGGTAAATGCGATAATGTTTCACAAAAATGCACCATTAAGCATATATATTCTGAATAGCTTAATATAGAGACGTTTAATGTAGAATTTATCAAATAAATGTAACTTGGGATAATACATTTTCACGTACAATCACAGAAGACAGGTGGCATTGCAAACAATTCTTATGGCTGGTTTTAAACCAAAACTATGGAAAAATCCAGAAACTGAACTTTTCTTAACTTTGTAAAGATCAAAATCACTATTTCGGGTAAAAACAAATGTAGATATTTAACATAAACATTTGTCTTTAACTTCATTATCATAAAATAATCAACAGTTAAAAAATAACAATTCCGTTGACCTTTAAGGCACCTGTGGAAAAATCCTATCAATAATATAATATCCTTCACAAAATAGTTCATTGCACTGTAAATAATCACTTGTTACAGAAAGAGTCGTCCAGGCTGTTTATGACAGGAAAAGATTGTATACTTATAAGCAAATCCTGGCACTGAAGACAGATTACTATTTCTGGAAAAATCTAATATTGTATATGGCTTCGTCACAGTGGAGTCACAGTTTCGTGCACGATCAGGCAAGGTGAAGGCTCACTCCAAACCATGTGACAACACTGCAAGTGTTGCTGGATGGTGCAACATAACTGCCCCACTCTTTAGTTGAAATCAATATTTAAGGAGTTAAGAGGATCACGATAGTTACAGCTTGAGTATGGACATTTTAACCAATCAAGATATTATAAATATAAATACTAAACATTATTGTAAACATTTTAATTGAACCAGTATCACAAAACACAATGTCTGGAATATTTTTGTGATAATTCAACCTGGCAATTGATCAATTATAACCTCTTGGATTCCAATTAATTCAAGATAACTGTACACCCACGAGTGCCCAAAAATGACACAGCTGACACAATTGATACAGCTTCACAACAAACTACTGTTATATCTCACCCACCTTGTTCCTGCATCCTTTCACACAAACCACCAACCATAAAATAAAAAAATATAATCCACTGTGTAAGAAACGTGATCACTAAACTTCAGCCTGTTCATGGCACAAGGCCTGTCATCAGTACACCTCGTGACACTCAGCCACTCTCGTGACTGTCACACACACAACTGTGACAACGGCTCATCCTGTCGACCATACATCAGCACGCACTGACAACAGCTGTAAGTGACGGCTGAGCCAGGCTCCGTACCAGAATAGCAAGACCAACCAGAGATGTTCAGCCAACATTATGTGCAATTCCTGCGCTCGTCAACATTTAGCGCAATTGGGCGACCACGGGAACACACGACATGATGAGGCAAACACAGGCTGGATTCCCATCTTTCCAGTTGAAGGACACCGTGAAGGCCTGTGTGTGTGACAGCAGGGGAAATGACATGTTCCAAGTGGGTGGAATGTTGATCATAGGCAGGTGGACTGATAGTGATAATGCATTTTCCGGCATGGACTCGGACAGCAGCTAGAGTGTAAAATATTCTGTTTTCAATTTTATTGATTTGAAAAGCAATTGGTTACATGGTGTGTAGGAGTAATTCCCACTACCGGTGTCATGGATTTTGGACCCCATGGAAAATGAACCCGAGTCCATTTTCCCTTTATAGACTATGGACCCGGCGGGTCAATATTCTATAATAGAATCCTATAGAATTGTTACCTATGTGGGGAGTCTATTATCTATGGGGTTCCATTTCCTATGTGTCATAGAATATGGACACCTATAGAAAATGGACCCCGGTTCCATAATATATGGGGTTCATTTTCTATAAAAAAATATCTCACAGAATATGGACCCCCATAAAAATGGACCCAGGTCCATAATCTATGGGGGGTCCATATTCAATTACATCAATAGATCTATATATTATATATATTCTATCTGACACCCACCATAGAATTAGGACTCACACAGCCCCCACTATAAATTTTCCATACAAAGTAATAATTCCATATTCTATCTGACACTAGCAACTAACATGGGGATAAACATTTTCCCTGTGGGTACTGTGATTACTGTTATTTATGGGGATAGCAGCATTGTTTGTTAATGACAAGTTATACGTTGAATCCACTGAGGTCCATTTCATTTCCCTGGGAAACCAAATCAAGGGAAAGATAGCTAAATTTACTACCGGGTAAGTCTCATTTTCAGGAGATATATGAACTCGTTTCCGGGACAAAGTAGTCATAGCATGCATTCTTGCCTGCACGCACACTAATACACAAACAGTGTCACACACAATCGTCTTACCTGAATCCTTATTTAAGGAGCCTGCTTTTTTACCATGAGTTGTGTTACGGTAATTGACCCATCCATCATGTGAACTGTTGCCTAGAAAAAAAACTCTGTCAAGCTAACAAAAAATGGATGCCAAACATGTGGAGTGTTCAACCGTTCCGTCATATATTTTGTTAAAACTCTGGCCCCAAGTTATTCTAATAAAGATAAAAATATAAGGCAAAGTAGTTAAAATGACAACTGTAATATGTGGGAATGTATAACTTCTTTAAGTTATGAGACATCATGCAGCAGTAGTAATTAAATTCACATATATATAATAATATATTCGTTATCAACATTGACGGCTAAGGCAAAGCTTGACAGAGGTCATGCGTGTAATCTTTATTTGTTCGTGGCAATCGTAATGGATTCATCAATTGCATGAGATTTATATTAAATTGTTAATTGCACTGATATAAAATATTATAATATTCTGTGATATGCAAGTACACCTTTGAGATTAAACTACACTTCCATTCGGTTCAAAATAACAAGTTGATCATCAACCCATGAATCCACGACAGATCAGACATGACAGAGACACAACTGGGGATCAGATATTCCATGCCACAACACAAACTGCCAGTAGACAGTGAAACAATTACAGACATCTATTTATATATACGGGGTGATACGTCAATGGGGGAATTCTATCAGACACATCCAACCTTCCCAGCTGCCAATGTATCCCCAGTCCAGCTAAATTAGATCCACAGCATCACTCTGCCAAATACATCTCAGACTTGACGGGATATATATAACTGCCATTTTGCCAAATTAATTAAAGAGAAACAAAAGGCAACTGTTTGGGTTTATACACCTAAAAGAACACAATTTAATGATTTGCAAATACAATCAACAATATCACACCTATGATTTAGTCAGAATTTATTTTTAAAGTGGGAGGCTAACTGGTAGTGAAATTTCAGTTTCTGGTGGCTGACATATTGAGACACGCCCCCGATGCTTGACCGATAAGCTCCTAGGGCTTCTTTGATAATGGCGCTGTGGTAATGCGTCGAATGCCCTGTTTCCTCAACATATGTCAGCTCATATGATGGTTTCTCGTGTTCCCTTCAATTCAGAGTTACACTTGTAATAACTGTTATGATGTCAGACAGTGCACCATGTGGACGTAACATTTTTAGTACCTACAGCACCAAAAAAATTTGGCGATTCGAAGTAGAGTTATATTCTCAGTTTGATGACAGGTGAATTGGGAAGAGTAGGCAGTGGTGATGTCAGGCTTTCTAGCACAATGTTGCTGTCTGAGCAATTTAAAATAGCTGTCTTCAACAAGGTTATCCTAGAAAACTGCTGGCACAAAATTCTTGATTGTAATTACTAACGACTGTCAGATGCATCGGCCCAAAAAGATGCCATTTGTTTCCTTGGAATTATTGGATTGGAAATGACAATACGAAAGGGAATAATGGCAGGGAAAAAAAAAAGAGGCAAGACAAGATGAGATGGGAGATACCTAAGGGACATCAAATATCGTCAGACAAGAAACCTGTTGAGTAGAATAGCTAAGGCAAACACATCGATTTCAGATGATTTGATGTCCTGAACTAGCTTCGATTACCCGGGTGCCGTGAGGTGGCAGCACTGGCGCCATCACTACGGCCTGCATTACTAAGCTCCTGCCAGTGTTACCAGTATGGGACTTTACCCCAGATTCGGGTAGAGAAGATGACTGGTTCTCAGGCCAACTGTGAAATAACAAATTAAATAAGGATACACTTTTATCAGATAATACTATACTATAACAACTATTCAACATTAAATGTCACACAAAAAATAAACCGACATTAAACTTTTTTCGTAGTTTAGTGCCTTTTAATCACATGCATATTCACTAGGTGGCAGCTCTCATGGCTGTCAACAAATGGGCAGTCAAAACGCGATTCTGAGCCAGACAATCTTCCTGGCGAAGTCACGCAGCCAGGCGACAGTCAGTTAAGCGAGACTAGTCCTGAACAGGATGTACAAACTGTTTAAAGAACTTTAACAGCAAATTGTCCTATGACAATTCATATCCAGGCAGAATATAGTTAATTAAACATAATCAAGAAACCTTGTCCATGTATCTAACAACTAGTGTCTGTAGATATATTTAAAGAAGTTGTAAAACATTCCAGCACATAGCCTTATCATGTAATAATAATATATAATTGTACAGCAACACAGAATCATTGACTATGATTTAATATATTGCACCCAAATGTGATTACTTATGAACATGGCTGTTGATGCAAAATGTGGCTGTCCTTGTGTCAAGTGGTGTCCTGGTGAAGGGCGGATGATGATGACACTCAAAGCCTCCCTGTTCTAGCTGGCCAATAGTTCATGTACTGCTATGTCTTTTATAGCTGTAGCAATACACTAGGTATGATTACGATACTGTATCACTATACTTGTGTTACAATACGTAACGTGATACTTATGTTACAATTGATATACACCACAATATTTGTGTTATGACAAGTATCGTTATACTTGTGTTGCAATATGTAACGTGATACTTATGTTACAACTGATATACATAACAATATTTGTGTTATGACAAGTATCGTGATACTTGTGTTACAATATGTAACGTGATACTTATGTTACAATTTATATGCATCATAATATGTGTGTTATCGTGATACTTGTGCACTATACAACATGTATCACAATATTTACAGGTCAAACATTCCCATAGTGGACATCATCAGGACTGCACAATACACACAACCACCCCCACACACCCATCCAGTCACCCACCCACCCACACATCTGGATATAGCTTTTAAAGCCTTATTCTTGGAACAAATTATAACTTGTTTGTCACAATGTTTAGAAATAAAACTAATACAAATTTTCATCAATCACATATTAAAATAGATCAAAGATGTGAGAACTGCATGTAGTACTCCGTCTCATCTTGTGACTAAACAGAATGAATACCTCTCCTCACGTGTCCTAGGCATGCCATCTGATGTCAACACACATTCATGATTTATTTTGCTCACAAATTACTTTACTTTTCATGACATTTGAAGACGTCACATCAATCAAATGACTTATCCTGTAATCGTCTGTCATTAGCCCATTGCTAAATAGAATTATTGCACACTTCCCATCAAAGCAATTCAAGTAGGAAATAAATATTACACCATTAAATACAACTATCGCCAATTACCGTCAATAATGAGTTTTTGCCTACAGTAGTATCATTTATTTAATAGTGTTATCGAGAAATTGGATTTCCATCTTCACAAGAAGCCTTACTAGTGAGTGGCATTGCTGATGAAATTTGGGTCAATGTCACTGAATATGCACGTTCAAAAGCTACTGATCCAGGATTCATATTTTAATATTTTTACTGATTCAAAATCATTTGCCAAATGTTCATGATTGTCTATGATGTTACTATACTTGACAACTCAGTCTGGCCTTCTGTTATTGCTTGCTGTGTGTGCCGGTGTGCTGGCTGTGTTTGTGTGTGTGCGTGCCTGCATGTTATAAGTATGTTGAATAAAGGCCACAAAAACAGGCACATATGTTTGGAATGCCTTTATAGTTCTTACCCTTAGAAGTGTTTTGTTGTTTATCTTAATCTGCTCACAGGCCACTACTCATCAAAGACAACACCACCAAATGTATGCTGTTGCACAGGAAACTTGACTGGCTGCAGTCTTTGATAAAGCATTCCATCCATTTACTTGCCAAAATGCTAGAGAACAAAGACCTCCTTAGGGCATAGTCACTGCATTAATGACCTACACTAACAGTCCAGGAGGCAGCTGTGGTCACTGCCCTTTGCCTTCAGAGAGAGGCGTATTAAAAACGATTAAATTCATTTTGGCAGGTATTAAACCTTCGATATATATTTATTCTAGTGCAGGCATCAAGAACATTGTATCAATAAATATTACCTAACAGGAACAGACAAGATCGTTTTAAAATCAATGTTACAAAAATAATAAAACACCTTAAATTGGTCATATAAGAAAAAATTATATAAATACAATGCCAAGCCACACCACATATATACCATGAAGTCACTTCTGTAGACAAATATAATTATTTAATCTTTTAAAACCACTGTGTCACATGATATGAATTATGGTTTCAGACACAAAACACAAGTACACCCTGTCACATCTTAGAACTTTACACAAACACATTCATAAAATTGTTTTATTGACACCACTACTTAGCCACTGGAAGAAAATCAATTTCACGGCCATGAGCACTTTCCATAAAACTGCAGCTGGTCAATAAATGCACTGGAAGGTTCGACCTGACATGGATAGTGCCATTTAAGTGTCTTTGATCAGCAACTTGGTGATTAGGTCGACCAACATTGCCATACTGGTAACTGTTACCACTTCTTCCTTGAGCTGTTCCAGTTGATTTATTTGTGTTTCATAACAGTAACATTTCCATTATCCGGTAAGCGGGCATTGTCAAACTGCAGAGCACATACAACGCCTGAATATATATATACTGGTGATTAGCATTGTTACGTCTGCAAAATCAGCAGTCAAAACAACATTGATTGAACGAGCTGGCTACAGAACATGGAATGCGGGATCTAGCACTTCATTGTGATGGGTATAAGAGATATAAATAAAAACAATCAATATCGAATAAACCAGATGTTGAAACATATTATCTTTCTGTAACCACGCAAATGTTTTAGGGTTAATAATATTCATTAATATTATTTATTATCAAAATACAGACTGTATTGTTCAATCAGGGATACTTGAATTAGGGATAACAGAAAAAACCAATGTAACTTTAGTTAAACTGATT
Organism: Escarpia spicata; assembly: GCA_963995525.1. Taxonomy (NCBI): domain Eukaryota; kingdom Metazoa; phylum Annelida; class Polychaeta; order Sabellida; family Siboglinidae; genus Escarpia; species Escarpia spicata. Next base: position 39,465,277 of record OZ023213.1, read on the forward strand.
TAACAACAAAGCTTGTTGATGGTCAGTGCATTTGAACCTTCCCACATTATCTTCCCACAAGATAACCAACTCAGCAAAGTAATTACCATCTAGGCTGATTGCAGGTGACAGACATGACAAACTGCCAAGTGTTTGTGAGGCCACAGACGAGATGTAATATCTTAAACAGGTCAGATCCATGCCAGAGGTAAAAATACACACAAGTCTACATGTCATGCAATATGTACAATGAATTGGAGAAAACAAGCAGAAAATATGATGTCCAACAGGTGTCAGCACCAGACAATACACATCCATTTATCTGCCAGTGGCCCATCACTGTGATAGTGCTACCATCTAGTGGAAAACACAGCTACTACCAACTAATGGTTTGTAGCATGACGTTGTAGAAGTTGGTTGTCCAGTAGAATAACCTAGCACTACCAGGTTACTTTTTGTAAATACTGAGCAAACCACGAAAAACCATCACAGTCAGATGAAACATCTCTTGGATAGATCTAACTTGGTATCCTATATAATTTAGTGATAGTAAATAAAACAACATAATGATTTCATTCATTTACCATTTAACATCTTATGGAGACTTAAATATTTGGTTACTCACGGGTTGCTAGCAGTGTTCGAAATTACTGCCGACGCGGAGGCCCGAGACCGTCAAACATTTCGTCGGGCCAATAACTTAGGCATATTTATATTACAAAAATAGTGCGTCTTAGCACACTTTTGAGGCCCAAAGTGCACCCCGATTTGCTTCAGTCTGCGCCGCTGCGGTCGCGCGTTACCACAGTGCGCAATATAGCAGCGTATGTTGTTGCAAACTGGGTTGTTCTTCGTGCTTCAAAGGTGCGCTAAGATGGGATATTCTTGTAATGTAAATATGCATGGGATAATGCTGAATAATGGCAATAATGCATGAGGTATCAAAATTAGGCAAAAATATTGTTATAACGACGAAGTCGGGGTGGGCCCGGATACTAGACAAGTGCCAACAATGATGACATTTGTGTACTTCCGAATGGGAAATTTACCGTCAGTGCAGTACAAAAACAAGTTGGAAAACAATAACATGTCTATGGAAAATATTGTTCATGGCTCCAAGATTTGAATGGGCAGCTAGAATTGACACTTACTTTGGATCAAAACATTGCACGTTTCCACTAAACCCTCCAAAGTAAGTGTCAATTCTTGCTGCTCAATAACATGTCTAGCTGAGCAATGCTGATAGATCGATTCAGTTTAGTTTCATAGTGCTAGCGCAGTGAAATGAGTGAATGAAGAAACCGCATGAAGCTAACCACAGTATCAGCTAGCATCACCATCCAGCTGGAATCACCCGAGGATGCCCAACTTCAAATCCGAGTTGGACTCGGACAGCGAGTCACTGTCCGAGTTCAATTCGGATTCAGCTGGAGTCACTGTCAGTGACTGGACCAAGAGTTTCTTAGAGCCTGACAGTTCCGCTGCTCGTGCAGATGACGGCAACAGTACAGAGTAGTCCCCTGCATATATTCGTGTTGTGGTGTTTGTTGTAATTTGCAACATTGATGTTTTTCCTGTCAACAATAAACTGTTGCCTATATTGTTATTTTATATTCGTTGGCTCATTAATCTGAATATCGTAAATATGCAGGAGTATGAGGACAGACTTGGCCTGAACTAATTGCCATGCGTTACAGCTGCTAATATATATTCTTGTGTAGTTATGTTAATATTTGGACCACCAACTTCTGTGTGGGACCACCATCAACTTTTGAAAGTTGAAGGTCCGGCTGACCACCAACTTTTCAGCTAAGGTGTAGAACATTGTCTGCTAGATATTTTGACTCCACCCTTGTTAGATTCAAAGCATAATAGTCAGAATGTAGAATCATTTCAGATTTGCTTAGTTAGACATGCAGAGATCTCCCAAATTGGATAGTAGACCTAAACAAAATACCAGCAAGGTGACAATTTAATTTCAGCAAATGTTTGGCAAGGTGGGTAAGATAATCTGCACTATTAGGCAACACAATAGCAAATGGATGGTACATGTGTCAGATTCGGCCATACGTGACCAACTTGATAAATATACAGTATCAGACATGTTCATCAGACCATTTGTTATCAGCTATTATCAGTGACTGCTGAAAGAAAAGAATGTACAACTGTATGAAGAAGAAGAAGGAACTGGGGCAAATTATATCTCCAACCAGGAAGGCTTTCAATATACAATCTGATTAGGAATTTAGGATGTAGAACACTTTCAACATCTTTGTATGCTACAAAAAACATGTGCCAAGTTCTTCCATACTAAAGTGGAACATCTAGATTCATGCAAACACATCTACTCATTCAGCCTTCAACCCACTGAATCTGTATATAAATGAATATGTGTATAATAAAATACCCACTGAGGTATAATAACTGCGTAATGAATGTTTTAATTATTATTTTATGGTATACATTTTATTCTAAATAGTTACGTGTACATGTATGTAAAACACCTGAGAGCAATCTGATTGATTCGGGCTTTACACAAATAAATTGTATTATTATTAATGTCAATGACAATAAAAACATGATGTTTGAGAGAGCAAGACAAGTTGTACACACAAACACATAAACTTATACATAATCACATTGCGTATTCATGTGAAACTTTTTAATAATCACTTGAATTTATTCTGCCTGGAGGACTATTAAGTTATTTAATAGTTAGTCTGATGATTTTATAAATACTTAGGTACATACAAAGAGTAGAACAAATAAGTTAGTGTGGCAATGTCACCAGAGAATATAATACAGCTAGTACAGGTTTATTTTTTTGCAAACTGAATTTGAAATGAGACGAGCATAAATTGATCTAATTGACGAGAGACCTTTAATGATTTCATACATGGAAACTGCACACCAAAATATTATGTTGCTAGAGGAAACACATGTTACTATTACAGTGTTTACACATTATTATTACAGTGTTTACTCATTGCTATTACACTGTTTATACATTACTATTACACCAGTGAATGAGTAGGGAGTGTGTCTATGCTTTCTATTGAAACTACGCATACAAAGAATAATGTGTCTATACATGTCCAGTGTGTCAATAGGTCAGACAATATGGCCAGTGCCTGTTGGTGGCACAGGAAAGACCTGCTAGTGGAATTGGCCAAACATTTAATTGACATGGCTGACTATAGAACTTTACTTTTAAAAAAATTCAACATGATATAACAAAAAATTCATTGCTATTAGTGTTACATAGTAACTTGCTACGCCGTAACGCTGTATCATACAATAACAATGAAGACAATACTCAACACAGTGGTATTAGCCCATATTTATACCCTATTTGATTATCATATGTTGGTTTATCTGGTCAAATACACACCAAATTCAGTAACTCATATAACACTAGCTGAAATAATAGTAAATACATTAATTATAGGATTATCATTATAGGTATCTCTATGACGATCTCTTCTAAAGTTTAATTCTTCCATATTTCTTCTATCTAATATTCTGATGTTACTTTCTAGCACTGAAAAAGATTTGTTTTATCGCAACAAATTCCCAATTTCAAAGTAGTGTACTTGTTCACTTTGGGTGTTCAAATCCTCACCTGAGAAAACAATGAGTTGTTTACAGAATTTAATTAAATGCTCTGTTTGTATTTATTCGCGAGCCTGTGACAATGATGCATGAGATACCAGTAATTAAAGTTACCATTGCCGTCAATAACATTATTATGAAATGCCATGCCACACACCCTCTCTAGGTGTTCTCAATCTCAGTCACTTCTATCTTTCTGAGCTTCTATGATGCTGTGTAATTAGTAAAGTTCTGCTCTTCATAACGTTTCCAACAATGACACAAAACACAGATGTTCTACTTGTATATTTATTCCAGTCAGAGCTCTTACAGTTACACCAGTCATGGAGCAACAAACCACTTGCGCCTTGGAACTAGTGAATTGATCACCAATCACTTATCTCAGGTAGGAGAAAAGTCCTCCAGAAAAGGATAATGAAATGTATCACAAACACATAAATAACTTGAAAATAAACACAGAACATTGTGTTATCTGAAATGTATTACCAAATTGTAGATGAGAAGCCAATGGTCGAAGAAAGCAAATGAACACAAAAAGAAGCAAGTGAACCTTAGTATATCGGAGGAGATGCACTTACATTGATCCAAACTTAGCATACATTAATATGATATAGATAACTTTTTATCCATGGCAATAACCAAAAACAGACGACAGCTCTAACATGGACACTAGAAGTGAAACAGAAAGTGGTTGACCCAAGGCCAACCTGGCAAAAAACAGTTGACAGATACAGATAACAAGTAGACTGAAGCTATACCAATGGCCAGATACAGGGTAAACTGGAGAAGGAACACTGCAGTCTCGTGGGCCATAAGGCCTGAAGAGGATAGGTAAGGTTAATGTTGCAACTGACTTTAATACATCTATGTCAGTGTTTCTACAGAGTCACAGAAATAATGAGCTGTAAATGAGAATTAAACACAATTTTCCAATGACAATGACCTGCAGGGTAACAAAATGAGCCATTGAGTTAGTCAGATTATGTGGGTGGATAGGAACTATGTGGGCTGATCAGATTATGTAAGGGTCAATGATCACCAACATGGAGATTAGTACTGTTTAGAATACAGAGCAGCTGTTGTCTTTAATCTCCATGTAAATACGTTGTCAAAACAAAGTGAGCTGTATCTGGTTACCTAGTCTGTGAATAGAGTTGACCAGGCCTGGGGTCAATTATATTGCTATGTAATATATTACTATTACATTTGAAGCAATTACTATTATTAAATTACACTGTCTCATCAGAACTATTTCACTTTGATTTAACATTTTGGAGAAGTGTTTGGGGAACTTTGCGCTGTATAAACTGTACATGGCTTCACTGGCAGCCTTCATTGTCTTTATTGATTGTTGGAACAAGTCTAACACCAAAGAAGCCAGTAACACTCCAAAGTGTAGATTCTTTTGAGGTCCAATATGTGATGATGGCTTTCAAGAAAAATACCTAAACAACAATAACTCACAGTCCAGTTTTCAGGTTGATAGATCATATTTGCACATAACAACCCAATCAAATTGATAGTTACTGTATTAGTAATATAAAAGTAATAGGTCAATTACTATTACATTGCTTCATATTGCTATTATTGTTACATTGTATTTTGGTCCAACCTATTACTAGTACTTCAATATTTGTAATCGTTAAGTACTATACCTACTATTACTATTACATACATTACATATGGGGCCTGGAGTTGACACAATGACAACCACTGAAACACTGATTAATAATATATTAATTACAAGTATATCTGATAACAAACTAAACTTAATTGCACCATCAAATGTTGGCTTAATTGAACAAATTCATGGTCTGACCATTTTTACCATAAAATCATGTATATATATGTTAAAGGAAATAAAAATAAGGCATTAACTAAAATCCTTTTTCCATGTGTACACAAAGTTTAACATTGTATCTAACATTTGACAACATTAAACAAATACAGAAAAATACATTTGTAGCATAAATTCGATTTTAAGCCCGTCTGTGAAGCGATTCCCGCGGAAAATAAAATTTTAATGAGCTAGACGATCACGTGGTATCGTGCCGTCACTTATGACACACACTCGCATCAGGCCGAACCTTTCCATGCATTCAGAGCATGTTTACAAGTATAGCTTTTGGGTCGAAACGAGCATCAGAATGAGTTATTGTGCTAAATTCTGATGTAATACAAACACTAGTCATCATAGAGGAACAAACATTTATCTTACGGTTCCACATGAATCGAATTTTGAAAACATAAAAAAATGTATAAAGAAAATCAAAGGTTTGCATGCTGTCAGGATTGAACCGGCGTCGCTCGATTGTAAAATAAATAACAAGTAACCAACGCGCATACCCACTGAGCTAGCGGGACTAGCAGAAGCTCTCTGACTGATTTAAGTTATTATGATAAATTTTACAACTCTTTCATATATCGATATTCTAGTGATATTATGAGACTATACACGTTACTTTATGTAGCTGGATACAATATATGTTTGCTATGTATGTTTATTGGTGCAGATTATCTCCCGTTGGTTGCATTCGATATAATTATTCTGAAAACAAGCCCAAGCTCGGCGAAACCTAGTCGACTTGTAGGCCCATTCGCATTCGTTGTTTTGAATAAAATTTGATTCATGTGGAACCGTAAGATAACTGCTTGTTCCTCTATGATGACTAGTGTTTGTATTACATCGGAATATTGCACAATAACTCATTCTGACCTCGTTTCGACCCAAAAGCTATACTTGTAAACATGCTCTGAATGCATGGAAAGGGTCGGCCTGATGCGAGTTTGAGTCATAAGTGACGTCGCATCTCGACATCCCGAAAAGCGTGCAAAAAATATGCATATTCGAAAATGTCCGGATGCATAACATAAAATGTGGAATTTCTAATTCATTGAATTTTGTGCTTGGTGGATGTGGAAATAGATAGCAGGATGTAATATAACATGAATTCGAGCAATAGATGTTTTTATTCCCTTTAATGATAATAATAATGTGATAATAATATGACCATTCTTTGTTTATTTAAATTTGCCATTCAAGCACAACCGTATATATTTATCAACAGCTGTTGATAATTGCCAAGCCATATAACAGAGTTGATCAGGGTTAGACATTTATCCAAGGGTACAATTTGCTGTCCATAAAATTATGTTTCCATCCACATTAAAGTAAACATGATGCTTTGAAGAATCTACACAAACAATACAGTAATAGTGTCACCATGACATCATAGTTAGCTGTTAACCAACCAAGCTTGAAGTGTTTATTCTTTTAATACCAGACAGACTTGTTCTTGTTATCTATCCATGTATCGTCTGTGGTTGTTGTGGCCTCTTTGGAAGTTTTTATACATGGATGGATCTTGCAGATCTGTTTTATTGATAATGCACACTGACTTGTGTATTATCTGATCACAATTTCAAACTATTTTTAAAACAAGTACTTGAAACTAAACAGTACATAGATGAAAACGGAAGCACTTTTGGTAAGTACTTAAAAGTACCAGTACAAGTACAATGTACATTTTCCCAGTCAGCACACTTATAACCAGATTGTGGATAGGGTGATTTCAGCTCGATAAAGAAGTGCGGGAAATACAACAGCTTTGCAGAGCCTTGTATTGGTGTACAAAGTGAACCACATTGTGACTGTGACACAGTGTTTGCTATGAGATCTAACACTAACCACGGAGCAGTAATTAAAACTGGTGAGTGAATTGTGATACTGTCGAGTGAGCAAAATGTATTTGAACTGGGGTCCTCTCAATTGAGATTGTGATGTCCTGTCTACTACATTACTGCGCCCTGCTACCTGTCTCATTCTAAAATTCTAGTAATTATTACAACCACATCTTGAAAACTCCAGAAAACACTTGACCTATGAAATACAAATTGTTTAATCTATTAATTAGAATGTGACTGACACTGACTGTTGACAGTGATATAGACTGATCCAGTCCCATCCCATGGCCTGGGTGCTTATTTTATACCCTCTGATACATATGTATTTCAGGAGGGAATGTTTTATACTGCACCAGAAAGATGTGAATACCACACCGGGGGTGAGGCAGTGACCTGCACTGTCAACTTGCCCAGTCGCATGCATAATCTTGCCCACACCATCACAGCCTGACACAGGCACAGCTCAACACACACATACTATATAGTGACATACTCACAGTCAAACTTTTCAACCAAAGAGCAAAACATAAGAAAAACAGGCGCTTGTGTAGAATCCGGACCCACCTCGATTTCGCAGTTATAACTTGAGGTTTGCCTAACTTTGATACCTCAGTGCGTTAGTTTCATTATCAATTTACGAGCGCGATGCCATAACACACGACCGCAGCTGTGTAGACTATCGCAAACCGATGTACCAGTCTGGAAGGAGGTTCCGGTCTGAGAGAAAGTTCCAGTTCCGTTTTGCGTACTGCAATGCTCTATTTTAATTGAGTTTTAATTTGGTTTACAACTTTACTCTCTTAGTAGTCTCGCTTTTAATAAAAAGGTAGTCTTTTATTTCTTATACATATATTTTTTAATAAGTATCAGATTAAATTTATGTTTACACCTCTAAGTCTTATGTATGTATACTGTTTTAGCAACTCTGTGCACACTATTGAACAGATTCATACCCTGGAGACTAGTGTATAAATAAAGTTTATTATTATTATTCTTATTAACAGTGAAATCAAGGTGGGTCCGGATTCTACACAAGTCCCGAAACACGCATTCCCGCTTACTGTGGCTGAACCGTGCAATAGTTTACCTGATTCGGTAATACAAGCTAGATCAATAAAATTAATTAATTTAATAAAAACCGCCTTGAGTGTTGACAAATTCTGGTCAACCCAGGAGATTCTATAGACTATAGGCTATACGACAATGTCTGAAGCCCCACAAACATTAAATATTGGAATCGGAAACCACAAACTTTTAATATTAGATCCCGAAGTCGAAGATCTGATCACTGAGGAATCGAGTGGATTCTGCGATCAGAACAGTCCTAAGGTATCCTAAGGTAAGGATTACGATACACGCGCAGGCACGGGCTCGGCCAAGCCTGCCCTAAGGCTAAGCCTAGGGCTAAGGGCCACGGCACATGCCCAGTCTTGACTAGCAAGTTAGAGACCACACTCGTTTAGACATCGAATTTTCGTTTTAGCTAACAACTTGGTAAAGAAAACATGTGCCCTGAAGTCTACATGTCAATTAAACATACGTAGTAATCACAAGAATGGTAACTCACCTTATTCTACCGAATCCAAATATAATGGCAACGTCAAGCGCTAGTGTCAACAACTGAAACTGCTGAGCCTTCCATGCGCAAGCGCAATAGGCACCAGAAATTGAAGGGAGCAGCACGTAACTGGCAAACATATTCTCTAATGCAATTTGTAACATGTTTTGAACTTATACTATGTATATGCAACAACACTAAATTCTATAATTCACACAACGTTTGCATGGAGCACACTCGGAAAAATGACATAAAAAAATAACAAATATCAGTTATTATTCAATCACCAAAGTGTCCTTCCGTTTTCGTGCGCACAATATTTGTAAACAAAGGTGCACATTTTATGTATTTATTGCGGAAACGGCCATATATCATAGTTATCAGTGATCCGAGGTAAGCATATCAACACATTTAAATTAGGTTCATAATACACTCTGATTTATAGCACAATTTGCATATAATATGGGTCTGTGAAGCGTATTTGACAGCTACATGTGCGTATTATCGCTCAATTTATTGCCTGTCAGCGTAAGCCGTAAATGTAATGTAAAGGCGTAACGTTATCGCTTCAACTGAAGCCACGTTCGTTTATTTAACTATACATATGCTGTGACTATGTTAACATGTACAGGTATGGGCATTTGTGTAGAATCCGAAACCACTTGCATTTCGCCGTTATAACTAGAGTTTTGCCTAACTTTGATACCTCAGTGCGTTAGTACTTAGTTCCATTATTCAACATTATCCCAGGCATATTTACATTTAAGAATAGCGCAAACCGGGTCGCTATTTGGACTTCAAAAGTGCACTAACACACAATATTTTTGTAATAAATATATATGCCTGGGATGATGTTTAATGATGTAAGTAATGCTCTGAGGTATTAAAGTTAGACAAATTTACCTTGAATCCTCCTCTTCTACGTAGCAGTCAAGGAGTTGACGAGGAAGGGAGTCAAACGTTGACTCTTGTAATCCTCTGCCCTATTGCGTAAATATTTGTCAATGTGTCCCTTGAACTGGTTGGTGTTTTTGGACATTACTCCTGCTTCCGGAAATCTATTCCAGTCATTAACTATCCTTTGAGTAAAGGAGTACATGCGTATATCTAATCTTGAGTGCACTTTGGTTATTTTGAAAGGGTGCCGTCTTGTTTTGGTCTGTTTATTTTCCATAACAAAGAAATCTGCAGGAAGAATACTCTCTAACCCGTTGAATATTTTATAAACTTCCAATAAATCAGCATGCAGTCGTCTAGCCTCCAGAGTTTTAACAAGATTTAACAAGATTGCCATCCAGAGAATTAACTCTAGATGGCAGGTGGACAAGGAAGCCCTTTGGCTTATCGAGAGTCCAACCCTTTTATCTACATATATCCAGCCCTTCTGAGGTATGTGTTAATTTAATTTTTAAACATATTCACACTACTAGCACCCACACAATCATCAGATAATCTGTTCCATTCATTCACAGTCCTTTGTGAAAATGAGAACTTTCTTACGTCTAATCTACACTGCTCCTTTACTAATGTAACTTCATGTCCTCTAGTCTTTCTATCTTTCTTAAGGCCAGACACGGCAGCTGAACTGACGTATTTTGAAAAATATACAAAAAATATGTTTTTGCCATATTCCGATAGCTTTGTATGTGTTCTATCAATAAAGTTCACTTTTATAACAATCGCATACCTCTAAATCACTTTTCTCGTTAATAAAGTGAGCCCCTATCAATTAATAAATCCTGTTTTAGTTCTCAAGACGCGGAATGTGTTCGATAATATGCGATATTTAGACCTTAGTAACGCTGCCGTACTTTCAACGTACACCATCTTGTTTAGTACGAATAGAACCGCCAATCCATCCTCTAACTGCTTGTCTAGACGGCAATCCCGCCCTTTGAACCGTATTTCCGGGAAATCCTAATATATGGGAGCACAATTCAACCGACTATCTCCTTATTTGGCGTTCGTCATTGTGACACGTCAGCATCGGGATGTTCCGCCATGCTCGTGACCTGCGGTGACCCGGATAATTCCATATATGGCGTGAGACGCGTGGCATTTCTCCCACAATTCACCATGTTGCTATTTCCGGGTGTAAACAATGATGGCGTCCAGCGACAGTTTTGACGAAATCAGCATGAATCTTGTTGAAGCCAAACGTTATAAATTTGCCGCAAAGCATGCGTTTCGGCAGAAAAAGAAATGGAAGGCTCGGCGACTGTAGGATGCACGCGCGTAACGGGATTTATTGGTGGCAAAACAGCATATTTCGACGGAAACGCAGCCGTGCGTAGCCACTGCAGACGCCGGCTTAGGGGCTTAGCGCCGACGCCGGCTGCGATGCCCGGAGACGGCGGGGAAGCCGGCGGTTGAACAGTGGCAGAGATCTTTGCCAATACAGTATCGCGCAGTGATATTAAAATGAAAGTTATGCAGTCCTAAAGCCAGAAAGGCATGGATGCGACAGTCAAATATGGTAAGTCTTACATAATTATTTGTTTAGATGTCATATTTCCGTGTAAGCAAGTTAGACAATTCAACTATATATATGTCATGTCATGACTAAGTTTTTATGTCAGTTACTACTTAGCTTTATATTTCAGCCTTACAGTTATGGTCTATGAATATTTTGATATCTTTACTTTATTAATAAAAACACTTACTTATTAATAAACTTTACCTCATACTCATATGCTAATTATGTTGTTGCACATAACGCACACATGTGTGCACACGCACTCATAAATATATATATTTATTTGTGTATACAAGAACACATGCATGCATGCACAGTACATTTCCAGTAGGCATTTTTTTATTAATACATGATATATTTCATTTCAGCTTCATCTCTTCACTGGTGCATGATTGACTTGGCTGGCATAAGTGGCCTTCTTCAGACAGTGGAGTGTCCCCAAGGAGGAGGAGGAAGGACAAGCACATGAATGCTACAGTCCTTTTCTTCATATTAATCAATCACTATCAATCCTCATTGGTGTTATCAGATGCATGACACCTCAGTTTTTATTTCATAATATTAATAATGATAAAACAATTCCAAAAATCATTGCCTAATTGTTGTTCGATCTTTGGCGGCCATTTACAGAAAATGCATGTTTTTGGATTTGTGCTCCGTACAACTCTGGCAGTATTAAAGTTATGCCAATCATGTTTACATCGTTGTATTCAGCATTACTTTCTGCACACAACTACAACCTTATATTTGTAATAAGTTGCATAATTATTTTGTTATATAGGTATTTATAATGAAAAAACGTAGAAATTGTTGTCAAAATTTAAAAAAAATTCAACAAAATATATAATTTACTAATATTTTAAATATCAAGTTGCAGTTGTGTAATACCAGGCAGTCTAAGTGTGATGGTGAAAGAATTATGATTGTATCTTCTATAGTATTGGCTGGGGACTGTGGACAAAATGTACTATATTTTCTCATTATGGCGGCCATTTTGTTCGTTACCATGGCAATGGTGGGTCTGAGTGAAAAAAGTTCAGTATATTTTTTACTTCCCATGACCTACTCTTTCTTGCTGGATAGATAAGTTTGCCATAATCATCAAAATAAAAAATACCCTATTTAAGCTGCCATGTCTCCCCTTAACTGAAAAAAACATATTTCTATCAATATTTTCATAACTATTCAAAATTTTAAACACTTCTGTCTGATCTCCTCTCAATCTCCTGGTCTCTAGTGTTGTTAAACCACATTCTTTTAGGCGCCTTTCATAACTAAGATCCCTCAAATTTTGTATCATTTTAGTCGCTCTCCTCTGTACTCTTTCTAGCATGTCTATGTCCTTCTTGCGGTATGGCCTCCACGCTTGTATACAATATTCTAAATGAGGCCTAACTATTGTTTTGTACAGTGGTATCATTAGTTCCTTTTCTTTATATGCTATATTTCGCCTAATCAATCCAAGGATTTTATTTCCTTTTGAAGCTGCAATTCCACACTGCTCTGAAACCTTCATGTCAGCACTAATTGTCAGCCCTAAGTCTTTTTCTGTTACAGTAGTACTTAGTACAGTTCCCCCCATTGTATATTCTACATATTCGTTCCCATGTCCTGTGTGAAGGCATTTACATTTCCCAAAATTGAACATTTGCCACTTTTTTTGATCAACCTGTCAAGATCATCTTGTAAATGCTGTCTATCTCCATCACTTTTAATCCTTCTAAACACTTTTGTATCATCTGCAAATTTCAACACCTTGCTAGATATGTCATCGTCCAAATCGTTTATATATATTAAGAATAATATAGGTCCCAGTACTGATCCCTGTGGAACCCAACTAAAAATGATTTCCAGTTTGAAGCCTCCCCATCAACAACTACCCGTTGTCTTCTGTCAATCAGCCAGTTTTCTATCCAGTTAATTATACCATTTCCTATGCCATGGGCCTTTAGTTTAAGCAGTAATCTTTGATGTGGCACTTTGTCAAAAGCTTTTTGAAAATCTAAGTAGATGATATCTACTGGTGATCCATCATCTACCCACTTAGTGATATCTTCCAAAAAAAATAACATATTTGTTAAGCATGACCTCGTTTTTAGAAACCCATGTTGAGATGGGTTTATCAAGTTATGTTTAACAAGAAAATCCACCATGTGATCTTTAATTAGTCTTTCTAATAATTTATATATCACCGATGTTAAACTAACTGGTCTATAATTATTTGACTTGTTTCTCAAACCTTTTTTAAATAACGGTATAATGTTTGCTTCTTTCCATTCTAAAGGAACCACTCCCTCTTCTAATGACAAGTTGAAAGCTGTTGCAAGCGGTATGCTAATTTGTTCTACAATTTCCAATAGTAGTTTGGGTAGAATACCATCCACTCCGGGTGATTTATTATCCTTCATAGCCCTAATTTTCTTAGCTACCATTTCTGGGGTTACAATTAACTGTCTTAAATAGTCTGATTCTGCCCCCTTGAACTTAGCCTCTGGTACTGGCAGTGAACTAGTGTCTTCTCTGGTAAACACTGAACTAAAATACTCATTCAGGTCTTCTGCCATTAAGAATCCTTCTGTTATTATATTTCCAGCACTATCTTCTAGAGGACCGACCTTATCCTGAACTTTCTGTTTGCTTCGAACATACGCATAAAAACTCTTGCTGTCATGTTTTATATTACAAGCTAATTTATGTTCATAGCTTCGCTTTGAATTTCTAATTTCAGCTGTAGCTTGGTTTAGTGCTTCTTTATACATGTTGTAGTCTTCGTCATTTCCAGTACGTCTATATAACTTCCACATCATTTGTTTATACTTAATTTTTCTAATGGCTTCTTTCGATAAGTATTTCTTTCTGGTCCGTTTCCCTTGTTTTTTGAAGGGAAAAAATTTATCTACGATGCACTCTATTTCATTCTTTAAGATATTCCAGCATTCTGTTGCTGTCTTATTCTTCAGTGTGTTATTCCAGTCTATCTTTGCTAAATATTTCCTCATTTCCTTATATCTTCCTTTGTGGAAATTTCTCCTGAATTGATTTTTATTATTTCTTTCTGATTTTACTTTGATGGTAAAATGTATCTGGTTGTGATCACTACTTCCCAGAGGCTCACATAATTTAACATTGTCAACTAATTCATTCTGTGAGGACAAAACTAAGTCTAACACATTCTCTCCCCTGGTTGGTTCTAGCACATGTTGAGAAAGGAAACTATCTTGTACTAAAACTAAAAACTTGTGGTCCTCACTACCCATACTCTGTAGAGATTTCCATTTTATATGTCCATGATTAAAATCCCCCATAATAACACAGTCCCGTTTGCTTACTTCCCTTATAGCGTTTTGTATTTTTTCATTCTCTTCTATGCTTATGTTTGGACTTCGATAAACTAATCCAACCGTTAACGTTGAGTTTCCTGTAACTATGTTACACCAAACAGCTTCTTCGCAATCTGCTTCTCTGTCTAATTTTATTTCATAAGCCTGGATAGATTCTTTAATATATAAAATAACTCCACCTCCCCTTCTTCCTATTCTATCTTTCCTAAACATTACATATCCTGTCAGTCCCAATTCGGCATCTGATATATCGGTGGTTGCCCATGATTCGGTTATACCTATTATGTGAGGGTCAATATCTTCTACCATAATGTTTAGTTCATTTCTTTTGTTTACTATACTCCTTGCATTTAAACAAATACATTTATACCCAGCTTCAGAACAGTTTTTTAGACTGTTCTTTGCTGAATAATTTTTGCTGTCTTTATCTATGCCTCCAGTTTCAGGCTTCTCTGTGAGTCCCCCCTGCGAATTTAGTTTAAATAGATGCAACCTGTCCCACTGTCAACAGATCGCAGCAGATTCTCTGAGAATACTGCTGCCCCTTTCCACTTAGATGGAGGCCATCTCTCATGTACATATCTTCTCTCCCAACAAAGTACCCCCATAAATCTATGAATCCCACGCCCTCTTCCTCACACATCTGCTCAACTAGTGCGTTGATCGCCATCCTCTTACAGTTTCTATATCTTGCCCCCCTTCCTCCCATTACTGGCAAAATTCCAGAGAGAATAACCTGTTCCACTCTTGTCTTCTTTAGCTTCCTCACTAGATGTCTGTACTTCTGAACTATCCCAGTTGTTCCCTCCTTGTCTGCATTGTTTGTTCCTACGTGTACTAGTATAGACCGTCCCTTGCCATGCCCCAATACCTTCTCTACCCTTTCGGTCACATGCTCTATTCTAGGCCCCGGTAGACATACAACAACGTCCTTCCCCTCGCATATAGTCTTGTCTGTTTTTCTCAGAATTGAATCGCCCATAAACACTCTCTCTTTTCTCCTTGCCCCCTCAATCACTGCCTCGGAGTAGCTCCTCCGGTTTGCATATGTCTGGTTGTTGTCTTTTCCTCTTGTCTTCTCTCCTGTCACATTCTCTTCGATTCCCTTCTCTCCTGTTGCGTTTTCTCTTGTCCCATTTCTTCCTGTCATCTTCTCTTCTAGCACATTTACTCTCACTTCCTTTCATCCCTTCATCTTTCCTCCCATCACATTTTCTTCTCTCCTCTCCCGTCCCTTTTCCCCGGCTACCTCCTTCACTACGGTCACTCTCTCCCCTTCACGCCTGTCATGTTTTCTGTTTTTTGCTGAACACTGTCTTCTTCCATTAGTCTTCTGTCTCACAGTCTTACCAACTGCTTCTGTGATATCTACCTCTTCACCACCTGTATCGCTGTCGCGTCTCTCCTCGTTCTCTACAGTCTGACTACCTGTTGATCTATCCCCACTGACCCGTTTTCTTTTCCTCTGCCGAACACTTTTCCTCTGTCCCTCTGTCTTCTCAATTTCTTGTTCCTTCACACCGGTCACCTTCCCTCCGAGTTGTGATATTTAGCACTCTTAACCATCTTTGGTAATCTAAGTGACTTAAATCTGAAATCATCCTGGTTGCACCTTTTCTAATAAGTCTATCTTTTTGTTTGAATGGGCGCCTTGCCTGAATGCAGTAGTCTAGGTGAGTCTTACTAAGGAGTAAGGACTTGTATAGTTTTACAACTACTTCTTTGGTCATATATTTGATAGCTCTGTTGATCATGCCTAGCATCGCATTAGCCTTATTTGATGCCTTAACACATTGCTCCGTTACATTAAGTGTGTCTGTTATTATCACTCCCAAATCTGTTTGTTATGTTGTTATGACTGTAATGTACACACTTGCATTTTTCTGCATTAAACAATATTGTCCATTCAGCACTCCACCCATGCAAGTTATTTAGGTACTTCTGAAGTTTCTCAGCATCTTTACAGGGTGATACCTGACTGAACAGTTTTGTGTCATCAGAAAATTTTATATTGGACTTTCTGGCCTGGTTTAAATACATAAAATGATTATGGTCTGAACTGGTATCTAGTATACCCGGTAAGTTGTTTGCATAAGGTGGATATTAACTTGGGGTTTCTGGCTGGGAAAAATACTCACATCTGAAGAGAAACCTTTGTAACCTTTATGCAATCAGTGTGCAAAAAAGTTATATCAGTTAGTAACAGAATACCCCAATAGCACGATTATCATCTGATTATCATAAAATGATAACTAGACACACTGACAGACTTATTTAAAGAGCAGTTGTCATCTTTCATTACATCAGTAATATTACAGCAGTTTTAAACCATCGTCAGTCTACATACCAACTGTGTTGATATTGAGAATATCCCTCTGATATCATCCTGAGATCTCAGATAGAGTAAAGCTTAGTTTAACCCAGGTTTAACCCGGGTTAAACTAGTAAAACCCGGGTTTAACCCGCCGGGCTTGGCAAAACCAGTTTAACCCAGGTTAAACCCCAACCCTGTTGGGAAGGAGTGCTATATAAGAAATATCTTACTAATTAATTGGTTAATTACTTACTTGATTAATTAAACTCCATCATTAATGTGTGGCTTAATAGACCAGTATAGATATCATTACAAACGTATTAACCAATAAATGAAACAGTTAAACATATGATTAACAAACGCAAACAAAAAGTGTTACTTCGAAATTGGACCGAAACACCCAAAAAACCAGGATTGGGATAAAAACAGAGTTCCCCAGGGTTGATTTTTTTTTTTTTTTTTTTTGGAAGTTCAGGAATCCCTACGGGTCACCTTAAAACAAAAATAGGCTTTTTAACTAAGATGTCCGGGTCATCGTCAATTTCTACTAGACTACAAGACCACAATTCAGTTCGCAAGTTCACAATGGATAACAAATGTTACATGTATATATCAGATCTTCTGAAACAGTAGTTTCATGATATTGTTTGCTTCGTTTCCAAATGGAGAGGAAGTTTGTGTAAATAATGAGTTATATCTAACAAACGGAGCAAATCACATGACCGATTAAACAAACACGAAGTTATGGTCGCACGTTCCATAACTACCATTAGGCAATAAGAGGCACACGCCAACAGCGATTCTTGCAGATTGTTAACCTTGTCAGGATATGGCCATCATGACATCTGTCTAATTTCACAAGTTAGCATTTGTATTTGCCTTCTATATTTTATAAGTCTATAGCTACGCCACTGAAACTGAACAAATGTGTACCTCTATTACGGCAAAACGTCAGCTTGTTTGTGTAGTGAAGCGCTTGTTTCTTGTGTTAAAGGGAATGGAAGATGAACTCAAGACGCATCTCTTACAGAACGACATGGCCGCGGTGGCAGAGATCATTGCCAGCAATCCAATGCCGAACCTGTCCCCGGAGACTCTGCCCGACGACATGAACGCTCTCCACCTCACGGCTATTCTAGGTTACGTCGACTGCGCACAAGTCCTAGTCAAATCTCACCCGTCCCTCATCAACTGCCAGGACTCTACAGGATGGTCCCCTCTTATGCACGCCGTGGCAAATGGACACGTACAACTGGCCGAGTTGCTTCTCGACCACCCGGCATGTGACGCGACGCTCGGTGATAACTTCCAACAGACAGTGCTCCACGTCGAAGCCCAGTCGCAGAGCGATTCGCTCGAGATAACGAAGTTGCTGCTGGGTCATGGTCTACGGGGGGACGCGGAAGACAGTGAGTCAATGACGCCGTTTATGCGGGCTGTCGAGGCCGGCAACATGCAGACGGCGCAGTACCTCTTTAAGATGTCCGGCTGCAGAATCAACGCGCGTTCCATCCACGGTAAAACTGTGCTGCACATCGCTGCAGAACACTGCGCCGAGGAGCTGCTTCTGTGGCTTCTGCAGGTCGGCTCGGCCATCAATGCCCTTGACAATCGCTTCCAAACGCCCCTTATGGTGTGCGTGCAACAGAAGCGGCATCCACATCTCGTCTTCCGCATCATGAAACACCTCGTTGACGCCGGCTCACTGATCAACGCGCAGGACGTCAACGGCAACACAGCCTTGCTGCTAGCCATGAGCAACCCGGCGGCCATCAAGAAGCATCACATCGAGTTCCTGCTTATCTCCAACGCCGACGCCAACATCCCGAACAGAGACGGACTCACGCCGCTGTGGCAGGCCATATACGACGGTATCCACTACCCGGATCGTTTGCGGATCATCCGGATCCTCTTGCAAGAGAACTGCTACCTTGAGATGACGTGTCGAGGTCGACTCCTCTTCACCTCCGGTCTCGACACCGTGTATTGTTACGAAAACTTCCTGTCGCCGTTCGAGGTCGCCATGGACTCTGGTTATTATAAGGCGGCAAAGATTCTCATGCTCGCCGGTTGTCAGGTGAAGCCAGAGATGCGATACGATGACCATGCGAGCGACATTCCCGCCGAGCTGAAGTGGTTCCAGTACCTCGTGCGGAATCCCGTCAGCCTGAAGCACCAGTGTCGTCTCGTTGTCCGGTGCATCCTCGGCCAGTCCATACAGTCGAAGGCGCGCCGACTACCCCTGCCAGAACAACTCAAGTTCTACATCTTATTGGACGATCTGTTCGCCGCATGACGCACGTCCATCGCCGTCTAACACTGTTCGTAAGAGTCTAATGACCGGGACACACTGACACCTTTTGCCCGACCAGACCAGACTCACCCCAACTGCAATTTATACGCTACACCGACTGACACCAACTGCGCTATTCTCAAAGCCGGTGTGACGTCACAGTCACGCAAACTTGAAAACTTTCCAATAAGTCAGACTGACACAGACTAGTCCTGACGTAGTCGAAAGTGTTCAAGTTTGCGTAATTATGACGTCACACCGGCTTCATCATAGCGCTGTCAGTGTCGGTCGCTGTAGCATGTACAATGCAGGCCGGGGGTGACTGGTCTGTTCTGGTTTGGTAAGCTCTGGTCTTGTCTGGTCCGGCGAAAAGTGTCAGTGTATCCAGGCCTGAACATATGCGTTATAGTCTGCTAAATAGTGTACATTCAGAAACCTGTTACGTCTTTAGAGACAGACCAAAACATATTTTCCGTACCTTGTTACCTCGCATAATTATATACAAATTGGGTGCTAAATATGTCACCTCGCATAATATATACAAATTGGGTGTTAACTATATTGCTAACGCTACAAACTACCACAATAATCCTTATTAGACCTCTAAGAAAACGTGAAAACCTAAACCACATTTTAAAGGTTTTTATTGAAATAAACTCGAAACAAAACATTCGCAAAGCCAATTGGTTTGGTTAAAACAAAACGTTTAAGTTACAAAGTAGTCCTATCGTTTTATTCTCGTAAAATCGTGTTTACCAGTATTAACCGATACTGTTCTATCATTTTGACCGCCCGAATGTGTATTGTGAACATATACAGGACACTTTGATATTACAATTTGATCATTATCTGTTTAATTTGTATATCTCTGGTCATATCGAGTCTTTACAGGGCATGATGAACGACAAAGTCTGTATTCGTAATAATAATATTAAGCATAGGGTCATCAAATTCAACACATCGGTAACACTACAAAACTGTCTGTAATTATATTTTTGAGAACATCAGTCAACCATTTTCTAAAATTGAATTAGGATGAAAAACTTATTTCCAGTCAGTGTTTAATAGCGACACTCTGTATTCTTTTTTGTTGGAACTTATCTTCCCGAGACAACATGTATCCCTCGTGTCGTGGAATGTTACAAGTTGACGTGTTTCAAGTGTTCTGTATTGCATACTTTCTTGTATAGCACCATGGAGAAGGTTGAAGCATGTCTAAATTGAATGTAGCTTGTTGCATATGCGTAGGCATCGGAATGGAGGGGTTTTGGGTCTGAGCTCCCCATATTTAGGATGAGAGGCTGGATGTAATGGTTAGCTTCCCCAATATTTCGGCAAAGACAAGAACGACACATCTCCAACACTACCGGCTATCCTCGACACGGCGAACAATTTCGAAAACTACCCTCCTCTATATCACAAAAATATCTCGAAATCGCAAACATATCCAGCTCTACCCCGCCTTCAGGAAATGTTCAACAACACCCCCTCCACCTTCCGAACGCATTTGGTGAGCCTCATCTCCCAAAATTTACCAAATTCCTATGCCTATGGTATATATATATATATATTATAACAATCTTCGTGTTATTTATGTAGCTTATTTATTGGCAATAACTTATTGTAGCATAGGGTTGTCTATTAATGAAGCGGGTGGGGTGATTATGAGATCTAACTTAGTTGCACAGAAGACTATTAAGTGATCTCTACATTATATGTTGTCTGGGTTGTCTGTGATTTGTATTTATTTATTTATGGGGTGGGTGCACAACAAAACCTGCCCCATGCACCAACCCTGCCAAAAGACGCAGTTAGTAGACACATACACATGTTAAATGTTATTTTAAGTATTAAACATGAATATTTATTATTAAATGTTGCAAGGAATGCGTAGTTTCACAACTGCCCGATATGTGTGGCCTATATGCACGTGTGGCTGCAATACTGCACGGCGTATAACGTGTGCAGTTGGATTGTTTGTTTGTTTATTTATGATTATGTGTTAATATTTTCAGTCGTCACCGTACGATATATCATGAATACGGGACAAGCACTTCTGCAGGAACCAGAATAAATAACGATGGTGCCAGATTACTGAAGCTAACCACAATCGAACTAGCGTATGTGTGTATGTACATGTAATTGCGTATGGTTGTTAAGCTTTTCCCCTAAACGCTTTGTATTTCGGATGCCACACTTTCAAGAGTCCTTCTGCGACCACTGGGTAGAAACGTAACGCCTTTTTTTCTTTTTAGAAATTCCCGGTTGGTTAATGTTGTTACCGGTTTTATGGGTTCGCATTTCGCACCTGAAGTTAGACGGACGTTAACCGATCGATTGTTCATAACGTTGCGCGGGTTTTTCTGCGATTGTTCTAGTCCAAACAGGACAAGCCACAGTACACCGTTGCAATATGTCGGTAGATTGCAGTTACTTTTGGACTCTCGACAAACAAATGGCGTCCTTGTCAATTTGCCACCTGGAGCTTGTTGCTTTGAATATAAAGTTTAAATTCTCTCGAGAAAAACGTCAGGTAATTGACATGGTGATGTATTTATGTGTCGATATTTGTACGGTGACATGGAAATCTCAGTATGTAGTCTTTGTAATGCTACGCGTGGTATAGCGGACATACACATTGGGGTCATTGCAATGTAATGTACGTTTATATCTACTACTACCTTACACTTGGATTTTGTAGTTAATACAAACTAGCAGATATTATTGTACGTTCTACTTAACGTCTTATCAAATATGTATTAATGTTATTGGAATGCAATAACTAAATTGATATTATAAGTAAACTCGTTGATGTGTAATAACGTCACGCAAGTTGAACCAGTCGACAACGTGATCTCTGGGCGATTCAAACATGTTACAGGTTTTTTTAATCAAAATCGCTCCAGTACTTGATTCTGATATGAGTAAATGGTCTTTGATTGTACACACAATCTTTATTCGTATCTCAAATCGATTAAGCAAGCGCACGTTTTGTTTAATGCGCTATCTTTAGATTGATAAATCTAACATCATCATCATTGTGTGTCCCGTAGTTCGGGCGAAGGCCTCAGCATGTCGCTTCCAAATCTGCCTGTCTTGCGCTATCCTCTGCTAGATTGTGCCCTTCCAGTACTCGTCTAGTTCTTCTCTCCGCCGTCTCGCCGGTCTTCCTCTAGATCGTTCCCCTTCGTACGGTCTCCAGGTACGCGATGTCCATCGGTTATCTCTGTCTGCGTTATCAAACACGTGACGTTATATATTTAAGTACCAATTAAAGAGAATCTGTGTTGTAATCAGTGATATATGAGTGAGCGAGAGTGGAACAATTGCCATAATGTTCTTGTTGATTTTCCTGTACACTGCCAGTATAGACTGTACACCTGGTACATCAATGTGTATAATAATTAATTGTTGTGATCATGGAACCATTTACATGCATAACGTTTGTGAATAGCTGTAGTAGGTATCGGTTTGATTTCTCATGCTGTTTGTCTTTTGCGTTGCCCAGTCGCTCAGGGGACTGTTCACAGTTTGGCAGAAGTAAACGTTGATTGATGTATCGGTCGCTTCCTTCTTTTATTGGTTCGATAAGAATTTGCATCTAAATGCAGCCGTGCCACGCTGTACGTACTTCATGTAGACGATACGGATTTATTGGATTGTGGACGGATTACGGCTGTATTCCGTCGTTTTAATACGGCTTTGCGTTAACTGGGAAACTCGCCACTGATACAGTGACAGTCTGTCGTGAATAAAATCGAATGCAAATTAGGCTTAATCAGCAACTAAATAGGAAATATTTCCACAGACCACATATGAGTCCTACTTTGTCTGAAAACGCATCCCCCAAAACCTCACTATCGGCCTGCTGGTGACACTAATGTGATGTTTGAATATAAGATGAAACCACACCGTCCACGAAACGCATACCCGCATTATTGTACTAGAAACCTAAGCGTCTGCATTATGAACCACACGTGAACATCAGAATATAAAACAAAATTCATGCGGAGTTCCATAAGGATCAATATTAGGTTCATTACTCTTCATCCTAGATATAAATGATATTGAATATGTATAATATGTTTTAAATCCTATACCTTTTGCAGATGGCACTAGTCTTTTTCATGCGCATACATGCTTTGACACTCTTATTGAAGAAGTAAATGTGCAATTTAAAAAAATCTCCATGTGGTTTCATACCAATAAGTTTTCATTAATTTTATTATATTCACAACAAACGGGAAGAAATACAGTATTGACAAAGCTGAAATAAAAGTAGATGGAAACAAAATAAAACATGTTCAATTCACTCAATTTCTTGGAATAATTATAGATGAACACCTAAACTGGAAGATTCATATCTATCAAATCAAATAGCACGTAATGTAGGAATGCTAAACAAACTAAAACACTTTCTTCCTATCTCCATTATGAAAACTATTTACACTGCATTAATTTCATCACATTTACAATATTGTACTCTGTTATGGGCAAATTCATATAGCACAAACCTAAGCAAACTAAAAATACTACAGAAGAAAGCTATTCGGATATTCACATTATCCCAATATATTGCACACTCAAATCCACTGTTCGCGAAGTTAAAACTATTAAAATTGGATGATATATACAAACATCGGTATTTTTATGCATAAAGCAACAAATAAACAATTCCTAGATAATATGTCATCAACGTTATTGCGAACTGATAATGTACATAAGCTGAGAAACCATAATGCATATTACATCCAACAAATAAGAACAAACAGGGAAATTCACAACAAATTATCCAGGACCAATATTCTGGAATGCACTACCTCATAAGAGTTTAAGAAGAAACTCAAAAGAACTGTTATTGTCAAATTATCATTAATTTATTATTTTTTATTATCTTACCTTACAAATTATATTACCTTATAACGTCTGTTTGTGTATATATGTGAGTACTTACGCATGTATGCATTATATGTTTGTATGTATTTATGTATGTATGATTTTATGTATGTTATTTACCTTAAGTGTAAATGTCAAATATTACTGAACGTGAAATAAATATATTTATTTCAATAGCGTCGCTGTTTTTGTATGTATGAATATTATGTGTATATTATGCATGTTTGTTTGTATGTATGTATGTATGTATATATGCATAGGCGGATCCAGGGAGGCCTGGGGAATTTGGCGTGCACGCACACCTTTTTTGAAAGGGCCCACGTGACCGTGCCCTCCTAGACCCATGGAAATGTGCCCCCGTTCAGGTTACAGTAAGCTGAAGTTATGGCGATGCTGCGGCGAAAAAAACAGCACCCCACCCTCCACCCCGGATTCCGATGTCACCAGCAGCGAAAAATTGTCATCACCATTTGGTTCGCTCGCCAGTGTAAGTTTTGTGTCCCCGCTAGACTACACTCTCTGGATCCGCCCCTGGTACGTACGTACGTATGTATGTATGTATGTACGTATGTACGTATGTACGTACGTACGTACGTATGTACGTATGTATGCATGTATATATACAGCTGTGTGTGTGTGTGTGTGTGTGTGTGTGTGTGTGTGTGTGTGTGTGTGTGTGTGTGTGTGTGTGTGTGTGTGTGTGTGTGTGTGTGTGTGTGTGTGTGTGTGTGTGTGTGTGTGTGTGTGTGTGTGTGTGTGTGTGTGTGTGTGTGTGTGTGTGTGTGTGCGGGTGTGTGTGTGTGTGTGTGCACGGTCACCTTTGGAGCACGAGCAACTCGGCAGCACAAGGCGTACATTTGCATAGACACCACAGAAGCTCCCGGCACACCTTGGTAGCTTCAGAGAGCGTTGACAAAGGAGAATACCACCTCCCATCTCCTCGAACTTCCACCCAAAGTTCTTTGGAGACGGCACATCCGGCCGAGCCACTTAACCCAAGGGCAACAAGCTTTGGTGGGTGGTGTGCATGAAGTGTTTCAGCATTGCATCCTCTGTTGGTGGAAGACGATCTAAGGCGCAGTTTTCTTCGTGAAAAGTTCTCGTCTTGCCGTATAATTGCTGCTCTAGACTTGTCATGAATTGTGATGTCGAAGTCCAGTAAGTTTAGTTTTGGTCTAGCGACGAGTAAATCTGCAAACAGTAACCTCGCAATGCTTGTGTCACCTCAGGAACTTCAGACCAAGCCTTCCAAGCTGACTTTTTACCCGCGCCATGGAACGCTGAAAGTGACACTACATCACAGCGCGTCGTGGAATGGAACTACATCACACGCGTGTCTGCCTCTTCGTTGCCAGAGTTCCAGTGGGATTAAAAAAAAGAAGGAGTCATTAAAGTTTTTTGGAGAAGAACTCAAGACGGAGCAGTGATCAAAAAACAAGGTGGTGTGCGAGATAAATGATGACAATGTGGCTGCTCATGGAACTGTCATGCTTGAGTTATATTCCCACGAGGAGACGAACATGCCTGTAATGTACCACTCTCTGCGTGCTCTTCAGCAAGGGATAAGACAGTAAATGTCCGCACTGTAGACACGGATGATGTCGTCATCTCTGTTGGGATGTTCTTCTGTTTGAAAACGACCGCCGATAACTTCCAACTGTTGGTTACATTTGGAAGAGGGCGAAGCATCAGAAACATACACGTCAGCACCGTTTGTGACAACCGTGGAGAGCGGAAGGCCAGGGGAATTCTGAGGCTGCATGCTATGACGGGCTGTGATCTCGTTTCAGCGTTCCATGGCGTGGGGAAAGATCGGCTTGGAAGGCTTTGTCTGCAGTTTCTGGGGTGACAGACACATTTGTACCCATTGAGAGGTCACCTGGGGTGACAGGGACATTTGTACCCGTTGAGAGGTCACCTGGGGTGACAGGGACATTTGTAACCATTGAAAGGCCACCGTTTGCCGAGTTAAAGGTGGCTAGACCAGAACTAAAGTTGACGAAGAAGCCCGTCATCACAATGCATGACAAGTGCAGCGGCGTATGTTAACGACGCAAGACGAGAACCTTTCACGAATAAAAACTAACTGCGCCTCGATCGTCTGCCACCAACAGGGGATGCATTTCTACAACGCGCCAGGCGCAACATCTACCAAGCAAGCAGGTGGTCTTTGAGTTATATGGCTCGGCATGATATGACGTTTCCCAAGGATTTTTGGTAGAAATTCGAAGATAGAAGACATTCTCCTATTTGGACAACCCTCCCCGAAGCTATCAAGGCGTGCCGGGAGCTTTTGCTGTGCCGATGCAAAAGTAGGCCTTATGCAGCGCGATGCACGTGCTCTAATACTGGACCTTTGCACGTGTTCCTGTGTCATGAGGTGACACATGATTATAGTTACTATGGGCGATGAAATAAAAAAAAGTAAAACCAATACGTACGTACTTACAAGTATATATATATATATATACGTACATACATACATACATACATATATGCATACATATAAACACACATACATGTGTATGTACTACATATACAAAAACAGTTATGTTTTTGAGAAAAAAATATATTTGACCTTGAAATTCAAAGTCATGGACATACATACACGGATACATGTATAATTACACACATACATTCGTACATACTTACACAAACTGTGGTCGTATTAAAAAATATATAGTTTACGTTCAGTAACATTTAACCTTAAAATTCAAGGTCAAGGACACATAATCTGACGTGGAGCCGCCCCTAATCGGATACGCCGTGACATTTTACATATAATATATGGTCCATGTTTCATGCTTTTGTCCGGCAAATAACGATACGTTTGCTTTACAACCGCCATTAGTTCACAGTTCAGTGTCCGTCTCCTGTTTTGATGACCGCCGAGGCCACCTGTTCTTCTTATTCCGCCGACTGGCCAGTGCGATGGCGAAGGCGTCTGCTGCTTCGATGAGGGTTATGACGCTCGCGCCAATGAGCAACCCCATCGAACCCCCGATGTCACCTGTAACACGCACGAGCAACTATTCATAATCTGTTTCATGGTATTCTATGCCTTTTGCAAATCAAAATCGTGTTTTGGAGCTATGCCTGAAAGAATTGTTACAAAATAGCCAATTACATATATAACGTTGGTGTTGCGGGTCATAGTTTATGATGTGTTTGGAGTTCGAAGCTCGGTCGAACATTATTTAATTTTATCTGTGTAAAGGGAATAAGTCAAATCGTCTACCCAGAATTATGTGACGTAGTAATTTGTAACAGGAAGTCTGTGGAAGGACGTGAGGACATGGGACAATTGGATGTTTTGTTTTCTTTATTATTTGAACATAATTCAAATTGCAAATGTTGTTACGGGCTTACAAAACACAATTTGGCGGGCAATATACCTTCAATATACTTATTATAGTTTTAACGACATTGTATTAAATAATAAATGAAAATCTAGGAAGAGAGTGCCTTCTTTTAAAGACAAACCGTTGTAACGCATGCAGCCTGTAGCTCGATCACAATGGCAGTGACATTATTAACACTTGTACACAACGTTCAACATAACTGCGGGCCCGTGGGCACGGGGCCCGCGAATCTTCTGTCGGACCCGCAACTGCCGCAAGTCACAGGCCCGGTTGGCCCGCGCGGATTTTGGATATATCTGCCGATCTTGTCGTAACTTTGTTGGCGGAGAGCAGACATGTACTACAAGTGAAGCGTTGCAAGAGTGGAACGGTGACGAGGTGTTCTAGAAGCATGGGCTGAAGATTAATGTGGATAAAAGGCACGCCGTTTGACACACGAAAAAGGGGTCGAACACCATGTTGGAGGTGAAGGAGATCAAACATGCCGATTGATTATCAATGATGTGCGTATCTATGTAGAAGCGCGAATGCACGGTGAAGGCAGAAGTGTCGCGGCAGACAGGAATACATAAAACAATATAAAAGATAGCGTCTTAAAAAGTTGTGTCTGTTCCAGTACCCGGATTCAGTCTCCAAAACTAGCGATAGTATTAAACTACTCCTGATGAATTGTATACACAAATGTACGGATGTTTGCTGAATCAATTGTACTTCGTCCCACTTACTGTCTTCGCCTGTCTTGATTGAGGAAACCAGACGACATCAATAAGCATTTCCAAGAACGTGCGGTTAGGCCGTTAGCCTCATCTGCTCCGCTGTTAACTACTATCTTGTGTTTACTATTTGAATATGTCATATTAAATTCTAACGTTTCGTTGGTGAAACATTCAAATTGCAAATAATGCTTTGAACGTATACCTTCAACATTGTTATTCCAGTATACGTTTTATATATGTGTGTGTGTGTGTGTGTGTGTGTGTGTGTGTGTGTGTGTGTGTGTGTGTGTGTGTGTGTGTGTGTGTGTGTGTGTGTGTGTGTGTGTGTGTGTGTGTGTGTGTGTGTGTGTGTGTGTGTGTGTGTGTGTGTGTGTGTGTGTGTGTGTGTGTGTGTGTGTGTGTGTGTGTGTGTGTGTGTGTGTGTGTGTGTGTGTGTGTGTGTATATATAACGTATATTTTTATGGTATACATCATTAACATTCCTAATACAGTGTATGACGGCATGCAGTGCCATTCTGATTAATTGTTTGTCTTTATGGTGTGGTGTGTCCGGCACAGCTCTCGGTTGGGTTTTGTCATGTCTGACATATGTGCATCAGATAGTGAAGATTGGGGATTTTCTTTCATCAGCACTCCCTATTTCATGTGGTTTTCCTTTGAGTTCTGTCCTCCTCTGACCATTACTTTTCACTCTCAATACATCAATGAACTCAGGTAGTAACAGTCATAATCTAAGTCACCATTTTTATGCAGATGATACCAAAATTTACATTTCTTTATCTACGTTAAATACTAGTTGCTCTTTAGATCAGCTCAGAAAATGTCTTAATGACATAGATTAAAGTTAAATGCTGATAACAACAGAGTTTCGTATTATTGGTACACAGAGTCAGCATTACAACATTAAAAGCTTTTCACACATCTATGCTTGGCCAGTACGTTACGCCTGCACTTTCAGTGCGAAATCTAGGAGTTATCTTTGATGATAATTAAAATTTTAGACGACATATTTATCAAGCTTGTCGCTGCTGTTGTCATATTCGTGATTTACGACGTATACGTCGTTACTTGCCTCTTTTTGTTGCAAAAACCATCGCAACTGCATTCGTTACTAGTAGGCTTGACTAATGCAATTCCCTTTTTCACAATATCGCCCTTAAAGATTTCAGAATTGCTTAGCTAAGGTTGTTACTCGGTCTCTGCGGTTTTCTCGCTCAGTGCGTCTTCTGAGGTCTTTGCGCTGGCTTCCTGTCCGATATTGTGTCATTTTAAAGATCTGTGCCATTACCTACCAGGCACTTTCACGTAGGCAAACATCATATTCACATTCATTCCTTAGTCCTCTAAGAAAGCCTATCCAGCTTTGATCATATAGTTCTGACCTACTTTTTGTTCCTAGAGTCAAGACTAATATTGGAACTAGGGCATTTTATGTTGCTGTATCAACTCTTTGGAATATGCTCCCTCTTAGTTAGTGTTATTGTTGTTTATTAATATTAGTTATTATTATTATTACCAACATTTCTATAGCGACATATATTCGAGACCAGAAATGTAAAAAATTGTAAAAATAGTAAATTATTATATTAAAACTAAGGACTAAATATATATAGTAGTTAACATGCATGACATAGTTTCTAAAATATTAAGATAATTACATAAATATTCACAACATGCTAAAATAATTTTTTTTTTTTATTATATCATACAAAAATAATCAATAAAATAAATAAATTGATTCATAAAACACATGTTACTAAAAAGTGTCCTACAACACAGTTCTTCAGTGGAAGTATGTCAGCTTAAATAAGTGAGTTTTAATGTGAGTCATGAATCTGGACAGAGTGCCTGTTTGATGAATGTTGTTGGCAAAGCTTTCCAGAGTATCGGTCCGGACACAGAGAAAGCCCGCCTGCCGTAGTCCTCTTGGGTGCAATGCGGAATTACCAGCAGACGCACAACAACGGCAAAAAGGCGCATTTGCGTCTAGTGCAATCAAACGATGGAAACAGTCCACTACTTTTTCCGCTGCACATCTTTGGCTGGTCACCCAAAGAACTTGTATGATTACTCTTAGGCTTTAGAAGTAGCACTATCCATCAAAATACCGCTGCATCTTTTGGGTCCCATGATAGATAACACACAACATTCTGTTGTATATAGCCAATATGGCGGATCATATAGACGACCAGACACCAAATAAGAGCAATGACGTACAACTAATGGACCCATTGTGGTGTTACAATATCTCGAATATATCCCGATGCAAGCCCCTTGCAAGGCAGTAAACACGAATACCAGTAGTTTATACTGGATACGCCAGCGAACCGGAAGCCAGTGCAGCTCGATCGACACGGGAGTTCTGTGCTGGTACTTTCGCCCTTGCGATAAGTCTGGCTGCCGAATTCTGCACCATCTGCAGCTTGTTCACTAGTGCCTCTGTGACGCCGTACAATACCGCGTTGCTGTAATCCAGCCGTGATATTACTATAGCGTGGACTAGTGTCTTACAGGCAACAACAGTAAGACAGTGTCTTATCCTTGAGATTGTGTAGTGATGGTAGTGTGCTGACTTGCACATGGGCGACACTGTTAATCCGCAGTCGATCGTAATCCCGATATTGTGGATGGTCGGTGATGAAACAATGTTACTTCCGCATACACTAACACACGAGACGTCTTGTAGGTGCTTACAATTTGGTGCCGTGATGACAACAGCTTCGGTCTTGTTGTCATTCGGCAGGAGATTGTGGTCTGACATCCACTGTCTCATATTTCTTCAATGCATCGCTCGATGCAACCAATCGCATCTGTGGGTTCTACATCTCGCGTTCAATTCCGATCAACAAACAACTGGTCGTCATCTGGACGTCATCTGGAGGTTCGACATGTACGACACCAGTCTTTTCAATGCAATGCCTTAAATGCCTATGCTGCACAGCCGGCTGACTAACCTCGCTGATGACCGAGGCTATTATCATCACGGCACAAAATCGTAAACATCTGCACGACGTTTCGTGTGTTAGTGTATGCGGATGTAACATTGTTCCGTCGCCGACCATCCGCAACATCGGGACTACAATCGACTCTGGACTATAACAATGTCGTCACACGTGTCACGGATGTGCAAGTCAGCGTACTACCATCTCTACGCAATTTCAAAAATAATACATTGTCTTATTACTGATGCGTGTAAGACACTAATCCACGCCCTGGTAACATCACGGCTGGACTACAGTAACGCGGTCCAGTACGGCATCACCGAGGCACTTATGGACAAGTTGCAGATGGCACAGAACTCGGCGGCAAGACTTATCTCAAGACACCGAAAGCACCAGCACATAACACCTGTGCTGGTCGAACTGCACTGGCTTCTAGTTCGCTGGCGTGTCCAGTACAGACTGCTGGTCCTTGTTTTCACGGCTTTACATGGTGTTGCTCCAGCGTATATCTAAGATCTTATAACACCGTATACGCCCACCCGCAACCTCCGATCTGCTTTTCTACTTCTGCTTGTAGTCCCGCACTACAACTTAGAGGGCTATGGCAGACGAGCGTGTCTGGACCTACACTCTGGAACGCTCTGCCAATAAACGTTCGTCAATAGACCCTTTGAATAAATTCAAAACTTCCCTAAAAACGTACCTATTTAAGCAGGCGTACTTCGACTGAGGAACTGTGCTGTAGGACACTTTTTATGAACATGTATTTAATTAACTAATAAATTTTTATTATATAATATATTTTAATTAATTTATCATTATTTACCTTTTAATAACATTTTATATTATATAATGTATATTCTTTTACTTAATTATCTTAATATTTGTACAAATATGTCATGTATTTTAGTTACATTATATATACAATCTTGTAAGTCTTAATATTATATTTACCGGCATCTTTATACATATATATTTTTACATTTGTTTCCATGTACGTTTTATAATGTGTGTACGCGCCTATGAACGGGCTGGTCCCGGAGATATGGCGCTATAGAAATGCTAGTAATAATAATAATAATAACATCGAGTGAGAGTCTCCCTGGACAGTACAGTAACATCGTATCTTTATCTCGTTATTTAGTAGTAATAGACACATTACACCATGAATGTCTTCACGTTGATGTACGTATATTATGTCTTAGTATACATTTTACGATGTCTATTATGTTGCCATTGGTTCTTGTACGTATTGACCAACATGCACTATACTCATTGTCATTGTCATTGAACAACGGTGCCAAACGCCGCGCTTATGTCGAGCAGCACTGCCAGCACACCTTTTCCCTCTTTCAAGGGAATGGAGATGGTTGTTTTGAATGCTCACTAACGTTGTCTCGGTGTTGTGGTGTTGTCGCTACGCACTTTGAAACTAGCCATTAAGTTGTTGTTGTCTAGATGCTTGCAAAGTTGGACAGCTACGTGACGCTCCAGTAACTGTGAAGTAAATAACAAGTTTACCCATCTATTGACAACTTTAATAC
>OZ023213.1:39498194-39710694 GCA_963995525.1 Escarpia spicata
GAGAGAGAGAGAGAGAGAGAGAGACAGACAGACAGACAGACAGACAGACAGACAGACAGACAGACAGACAGACAGACAGACAGACAGATAGACAGGCAGAACTATGGCGCAGTTGCTAGAGAGCACTACGAATTAATTCAATATGTGGGTGTCTGATGTTTGCAAGATACTTCTTTATATACATAAAACAAAGTGTAATTTTGGGTAAACGAGCGGGATATAAAACGGATCGGTGGACAAACTGGGGTTACACAACATGTTTTTGAATAGCGAGTGCCTGGGGCACTTTGGCTAGGGTACACGTACAACACACACATACACACACACACGCGCGCGCGCACACACACACACACACACACAAACACACGCACGCATGCACGCACGCGTCCGATCAATTGCTAAGTATGGTAATCATGGTCAAATATTCTACGTATGCCTGCCAAGTTAGCTATACGTAGTATACAGCAATGTTTTCCAAACCTACTACTTTATTTTAACAAAAACTTCAGTTTGCCCATGCCTGACTTGTCGACTCGTTTTTGGGGGTAGCCAACCCATCGCACTCCACATAATGTGATAATCATGCTGGCGAAAGACTGGTAGTTTTCAGCTTGTGAAAATAAGATGGCCATGGAGCCCCGGTGTAAAGGTATAACACTGCCCCAGCATAATTTTACCGGTATATAACTGCCTGGAGGCCAATCTTACACCGGCATAATGCTCCCTCTCCATAAATCCCATTCTAAGTTGCGGCAAAGTGTGTTCATTATACTTTTTTAATCAATTCATGGCAGTTATATAATCATTTATTCAACATAATATATGTATACATATATTTACCATTGAAATATTCATATAATTAAAATACATACATATTCATATAATCATACATAGACATACATACGTATATGCATGCATTTTTTAATTTGTTTGCAAAGTTCATAGCATGGCTGGTAGCATGGAGGGTCTGGATCAGAATCACTTCGTCTGGGGTAGCTCTCGTCACCAGACATAAGTGACAATTTGTGTACAGGCCACACTGGCTGAACACGTACACTGTTACCTTCACCATGGTTGCCAATGCAAAGATTTCGACCTCAATACCCCAAGTATCTAGTGAAATCATGCCCATAGCGTTAATGTGTTCCACAATGTTCGGACAGACAGACCGCTAGATATCCACATTGTTCATCGTGTATGTCTCTGTTATAGTCCGGAGAAGTTCGTGATCATCCTGAGAGTCTGTAGCGCTTCAGGTTACTGGAGTTAACCTTCTTCTTCTGTAGGGAAACGGTGTGCAAAACGGGCCCCTTAAGCGAGATTTGTCATCGAGTTAAAAATTTTCATTCTAATAAATAGTTCTCTACGGAATCATCTTCTCCGCTTATCTTACTACGTTTGGGCTATAATTTTGCATATTTCTATTAAAACTACTGTATCTACGGGATGTTTCGGAATACCACCCGATTTTTGACTTGCTAAAAAGGTACGCCCAAACCGGGCCCCCTGCACATCCATTTGTATTGTTTAGCCATCATCACACATTTCCCAAACCCATTGTGCTTATTCAGACCCTGGCCAGTCATGGTGTTTATATGGCCTGAGCGTGGTGATGCATGTCTTTTCTCAGTTACTCGACTTTCACTCTGTTGATTGATCTTCTTCCGGTATAGATTACATACCCGCTGCGGGGTTTATTATCATGGTTGGGTGATACATGCAACTTGACAACATACATATACATTACACTACTTGATAATGTAATAATATAATATGTATCAATACAGCTCATATTGACGTTATGTATTTATAAAATGTATTAGTAGTATTATCGTTTTGCTTAATAATTGTATTATTATTATTATTGTATAACTGGGTAATGTGTAATATCCTATATAAACTAATGTAATACACAAAACCTTACAAATGCAGGTGTGTGTATTGTATCAACAGTATATCGATGATAGCGAACCCCTGTTAGCATAGCGGACAACATAAGGGTCCGTTTTCGGTGCACACCACAGCCTCAGGTTGATAATCAATTTGAATACAATCCCTCCATGTTTTAAAATCTAATACATATATATATATATATATATATATATATATATCATAGCATTTACGTTTGGATATTGCATACCACAGTTTCCGTTTTTTTCAATGCGCACAAAACGAAATATCATATTTTGAAAATAGTGCACCTCTTTTAACACATTTAGTTGTATATAGTACAATAACGTCAAACTGCTGGAGGCCCGTTTTGGGCAAGGGGCCCGTTTTACACGGAGTTCCCCTACACCACCACTTGCGCTGGCGATTGTTGACAGTTGGTTTCGTTTACCAATAATCAGTTAGTGCTTTGTGACTATCGTTGGACTGAAAGCAGATTCGTATTTTGTGTACAATCTTCCAATTGTGTGCGTTGAGTAAACATGTGTTATCAAAACGTGCTTTGGTCTTTATAAGCTTAGATGTAGCTAAAGAACCCACGATAAACAGCGATGTGTTTTTGCCATACGACTGGGCTATGCTGTACGGACCATTCCATTGTTCGGAGAAGTGTCCACCTTTTCGATCCTGTCTGACGAGATTCTTGTGAAGAACCTTGTGACTTGTCACCGGCGTCGAACCCACTGTCGTCAGTGTCGACACTGACCATACACGCTAGTTGTATTGGTGCTTTTGGACATCTTGTGCGGCCTTGATGTTTGAAGCCGCCTTCGATAACAAGCTCTCGCGCATCGATGTAATCACATCAATCTTAGCAGCAATATCAGCGTCGAAGTTGACACTGCGGTCAATGTGTAGGAGTTCAACTGGCAGCAGTGCTTGTTGACCGTACTCAATCTGGAATGGCGTCATTCTGGTGGACGAATGACGCGATGTGCGATATGCGAAGAACATCGCCGGTAAACACTCGACCCAGTTGCTACGATTGGTGAGTGACTTGATGAAGGCATCCTTGGTCATTAATCTAGATCTGAACACATCCATGACGACACAGATGTCCTGAAACAAAAATGTAGCGACATTCGGCGGTGTGGTTTTGGACCTTGAGAGCACGTACCTCGGGCCACTTTGAGAAGTAATCCATCGCCACGACAGTATAACAATACCCAGACTCAATTTTTGGAAAGTCTGTGATGTCAACACCAATTTAGTTCGCCAACATCCTGCATGAGCACAGGGTTCGCCTTCTGACAGCGATCACATCGTGACACGAAGCTCTTGATATATTGAGTAATATTCTTCCAAAAGAAACGTTCAAGGATCTTGACTCTAGTGCGATGGATACCAATGTGGCTGCTCATTGAAGACGCGATGTCGCTGTCACCAGATCCCATATGTACACTCTTGATGATACGTTGCTGTTCAACTGGGTCACGAATCACAAACAGTTCACTATCAGAACTCTCGGACTTGTCAGGCCTGTGTTTGTAGAACAGCTGTCCAGATCGCGAAGCGTACTTGGAAGATATTGGCCTTGACATTTTTTGAAAGTTCCCTAGGATATTTGTGATTGATCACATACTCGTATATTAAATCAATGTTCAACGCTTTATCACTCTGGAGATCACCCGTACTTGTATTAGATTCTTCAGTTCTGAAAAGTTGAGCAATGTGAAAATGATCAGATCAGCATATTTCACATATTCACACGGCTTTGGAAAGAGCCAACATTGATCATTTTAAATGTGAAAGTTTTATAAATATTCATTCACAAATAAACTTCCACCGACATGTCAAAGTTTAAGTCTAGCAAGTGACACATAAAAAAGACGAATCTGGTCACTTTCAATGATTTATTACTAAGCTTATACGTTGCTTGAACGTAATAGATCTACAATAAAATGACAGATTTATATGTTGACAAGACTTGACTTATTAATAATATCAAAAACTGGTGAAGATTTATCAAGAAATAAGAAAGCTACATCCGATTAAATATAAGCAATTTTGTGTTGTTACAGCAATGCAAAACGTGCCATTAACGCGTGACTTTTGGCCATCGAGTCTTGGACATGTGTCCGCCTGCGCCTGCGTCTGTGGTAAAATCTGCCTTTATATAGGGAGATACTAAATTGTGTAAATCGTAGACGTTCTATACAACTTTGAATATTTACTTTTAATATATGCATATGCAAATAGCATACATACCTGCAAAAAGTTGGTGAAAAAATCAGAATCTTTGGGGAGCGAACTCTGCAGCCAAAGACGTTCCTAAAATGGCGTGGTTTTATCATGGCGTCTGGGCACCTCACAAACTTTGGAGTTGTATCATTGCGCGAGTAGTCCCGTTGTGGATTTCGAATTGCATCCCCTCCTTCAACATATTCGCTGGTCCCATTATATAAGCTTATACCGTATTTGACCATGCTCCCCGCACAAAAGGGGCGACCAGACCAGGGGTGGGACCGGCCGGCGTCGGGTGGGCCCGCGCTTATTAAAGTAGACGTCAACGGAATGACGTCAAAAGTATGTCAATTTGTTTCCCGCATGATTTAGATGTCAACGGAAAGTCAAATAGGCGTCATTTTTATATCATTCTGAGAAGTCATTTTCATCACCAAGAATCGGGGCTGCTGTACCGGCCAATTTTATGCTGGTACACCGGTCTCCCCTATATTGCGAAAATATTATATTCTTAATATTAATTTGATTTGCGCCAATTGCAAACACTGTTGTTGTCTTTACGCCGTCTGTGGTGACATCATTGGCAACAACAATACACCAACACATTAGGAGGAACGGTTAGGGAAAATATTGTTTTTTAATATTCTGATCACATGCCACTTGTCTTGAGAGGTAGTCATGTAGAATATCAATAACCGAGAAATGGGTCGTCAGTCCATTCAGTGGGTCAATGTGATGTTTATTGTAATCATTAAACATTGTTGGCATAATAAAACAAAAACGTGCACCTATTTAGAATATCACGGAAGTAATCTCACGTTTCATATTTGTCGCATCACGTCAGGTGTTAGATGACATAAAGCTATGTTTACTAATACATCATTCAGGAGAATATTTTGCAGTATGATGCTATTGGTGGTATATGTATAGGAAAGGAAGATGAAAGGTGTTGACCTGCATTAAAAGGTGGCATGTAATAGTCCTTGCAGCCACACGTCTTGACAACGAAGTCAGTGATACATTCCCTGTAGCAGGCCGCCTGCGAGTAACGATCGAAGTAGCGCAGTTTTCGGTCTTTCACACAATCACCGTGTGGAGGCGGCAGGTTGGTTTCCTACAGAATAGAAATACACAAGAATAGTGACTACGAGTGACAAAAGATTGTAAAACTGCTTTTTAATTTTTGTCATACCATGTTGCAATGGGTATCTTTGATTATTTGCTATTTGTTGGCGATGTTCCATTTGTGTTCCTGGGCCACTTCTAGAATATAGAGACGGTGATTTCACTGAACGTTTCTTTAAAAAAAAATCAGTGCTCTCCTAACGGCGTTGAAACAATGAATTATGCAATATTTACTCATTGTGATTATCATACAGTAGATAGGGTATAACTGCTCCCAAATTACTCAACATATCACGTATTTGTTTTGGAAAACT
This sequence comes from Escarpia spicata, assembly GCA_963995525.1. Lineage (NCBI taxonomy): Eukaryota > Metazoa > Annelida > Polychaeta > Sabellida > Siboglinidae > Escarpia > Escarpia spicata. The sequence goes on from OZ023213.1 coordinate 39,503,768, forward strand.
ACATAATAGATCGTTTTAACGCATTGGTTTGTCAAACATTCATTTATGTATGTACTTAACCTGCACTGCAATATAATGAAGCAAATTATCCAACAATATCCAGTGCCAGTAAATCAAACACAGAGTTCGCAAAAGAAAGGTTTTCACAAGACGGCAAAATGAAACTATATTTCCTGGTGACAACGCTGACAGGGACTGAGTTCCACAGAATCGCTGCAACAACCGAGAAGGCTCGAGTTCCAACGTTCGTCTTTATTCTGGGAACAAAAAGTACATTACAGCCTACACACCGAAGCTGTCTGGGTTTTCTTACCAGGGTGAGTATTGAACACAGTAGGTAACATAAAAGAAAACTCCTAGATTCTGCGCTGAGGCTGCTGGTGTCATATTTTGGCTCACCATACGTGTTGGATAACACATCAAGTTTACCTTGCTGCATTGGAGAACCAGTGATGAGAAATTAAGTTTTATCTGAATTTAACTTTAATTTGCTGTGAGCCATACAGTGGAAGATTCTTGCAGGCAATGGGGAGCGATTTGTATCCGGGGTAGCCAAGGAAATGTAGATTCGTGTGTAACCGGCGTACAGATGATGATCCATGTTATGATTTTTAAAATATGACTGGAAATATGTATAACTGTTAAGTCTTGTTTAGACATATATGTCTTCTTAATAACTGGGTTGACATGGGCGTATTCGAAATCATCGGAAAAATCAGAGCACAGAGATGCATTTATAATTGTTATAATTGGTATTGACCCAAATTTAAACTTTCATTTAGTGTCTCGCCAGCCCGTACAAGGTGCACGCAAAACAAATAATTTATACCAGATGTTGCATGAATTCGAAAAGCCGTGTGATATAATATGAATAAATGTTTTTTCATCACTTATTTATGTTATGCCGTTTTTTATTTTTACAACTTATCATAAGTTAATCGACTGAAAACGTCAGTTGCAAAGTTAGTCTCAGGCCTAGATTTTGTTGTAACAGCCAACACAATTTAAGGACTGCTGTAATAAATTAGGGTAAATGCATCAAATATTTGCAGTGCAAATCCTTATTAATATACGAAACTCTTTCTTTATAACATAATTCAACGAATCATGTTTATCCTTAAAAATTGTATTAAGACACCAGTACAAACATTTAGCCAAATGAAATAATGTTTGCTTTTATAGCACCTTTTGATATAATATTCCTAGTCATATCGAGTCATTTCACACCTTTCTACATTCATTTTATAATCAAAACCATTGTCCCACCGTGTAATGTAGCAAGTGCCTTTAGTGCTCCCACGATACGTGTTAAAGCACCAGTGGAAAGCATTCATCAAATAAAGCTACTATTTTGTTACTTTGACACCATTATTCCTAGTCATTTGGAGACACATTGTTCATATTACGTGTGTAGATATTTAACAAGATTTAACAAGATTTAACAAGATTGCCACCCAGAGAATTAACTCTAGGTAGCAGGTGGACAAGGAAGCCCTTGGCTTTTCGAGAGTCCGACCTTTTTATCTATGTGTATCCCGCCCGTCTGAGGTATGTGTCGATTTTATTTTTAAACATATTCACGCTACTAGCACCCACACAATCAGCAGGTAATCTGTTCCATTCATTTACAGTCCTTTGTGAAAATGAAAACTTTCTTATATCCAATCTACTCTGCTCCTTTGCTAATGCAAGATCATGTCCTCTAGTCCTTCTATCTTTCTTAACTGAGAAAAACATATTTCTATCAATATTTTCATAACCCTTCAATATTTTAAACACTTCTATCTGATCTCCTCTCAATCTCCTGGTCTCTAGTGTTGTTAAACTGCATTTTTTTAGGCGTATTTCATAACTAAGATCCCTCAGATTTTGTATCATTTTAGTTGCTCTCCTCTGCACTCTTTCTAGCATATCTATGTCCTTCCTGCGATATGGCCTCCACGCTTGAATACAATATTCTAAATGAGGCCTAACTATTGTTTTGTACAGCGGTATTATTAGCTCTTTTTCCTTATACGTTATGTTTCGCCTAATTAATCCAAGGATTTGATTTCCCTTTGAAGCTGCAATTCCGCACTGCTCTGAAATCTTCATATCAGCACTAACGGTTAACCCTAAGTCCTTTTCTTTTACAGTAGTACTTAGTACAGTACCCCCCATTGTATATTCTACCTCTTCGTTCCCATGTCCTGTGTGGAGGCATTTACATTTCCCAAAATTGAACATCATTTGCCATTTTTCAGACCATTTCATCAACCTGCCAAGATCATCTTGTAAATGCTGTCTATCTCCATCACTTTTAATCCTTCTAAACACTTTTGTATCATCCGCAAATTTCAACACCTTGCTTGTTATTTCATCATCCAAATCGTTGATGTATATTAAGAATAATATAGGACCTAATACTGATCCCTGTGGTACCCCACTCAATACCGATTTCCAGTTTGAAGCCTCCCCATCAACTACTACACGTTGTCTTCTGTCAATCAGCCATTGTTCTATCCAGTTTATTATACCATTTCCTATGCCATGGGCCTTTAGTTTAAGCAGTAATCTTTGATGTGGTACTTTGTCAAAAGCTTTTTGAAAATCTAAGTAGACGATATCTACTGGTGTTCCCTCATCTACCCACTTAGTGATGTCTTCCAAAAAACATAACATATTTGTTAAGCATGACCTCGCTTTAAAAAAAACATGTTGAGATGGGTTTATCAAGTTTTGTTTAACAAGAAAATCCACCATGTGATCTTTAATTAGTCTTTCTAATAATTTACAAATCACTGATGTTAAACTCACTGGTCTATAGTTCTCTGACTTGTTTCTCGAACCTTTTTTGATTAACGGTATAATGTTTGCTTCTTTCCATTCTAAAGGAACCACTCCCTCTTCTAATGACAAGTTGAAAACTGTTGCAAGTGGTATGCTAATTTGTTCTACAATTTCCAATAGTAGTTTGGGTGGAATACCATCCACTCCAGGTGATTTATTTTCCTTCATAGCCCTTATTTTCTTAGCTACCATTTCCGGGGTTACAATTAATTGTCCTAAATAGTCTGAATCTGCCCCCTTGAACTTAGCCTCTGGTATTGGCAGTGAACTAATATCTTCCCTGGTAAACACTGAACTAAAGTACTCATTCAGGTCTTCTGCCATTATGAATCCCTCTGATATCATATTTCCAGCACTATCTTCTAGAGGACCGACCTTATCTTGAATTGATTTCCTTTGAAAAACATTACACCACCCTGCAAAGTTACGAGTATCTTGTTCCCAAAATATGTTAAGACGCCACTGTAGAGTGTTGATCAAATCATATCGACATTGTGCTAGTGTGTCAAATACAGACATTATACTTGGTCATATTTAGCCACTGTGCACCTTTCTATAGGTGCAAAAATTGATTTCGTGGTTACAACAGTTGCCCACCTGATTAAGTCGGGAGTGCAGTATTTGGTCCACATACTCCACATTAAAAATAATTGTAAAGTGTAGCCAAACTAAATATATATTGTTCTGCTGTGACACCTCTAAATATTGATTCCTGATCATACTGAGCGACATAAGACTTCTCATGCAATCAGCCCAGTTCAATCGACTGGAAAACCACCCTGTGGACATCATGATGTCTACTCCAACAAACGGCAGGCTGGAGCGAAGCAGCTTCATCCACCAAGCTCAAATACTGGAGAGGAAGGACCCGGAGTTCATGGATCACAGGAACAAGCCAATCCCAACGCACTGTATACTCCCTGCCAGGAAGAGGAACCAGTTTTCACTCACTAGAGACATCATCCCAGACATCTAGAAGAAGGGATTCCGGACAGATGCAGAAACGAATGCACTCACCATGGAGTTCATTGAGCAAAACTACCCCCACAACTGGACCCATGCCTACGCAGACGGATCAGCAGAAGAAGCAACCGGCAATGTCGGTGGGGGAATTTTCTTGAAACTGAGGGATGGACGAACGATCCAACAGGCTATCCCTACAGGAATATTCCCCACAAATTACAAAGCTGAAGCGCAGGCCCCGAAGACAGCAGCATCAATGTTGGTAGAACAGAGAGGTCATACATAACAAAGTCGTCATCTTCACGGATGCACTGTCGGTGTTACAGACACTGTACAACCCCCAAAACAAAGAACTCAACCTCCTTGCCAGTTCCTTGTCTGCATTGCAGAATGCTACCCGACAGACAGTGCTCCAGTGGATCCCAGCACGCTGCAACATCCCGCGGATCGAGGAAGTGGACAAACTGGCAAAAGATGGGCGAAAACTGGATCAAGAGGAGAGAGAGGTCACATATAAAGAGGCAACATCAATTGTTGAGATGATTGAAACAACACCGAACCGACAACAGCTACGACAACTATTGCCAACTCTCCAGAGAAGATCAAGTAATAATGGTGCGCCTGAGGACTGGACACTGCAGACTCAGGCACCATATGAACTCTAAATTACACATTGGAGAAACAGACATGTCCATGTGGCATGACTCCAATGACTATGAAACACCTTCTTCAAGATTGCCTAATAGAACAGAATGAGAGAAAGACAACCTGGCCCAGAGAGACATCAGTGAAAGACAAGATCTATTACCCTCTGGAAGACCTGCAATGCACAGCGTCCTACATTCGAGAAATCAGAATTGCAGTCTGAGCGAACGCCGACGAAGAAAAATAATATCGAACCATTGTGCTCTTCTTTGCATGTGTGTGTATTATTTTTTCTAGCTAAAACACACCCTATCCCGTAAAGTCGTTAGTGCCTTTGGTGTCCTACAAATACACATTAAGACATCATTATAAAGCTTTAGTAACATTATGTTGGTGTTTTACTAATGTGCCAACGGTAGACATTACTCCTAGATATTTGGAGGTATTTTGCATTTATTCGTACGTGCCTGTGTTTGTTTCCTGACAAAGACATACCTCCACCTAATAAATTTACGAATGCCGTTATTGCCTTCCAAAATACACATTAAGATATACTTGTTTAACTAAATTGTATGTTGCTATTGCGACACCTATAATTATACATTTGCTTTACATCTGCTGTATCTTTCCATGGGTGCAAGGTTTGACATTCTGGCCACACTTACACCCCACACACATTAACAGCAATCGCGAGTACATATTTGGTCAAATAAATATTCAGTAAGATACAATTTTAACCATTTGTGCACATTAATTATTAGGTTTTGTTATCATGTCACCAGCAAACAGTACCCCTGGTCATCTAGAGCTAGTCGTATATTTCCGTGGGTTTCATGTGCTGATTTTCTGAACAAGAACAGATTATACCTTTCACTAAAAACACCCGTGATATAAAAGGGTGGAGTAGGTTTTTGGCAATTACATAAAAACATTATATACTCAACGAGAGGTGCCAAATGGCTTTAGGTGGCGAAATACTGTAGGCCTACTAATTGGTGACACAGTAGCAACTAAACAATGTTATGTGGTTACACGCTGTTACCTTGATGGATGTTTGTTTAATAAAACAGGTAATCGTGATCTTATTGGGTGGTACAATTGTTTAGCCATAACACCAGCCCATCCACCATTATACAGATGATAAATGTATCAAAATGACCAGGGATAATGTCTCTGTATGCCACGATGTGTACAGTTGGACAGTGGACAGAGCGACGGACTCTCAATCGAAAGAACCCGGGTTAAAATCCTATGCTGCGGTGTCGAACTTTGGACAAGTTCGTTCACTCTGCGTTGCTTGAGTTCACTCAGCTGTTTGAATGTGTAGTTTGAATGTGTATCTGGTTATATACAGTGGTGGATATTGGTGTACGAATAATCTTCTGCAACGTGGCTGGATTCTTCCTAGAGACGTCGAGGTGGTGTTTGATTGAACAGGTTTGCCAGGGAGTATCGTGCAAAGCGCTTTGATCAGTCCCATCGACTGAATATTTCTGTATACTAATTTACCTTTATTTTACCTATAGTGCCTCAGCGTACCAAAATGTGCCCCTGTCATGTGTGTCGCAATGATTGAATCCTTCAACTAATCATTTTCACTCTCTAGTAGGAGGAAGTTATGCGAATACATATTTTACTTTTGTTTATAGTCATTAAATGTCAACAGAAAAACGGCAACATCCGTGTTCTCATTGCTAAGGCATATTAAAAATAAATGGTGCCATAACTTAACATTCCAAGCCCACAGGACCCCAATCAATGTGCAGATTAGATTCATTTAGCCATCATGAGTGTGGCAGTACAAATGTAACATTTAACATTAAGTGTCGGAGTATGCCAATCAGTTCAATGTAAGTGCAATAATATATATATTTCAAGAATAAATGGGCTTAAATGATAGAAATCCAAAGAAGCGTTTATATTATTCAGCTTGTTGCTTTGTCATCCCACATTTACCCCCACCCTTTTCCGAGACGACAATCATGGGTCATAGTAAAGTGAGAACAGGCGACGATAAATGATCAACCATCGCAAAATAACTATGGTAGAGTTTAATAGTTTGTATATATATATAAATAAAATTTAATAGTTTGACAACGAACAAAAAGAACGTTTTATATGAGAAAATTCGAATTCCCGCGCGATTAGTTGAACCAACTAACTAGGCACAATTTCTCCTATTTGGTCGATTTAATGTTTACTTTTAAATACCAGTCATGAGATGAAAATAATTGGCCCTACATGCGTACTGGCGCCATCTATTTTGCTTTGCGGTATTTTATTGGTGTGCAATATAAACTGCTGTCAGGTTTGTGTAGCTGGAATAATACGTATATTTTATTATGCATATAAACTTTATTATTAAGAGGACGACGTCGTTCTCTCGAATATCGATCCTTCAACGCTGGGCAGCCAAGAGATAAAATATAGTACTTGCGTACTGGCGGCGTCTATTTTGCTTTGCGGTATTATATTGATGTGCAATATAAACTGCTGCCAAGTTTATGTAGCAATTTTATTATGCATATAAACTATAAAATTAAGAGGACGATGTCGTTCTCTCGAATATCGATCCTTCAACGCTGGGCTTTTTTATCATAGTATCTACAGCGACAAAGAGCTAGATATTAAACTGTGCACCTGTTGATAAAAGTGTGAAAATTGGCACACACTTAAATAGCATAAGATATGTCGCATAATTTAAAGCTACGTACTCTTCGCCATCAACAATATATCTGTCCGCCATTTTGATTTTTAAAATGACATGGAAATCCATTATCAACGTTTCTCAGCTACTAAGTGATGTAGAAACACGATGTTGGTCTCTAAACCAACATTTTCAGGGTCAGTGAATCCATTTAGGCCATTCTTGGTATACTCAGGTGACAGCCATTTTAATTTTCAAAATGGCCGCCATGACTTACCCAAGTACCTCAGTTTTAAAGCAACATTGATGCATGATCTTGGTGTCTAAGCCAAGTTTTCAGGGTTACATACTCCCTTTCTGTTACGCCTTATATTCCCAGGTAACGGCCATATTAAAATGGGAGATGGCCGACAAACAAAACCATATATTTTTTTAATTCGTTTAATTCAGCTTCTTTTCAACACACCAAACATCATAGATTTGTGTTTAATCACAAAAGGTTATGAGTCAATTAATTTAAGTCATGCTATCAATATTAAACGATGTGTATGTATCAATTCAAAATGGCTTCCGTGCAAACACGTTCTAGGATAATGCACGCCAAACTCAGAAATCACCAAGCAGGCTTCCGTAAAGGCAGATCATTCACCAACCAAATAGTTACATTTCGAGCCGTAATTCAACAATCAGTTGAATGGGACTCTTCCTTGTACATAAACTTTGTAGACTGTGAGAAAGCATTTGACAGCCTCCAGAGGGAGACGCTATGGAAGCTCCTGCGACACTACGGGATACAGGAGAAATGCATTTCTCTGAAGTAAAGTACCTTCGAAGCCAAGTCATGTGATGTAATTCATGCAGGAAAACTCACAACATAATTATTCTATCCCTGCTTGCCATAGATTGGATTATGAATACAACAACAGAAAACAAATAGTATTTAGTGGAAACCTTGGAGACAGTTGGAGGACGTGGTCTTTGCAGATAACCTCGATCTGCTGTCCCACAGTCGCCAACAGATGCAAGAAAACAGTGCTGCTAAACACGAAGAACAAAACCAGAGTCTTATTGTGAGGGGAACCACTGGAAGAAACCGACTTCTTCACATACATGAGTAGCGTACTTAACAGGTGTGGAGGTACAGAAGAAGATCTGAAAGCAAGGATACAAAAAGCAATAGTGGCATTCCTGGAATGATTTCTGAATTATATTTTGATAAATGCAATATTTACCTTCGTGAGACTTACTGCTACAAACGTGTGCATTCCTACTGGGACGTTATCGCCGAAGTCCTGCACTTGCGGAACGTCGTCTTGATGGTGCAGAAGAAGCTTCAGTCCCACTGCATTGTGTGGACCTTTCATGTACTCGTACTGTTCGACGTTCACCACCAACTGTAATCCGTTCTTGACTCCTAGAGAACATCGACCGTTTATGTTACGGTTAATTGTGGTACACAAAAATACAATTTTAACTATACTTGGTTTAATTCAGCGGTTTTAAGCCCTGAATTAAAACCGCTGAAAAACAATTAAAATAAATAAAACTGGATCGTCATGATTGAGTGATTCGCTAGTCAGCAAGTGTTCCGAACCTGTACTGCTAGGTATACCTGTTCTACAGTTTAGCAGTAGTCCCTACGGTTTTATTGATAAAATTAAAACTACGGGCATACTAGGAAAACCATACGGTGTTACGCTTGTGTTTTTAGATTTAAAAAATGTAAAGAATTTATCGCGTTCGTTATATTTGTGTCGGTAAATTCGCTGACCGCGCTTTTCCGGGCCTGGTAGAATTCCTGTACAATTCGTGCAGTTCCCCGGAACGAGCACTCACCAACGCAGGCGAGAACATTTATCCACAAACACTTGTGTTATCCGGCGAGATTCAGTTTGCTTACAAATTTGTTTTTACGTGAGTCAACGGGCATTTACGTGTAATGATTATGGTTTTTACTGATCATTTGTGAGTTTTGTCTGCCACGACTACTGTTTTGTTTCACAGGACTAAGACTCTAGTCTTAACAGGTATGCTGCTAGACCGAAGCGTTTGCATGCGAGAAACATTATGTATGCAAAGAGATGTATTAATTTAAAATGCTGCGTGATATAGCATCACTCGGCGTGTCAAATTCAGGTAACATTTGGCATAAATTATACATGTCTAATGCAAATGGTACGTGCAAGTCATATTCGATACATTCCATCTCGAAGAATACACTTTCGCAGTCGAATTTCATGTACTGTCCAATATAGTATCGTTTTTAAGATATCTACCTACCAGACACATTCATGAAAACAACTAGCATATTTACATGCATTACTTACTCCGGTAAAACAAAACCTATCCAGCTTCGATCATCTAGCTATGATTCACGTTTTGTTCATTGCGTCAATAATAACATTGGAATTTGGGCTTCTTGTTGCTGCACCAAAACTTCGGAAAGTGCTACCTCTTAATGTTAGATCAGTTGAAACTATTACACAATCCAGCAGCCATCATTTAAACACTTCCCTTTATAAATTTGCTGATCCACAATAATTCCCTGTCGTATCCATCAATTGATAACTTGACTACTGCTTATTGATTGATTTTGAGACTGACCAACCCCTTTCATGCGCCTCTCAGCTTGGTTTCCAAGGTCTATGTCTTAGGTTGTGTATTCCAAACAGCCCAATCTTGGGCTAACGCAGTAGTTTGTGGAGTGTCTGCGCATGCGCTGTGGGTAGCTTAAATTAATAATTTATTTAAAAAGCAGTTAAGATGATTGGGTGTGGTAATTGGAAGGTTCTCACATAGGATTTACGCGAAAATAAGTTACCCTATTATTAATATTTAATATGCATGTCCTGGCATATTACGTATTGTTGATAGAATATGCTGCTTTTTTGTATCACCATATGAGTAAAACTAGCATGGCATGGTTTTAATCAGTTTATAATCATTTTTAATCGTTTTTTTTGTCTAGGACTTGGTTAAATGAGTAGACATGTAGGGATACACAACAAATGAACACTTTGGCCAACTGTAACTGAAATGGCATTAATCTTTGTGGGGAATATGGGTTTTGAAACAACAATATAATAATATAAACCTACAATGATACGTAATAATCAATAGCAACACCTAATGTCCTTTCCAGAGACTAGATAAAAGTATCTTCCTTCATGGAAACATATAGTACTCGAATACTGTTTGACATTACTATTTTGGGTCAAAGTTTGATTTTCTTAACGATGTTACCATGGTACAGCATTCACAAGAAACTGTAGTGCTCTGAATGTTTCAGGTTACAAAGCCACATTTAGTAGTAATACTAACAATGGAATTACTTCTTCAGCCAATATCCTCGGAAAATCCGAGCTCAGTGGTGCAACAAATCCCAAGGATTAAGCGTTCTCATTGTCATGTACAGAGAAATAGTGGTCAACAGGTGGATGGAATTGCCAAGCTTTTTCTTTTTTTATATTAAATAATAAACACTACGTGAACACAGTGGACTCATTTGATTGAAATTGGATTACTCATTTCGGATCAAATTTGGGTTTTCATAAAATTATTTCATTGTTCGGCATGTTACAAGAAATGCTACAGAAGGGTCTATTTTCAGATTAACAAAACCTCACTTTTTTCCGGATATAGATTATGTTATTCATTACATAGAGACATAAATAAGACTTGAAGACTTGGCAAAGAATTACGTTACTCTTTGTGGTTACAATTTTGAAAATCGTCAACATTTAGATGAGCTGTCCTATTTTACGTAACTTAATATATACATAAAACTATAAATGTTACCGTTTTATATATATATATATATATATATTACCACTTGTAATGTTGTAAAAACACGTCTTATATATACTATATTATTCTCATGTTATGATATGTGTGTGTGTGTGTGTGTGTGTGTGTGTGTGTGTGTGTGTGTGTGTGTGTGTGTGTGTGTGTGTGTGTGTGTGTGTGTGTGTGTGTGTGTGTGTGTGTGTGTGTGTGTGTGTGTGTGTGTGTGTGTGTGTGTGTGTGTGTGTGTGTGTGTGTTAAGTGGGGCGTAATGGCCCCACTTATAGGTTTAGGCTAAATCTTGATACAATGTAAGTCTTCAGCAGGTAGTTGGGATTATAGTTAGGTGAATGAATGGTGTGCTTGGTTAGTACGGTACGGTGCCTAAGGTCTACTGTGATTACAGTAGTAATGATGTTGTATATATCTATAACAATACTGCTAATGTTGTATATGCCGAAATGTGGGCTCTGTCAACCTGAGGGACAGGAGACTAGTATGGGCTCAGTCACAGGCCTGGCCTTGGGATGTAGAGCCCACATTTCTCTCTCTAACTTAATCTCTTAATAAACGTCATTCATTTGGCCTTCTTTCATCACTATTCATGACTTGTGTTGGTGCTTGCATAAATATATATATATATATATTACCACTTGTAATGTTGTAAAAACACGTCTTATATATACTATATTATTCTCATGTTATGATATGTGTGTGTGTGTGTGTGTGTGTGTGTGTGTGTGTGTGTGTGTGTGTGTGTGTGTGTGTGTGTGTGTGTGTGTGTGTGTGTGTGTGTGTGTGTGTGTGTGTGTGTGTGTGTGTGTGTGTGTGTGTGTGTGTGTGTGTGTGTGTGTGTGTGTGTGTGTGTGTGTGTGTGTGTGTGTGTGTGTGTGTGTGTGTGTGTGTGTGTGTGTGTGTAACCACTTGTAATGTTGTAAAAATGTTATGACTGGCCATGATTACAACACAGTAGTTGGCTAGTTTTGATGCTGACATAGTTGTTGCAATGTCCGATATTTCATAAATATGCACGGCACCCATCCGTTTGCATTGTGTTCACATTTGCGCTGAACATGATTTCAAACATCACCTATAATATAAAATTTCATTAACATCATTTCATAGTAAGTGCCCACATCAAGTCGTCTCAGGCCCACCAGTGCACTTGTGATTGTTACAGAAGATAAGATTATTTACCAGTCGCGTTGACAGTGGAGTTGTCGCTGATCCGGGCGTTGAAAGTGTAACACACTCCGGCATCAGTCACGGTCAACTCGAAGTCTTCGTGACTGCACGGCATCCCCTTCCACCGGCAACTAAAATAACAGTGAATTGTAAGTGGCTAGAGAACATCGACAAACAAGTACGAAAGCAGGTATTACGAACACTGTTTTGTTTTTGGTAAATATTTTGCGAAATGCGTGTCAGAATTGCCTCATATATAGATCATGTAATAGAAAATTACTACTTATTTATTTAGTCCCTTGACCGACTTGGTCGTCGGGGGACATAAGTGACGTTCCGCCTTTCCTGTCTGTCAGTGGCTGTGATGAGGAGCTGTGGCACGGAGATGGCCGTCCATTCCATAACATTGTCCATCCAGCTCTTCCTCTGACGTCCATGGCGACGGCTGCCCTCCAGGGTGCCTTGAAGGATCGTCTTTGGGAGCGTGACGAGTTACGTGTCCAAACCGTGTCAGTTTCCTTCTCTTGACAGTTGCCAGTAGAGGTTCTTATGGGCCCCCAGAGATGTGACCTATCTCCGCACATAGTCATTTGTCTTATACTCCATGTAGAATATGCGGGGTATCTTTCTCAAGCACTAGGTCTCGAATGCTTTGATCTTTTCTAATCCTTAGCAGGGAGTGTCCACGTCTCACATCCGTATAGAAAGATGGATAGTACAAGTGGCTATACTATAATCTTGCCATGGCTGCCGTTGCTGAAGCGATCCTGGTACGTATTTCTGTGGTGCAGTTACCATCCTTAGACAAGGTCGCTCCTAGAATTTAAAGCTGCTGATTTCTTTTATGTTTTCACTATTCGTGTCGATGTCTTCTCTGATGTAACTTGTGATGTTAACCATGACTTTGCTCTTCTCCGTGTTGACCTCCATGCCGTAAGCCTCTGCACTCTGGACGAATCTGTTGGTAAGGCTTTGAAGTTCGTCATTGCTGTCGGCCATGAGATCGATGTCGTCAGCGAAGCGAAGGTTAGAGGTGGACCTGCCACTGATGGAGATGGTGCAATGGTGATTGGTTGAGTAGAGTGTCCTGCATGATCTTCTCCAAGAATATACTTTTAAAAGGTCACAGTCAATAAAAAATGGGACATTTATCACATAGAGTTAAGAAAGGTAAGGCTGTTAATGAACCTACGACGCAATCATGTCTTCCTTGAGGTGCCGATGTTGAAGATACACATCGAGCATCGACACGTTGCCGACGCCCCACTTCGTGTAGTTGAACGTTGTGTTGTTTGTCTGACTGTACATTTCGTCCAACCAAAAATACGACCCGTTTTCCGCAGCAGCTACAAATCTGCAACAGTAATCGTCAACATGGTGAATGTGATGACCAAATGAAGTAATCAACATCTTGGACAGCATAAGGGATTTAAACATAAATTTTTTTATATTTGCAAAAAAACTGCAAATGAACTGAAACCATCGTTTTCCAACACCTGTGCGATACTGTACATTGGCACAATTGCTGTGTTTGTTTCCACTGTTTAAGTGGCACACCATGCAGCTCGACTTGTACTCAGAGGCTAGGATATCCTGATTGTAATACATGATGTAGATGTTCACATCTACATAAATACCTTCAACACACACCAGTGAGTTTGATAACTCGTGGAGGTAATCATTGAAGAGTAGCAGACGGCGGCCATCTTGAATTTCACAATCACCTTTTTTAGAACCATTTGGAACAATAACGTAGGCTGTAAGCTTCACTTAATCCTATTGTGGTCGCAAAAGACACTCAGATACCAATTCAAGTTTATAAAATTCATACAATTTATCTAAGCAGGGTTGATATTCCAATAATGTATTCCTCTTGGGACGTTATAAGCAATTAACATAGACACTGAAGCTGAAATTATTTGAGCTGTAGGTCAAAATACTAACGACACTATTTGATATCAAGACACATGATACCTGAAGGCATTTTGGTTGCAAATGGTGACGGCGGGAAAGACAATAGGTTCTTGTCGTGACATCAATATTTTCAGTGTGACTGGCCGGTGCAAATAGTGACCCACCAAATACTGACACTGATAGACGAAAATAGCGGTGCTAAATAGCACGATTGTGATCCAGAGCATCCTGCAACAGAAGGACATGTTTAAAAACAATCGGCCGTTCGGAAGTTCTCACGTTTAGATAGAGTTTCAAATTCTCCATATTCTAGATTTGTTCCAAATCACCCGACGTCAACAATAAACTGATGGATGATCTCCAAATTTAATTGTTACATTTTACATATGAAACAAAACCAAATATCGTTGTACCAGTTTTGCAACGACGTCACCACAAATCTTCAGTCTGGTTGAAATACGCCATACACAATACAGATATTATGTTAACCTTTGAAACATTCAAACTGCGAAAATTCTAAATGTCAAACCTCGTCCTGTCTATGTTCTTAAATTCAGAACGTCACTTCAGTTCATCAGAATAATCACCAAACTGTGCTACGTTTTATGCAAAATATATATTAAAGCTAAAGTTGAAACGTTTGTGTTGTGAAGAAAAATACAATTCACAAATCGTCATACCTATTTTATAAACATAACTTAACTAGATTCCATCAAAATAATTACGTGGAGGTACTACATTTTATACAATAAACATATTACTATTGAGGTTTACGTTGTAACTAGAACATAATTGTAACACACGCACGCCACACGCGGTTTTTCGAATGCGCGAACTCGATGCATGTGAGTTTGTGTCTATGTCTGTATATTAATTAACAAACAACCTAAGGGCGTTACGTCAAATGGGGAGGTTGAGTATGCATTAGCACTGCATGAACTAGATGCGTCAGTCCAGTATAGTTGTAAACGTGTCTACGGTGGTTGCAGACACAAGTGTTTCGGACAGACCATTTCAGTTCTTTATCATTCTGTTGACAAAGCTGTTGATGTAAACCTGTGTCCTGGCCGCCACCTGAATACATCGTTCACTATGGCCACGCGTGTTGGTGATTGAGTGAACAATGTGGTGTGGTAAAGGAAGACCTGTTTCTGCCAGTTATGATTGATAGAATAATATTAGGCGGTTGATCATTCTGCGACACAATGTGTGTGTGTGTGTGTGTGTGTGTGTGTGTGTGTGTGTGTGTGTGTGTGTGTGTGTGTGTGTGTGTGTGTGTGTGTGTGTGTGTGTGTGTGTGTGTGTGTGTGTGTGTGTGTGTGTGTGTGTGTGTGTGTGTGTGTGTGTGTGTGTGTGTGTGTGTGTGTGTGTGTGTGTGTGTGTGTGTGTGTGTGTGTGTGTGTGTGTGTGTGACCGTGTATGCGTGTGTATGGTTGTGTGTGTTTGTGTGGCCGTGTGCGTGCGTATGTGCGTGCCTTTTTACATGTGCGTGCGAGTGGGTGTGTGCGCGTGCGTGCTCCTGTGCGTGCGTGTGTGCGTGTGTGCGTGTGTGCGTGTGGCCAATATATAATAAGCTAACTAGTTTTAAATTGTATTGGAGTGGTTATCAGAATATATTAGTCTTATGAACTTTGCCACAGTCAAGTACCTTCTAACGATGACTGCCAGCAGATCGTCCAAAGAAGGCACTAAATGTAGCCAACTAAACGAATCTAAACTTTATGGCTTAGAGACCTGTATTCATATTAGTCAGGTTTGTTATGTATTTTCGATATCTTTTTTGAGATTTGCAAACCTATGCATTTTGGAAACGTTATGATATAGTGAACCTGAAAACTAATGTTTATATATTTTTAAGATATATATGGCGGCCATCATGGATTCTTAAAATGGTGGACACTGAAAACCTGTATTTCTCAATATCTCACCTGCTAAACCACCCAACCTTTTGATTTTGGTGGTTAAACCTACATATTGAGGGGCAAGCAATCCAATGAAATGAAATTACTAGTTTATGACAGTCACACATGTTATGACTGAATAATATAAATGTAGCATAGCGCATAAACACATGTGTTTCGTTCACTTTTTGAGATGTGCAAAACTACACATTTTTGGAAACGTTATGAATCTGAAAACCAATGTTAACATTTTTAAAGGTATATTTGGCGGCCATCTTGGATTTTAAAAATTGTGGTCACCTAAAACCTGTATTTCTCAATACATCAGCTGCTAAAGCATCCAACCTTTTGATTTTGGTGGATAAACCTACATATTGAGGGGCAAGGAATCCAATAGGATCAACTACAGTCACCTAAGCATAATGAAATTACTAGTTTATGACAGTTATACACGTTATGACTCAATAATATACACGTAGCATAGCGTCTAAATACATGTGTACATCGGAAACAAGTATGTGACTGTATTTTCATTTATTAATCATATTATAACTTTCAATCACAATCAACATACTTTTTACTTCCCTTTGGAGGGAAATTCATTTTGTGTGTAGAGCAGCATATTAAGACAAATAAAACAAATGTACATGCAATATAAAAATATATAAAAAATTGTAATAACAGTTATATCGGTTAAATAAATAAGTTAAAATAGTTAAATGTGTTAAATAAGTACGTATGGCCTTGGGTGCTGGAACGATGTCAGTTGTGGTTGGCGTCAGCTCTCCGTCAGCAGTCTTGTGGTAGCCATTCTGCAGTGGGTCCAGAAACACCTGCTGAGCAGTGCTGGCCTGGCCCCACAATCTAGCATGCAAGTGTACTCTCAGTATGTGCTGGTTGATTGTGGGTGGTAGCTTGTCACTCTCGTCATGTGTTTACAGAAGAGGTGCCATAGCAGTTCTGGAATGCGATTGAATTTAGCCAAGGTAGACAGATAATCTTCTGTCTTTTGAACCATATAGCATTGCCTATTCTTGCAAACATCCCTGTATTGTCGGCCCCAGAATGCTGACAATGCCTTGGCCCTTTCTGCACCGAGAGCTGTCCAAAATGGCTCAATCGGCAGCACGTCCAATGCCATCGAGGTCTTCCTTGTCGGCAGATCATAAATAACTATGATCAGCACAAGGACATTAGTGTCTGGCGAGAAGAACATCAGTTCAACATCTTCCCTTGGGCTCCTTTGTGCTGCCAAGACAACCTGACAGATCATTAAGTTGTCTGCTTCCTCGTGGTTGTTGTCTTCAAAGTGAATGTTCCTGTTGCTCCTTGTTTGCCCAGATGCTGAAGTGATAACCAGCTTGGGGGAATCTCGGTTGTACTGTATAATTTTTCTCAGCCAGGTACTCTATGAGATCACCTTTCGTCTGGTCATGGGATAGGAAACGGCTCATGGTGATGTGTTTTATGCTGGTACCATCTCGGACTTGATACTGGATTGGGTCATTCCTCCATGTCTCTTCTTCCTAGTTGTGCTCTTCAATGAATCTACCTTGTAAATGTCAAAGACTAGACATATATATTTCTTCATAGCTGCTTGTGACGTCCATCACTTTGTCAATTAAACTATCACTGAGATCCTTCATTGTCGGCATGGTTGCTTTCATCATCGTCGGTTTCTGGACAACCACCGTGCCATCTACGACCGCAATCTTCCTACTTAGATTGGCATTGTTGGAGATTCTGGTGAGACTAGAATGAACCTTCATGAGCTTGTTCAGATGTTCACAGACATGGTCTGCCCCAATGGAGACAAATGGGATGGCAGTCTTGATGACTAATACGCTGCCTAATTCAAGTTCCATCCACGTCTCTGGGTGGCCAGCCTTGAGTGCGTGCATGTCAGCTATGTAACGTGGCCAGAGTATCTTGTACTTTATTCGGTCCATAGCAAAGAACAGCTTGCTCAACTATTATCCTGCTTCAAGGCGGATGCTTAGGTCTGCGTTACGGGATACTGCTTCAAGGAACAGGATCGTCCTCACTCGATGCAGGTACATCAGCAGGGATCTTAACATGGCATTCTCGGATCTCTGTGCCTCCCATTCCTGGAACTTCTTCATGACATCGTCGTCGGCCAAAGCTTGGAGTAGATGGGTGTTGGCACGTTTCACAGATTCAGACTTGGTGTGTTTGCTCACCTCTGAGCAGGCATCTTCAATCTCGGTTGTTGCCTCCAGACACGAATCCTTCAAGTGTGGGTTGTCCTTGAAGAACTCCTCCAGGGCCATCTCATACAGGCCACATATGCGTATATGTAGGCAGACAGAGAGCGCTTGTAGTGTGCACATTTCAGGATCTGTCTGGTTGTCGCAGTAGCGTACACATTAGCTGCTATCCAGGCATCGTCTATTCCAGAGTTTTCAATGGAGGTCCCCGGGCCTCTTAGGTCAGCCATGACAACATGCAGCTCACCAAGTCTGGGAAAATTTTTCATAAACTAGTAATTTCATTATGCTTAGGTGTCTGCAATTTATCCTGCTGGATTCCTTGCCCCTCAATATGTAGGTTTAGCCACCAAAATCAAAAGACTGGACGGTTTAGCAGCTGAGATATTGGGAAATACAGGTGTTCAGTTTCCACCATTAAAAAAAATACAAGATAGCTGCAAAATATACCTTTAAAAATGTAAACATTGGTTTTCAGATTCATTATATCATAACGTTTCCAAAATATATATAGTTTTGCAATTCTCAAAAAGGGAATGAAACACATGTGTTTATACGCTATGCTACATGTATATTATTCAGTCATGACATGTGTAACTATCCTAAACTAGTAATGTCATTATGCTTTGGTGACTGTAATTGATACTGTTGGATTCCTTGCCCCTCAATTTGTAGGTTTAGCCACCAAAATCAAAAGGCTGGGTGGTTTAGCAGCTGAGATTTTGAGAAATACAGGTTTTCAGTGTCCACCATTTTAAGAATCCAAGATGGCCACCACTTTTAAAAATGTAAACATTATTTTTCATATTCACTATATACTAACGTTTCCAAAAATGTATAGGTTTGCAATTCTCCAAAAGAATTTAACGAAAGTACAAATGTTAACATTGTGAACCTGACTACCCAGCAAACATAGCAGCACTGGACCAATGCTGGCATTATACTGGCGAGTACCGTTTGCACCGTCAACGGTACAGCTGGTACTGAGCCAGTACATTGGACAGTCCATGGTGAAAGTGGACGTACTGGCCCGGCACTGGCCCAATACAGGCAAGTTTTCAACATTGTCCCATAAGATGGAGCACGTGTAGCTTTTTGTAGCGCTACCTATGGAATGCAATTTTGCCGCCAAATTCAGAGGATTACCGGATTAAGACAATTTGAATCTGTTTGACGAGTGAGCTTGACGTTTCTTTGGAAGTGGAATTTTCTCAGGTAAATTGCAATGATTAGTAAAAGCAAATAGCCTACATTATGATATTATACTTGTGAATACACATAATTGTACAATTGTACCTAAATTTGTGTTTTAATCGATAAATAACATATACTGACACAGCTGGGTGATAATTGAAACAGTCTGCATAACCAGTTTCAATTGTAAACTATAGACGGTACACACTATAGACCCTGCGTCAAACTGGTGTAGCTACATCAGTCCAAACAGTAGTGGAAACTGCGGCACATTTATGATAATGTACATGTATGTCAAAACATAACAGGTCTATCAGCACAGATTACAGTCTACACTACAGTGTTACGTTACACAGCCATTACGTAGCCAGTACTAAAATGTCAAAAAGTACCTGTATCCGGCCAGCATTGGTCCAATGCAGGGCCTTTACAACAGCCCTTGGGCTTGCATGGCGCTTCTAATTCTGACATGTTTTCTATTACACATGATCTTTTTGTTGTTTCCATTACAATTGCACTAAAGAGGTGATTCCATGTCAAGTCGATCAGTTCTGACAGTTTTGGATGACCCAACTCCGATTTTGCAGAAATTTTGCATATTTGCATCAACCATTTACTCAAATCAGTCAAAAATATAGTAAGTAGATACCTACTGAGATACCTACTGAACTAAAACAAATTTGCCAGTGTCCCTAACAATATATATCGTAGCAATTTGGACAGTGATATAGAATTGATAATTGGAATTGGTATTTTGTAATTGGCATTGGTATTTCTTTAGGTAGAATTGATAAAAATTCATTGACCCCAAGTCTGGATCTGACATGGAATCCCCCAAAGTTAGGATATTAATTATCAGCCTAATAGATAACTAATCCTTTAATTTCAATGTTGTTTCAATCATTCTTGAACAGAAGTGGTGTTTCACTGATTTTTCTTTCAATTTTTTTGGAGATAGCAATTAGTTGGCAGTCCAGTCGAAAAATTTTAGCAGGAGTCGAGAAACATGTACACAATATTGCAAACAATGATGAGGCCCCTAAATCCTCAGGGACCTGAACTCAAAGGCGCAACAGACTGGAATAATTAAGCATTAGGAAGGCGATCGTGAATAGGGACATGCAAGAGTCAACTTCATAGCGAGAACCGCAGAGGAATTACCGAATTGTCCGTGTATAATACACATTTTCTTTAAATTTAACAAAACAAATTGTCAGATGATTACGCAATTGGAATTCCACAAGATATCTACGGCCAACCATCTGTAACTGGCAGATACAAAATAATCACTTTTAAGCTTAGAAAACTTAACTAAAGGTGTTTGTAATGCAAGCTGAGCGACAAACCAACGCTGACAGCATGCTGTAACTGGGTGACACTCTAAACAGCAATTCAACCAAACTATCCAAAGCGGGGAAATCTGAGGTTGATGCTAAAAGTTGGGGTATGTAATATACACGGTAATTAACATACCATTTCTGCCAGATTTCAGTAAACAGTCAGGTTGCGTATTATACTTGGGGGTATATTATTATGTACAAAGTTATTTGCTATTTGCAGAAGGTACCTAGTTTCAGATGATTTTAAAGTGATGGGGAGTTTGTTCATGATTTTGTGCAAAACTACAGTTAAAGCCTGCCCAGGTTTAGCTTAATTTGGGGAACAAAAAGCTGTTGTGAGATCAAACTTGAAAATGAAAGGGTGTGCTATATATAGTTACTGCTCGACTGCGTAACCAGTTGGTAGATAAATATAAATCAGTGTTTAGGAAATGCACTGATGTTTGTGTGTGTGTGTGTGTGTGTGTGTGTGTGTGTGTGTGTGTGTGTGTGTGTGTGTGTGTGTGTGTGTGTGTGTGTGTGTGTGTGTGTGTGTGTGTGTGTGTGTGTGTGTGTGTGTGTGTGTGTGTGTGTGTGTGTGTGTGTGTGTGTGTGTGTGTGTGTGTGTGTGTGTGTGTGTGTGTGTGTGTGTGTGTGTGTGTGTGTGTGTGTGTGTGTGTGTGTGTGTGTGTGTGTGTGTGTGTGTGTTTCAAGGGCCAATATAAGAAATCCTTTCCTTCAAGGAACACCAGAATCAAGCATCCAGAAAGAGATGATGCTGTGGTTCAGGAACTCGGGAGACAGGCATGGCGAGAGGAAGCGGCGAGCATTGATGCAAGACTTATGCCAATGATGTGTAAATCTGCCAGTCCTGGGCCAATGCTGGACCATTACTGCTCATGCATTGGGCCAGTACAACATGCCAATATTGGCCCAGTTAACAGCCTCTGTGCAGAGCATGTGAATTTACGTGAAAAATGACCTTGCTTACCGGCAGAGAGTGCAAGAACCTTACCTTCGAGGCACGTGACTTGTAGCCTCTTTGATGTTTCGCAGCCCGTGAAATGTGGTCGTTTCACAGAAGGTCCTGATGGCGCGACCCCAGTGCTTGCTAGGTTCGCTGGCCTCGTCTCTGGCGTCACCGTGCTGCAGCGACGGTGCTATCGACGGGCGGTACGACTTCTGTGAGTCTTGTATCTGGTTCGCGTTGTCAGCGTCTTTCATATATAAAACAATATACTTTGCAAGAAAGGAAGACAGTGGTATTGTTGTTGTTCCGCATGTGTCCTATTGTTTCATGTCGCCGTCATGCCGTACCATAACTGCCTGTGTCCTATTGTTTCATGTCGCAGTCGTGCATTACCATAATTGCCTGTGTCCTATTGTTTCATGTCGCAGTCATGCCGTACCATAACTGCCTGTGTCCTATTGTTTCATGTCGCAGTCATGCCGTACCATAACTGCCTGTGTCCTATTGTTTCATGTCGCAGTCGTGCAGTACCATAATTGCCTGTGTCCTATTGTTTCATGTCGCAGTCATGCCGTACCATAACTGCCTGTGTCCTATTGTTTCATGTCGCAGTCATGTCGTATCATAACTGCCTGTGTCCTATTGTTTCATGTCGCAGTCGTGCAGTACCATAATTGCCTTTGTTGCACCGTTAAATTTGTGTAATTACGTCATTGCATAAGATCGCGTTATTTTACTGATATCCTGGACCGGCAACATACAATTCTGTATATTTAATTATTTCTGACTGGACGTTTTGCATGATTAATGTTTAATATTCTGTTTCAAGGTGAAGGGGAAGCAAAAAGGAAGAATACAAAAATGCAGTATATTGTAATGTTCTACCGAGTTGATGAATTAACGTCTGTCCCTAATAATTCAGTCAAACGTGTGGAACCTTTTGATTTATAGCAGGCTATCTTTTTGCGAGGAACAACGTGTGACTGTGCAGACTCTTTTACTTACTGCATCAAAGAATTGATTGTTGAGTGGTTTAGTTCACACTGTTTAGCAAACAATATAGCTTAGAGTATTCACCGCAACGACGTCTTAGGGTTAATTCTAGTACTCATCTCAACGAATTATCTATTCCATATCTTAGCATGTGGTTTCCCGTACACATCACAAAGCATGTTGTGGTTTGGTGGGCGAGAAACCACATTGATACAATGTCTTTTGTTGCTTCCAGAGAACATTCAGAGAACGCGTACCTGTATAGGTGAAGCCTTGATTGCTGTGTGATTCGGTCGATGCATCGGCGTATCTCTGTGACATCTCCCGTACCTGACTGGTCTTGAGCATTTGGATGTCTGTCTTTAGAATCTCCCGTATCTCATTGACGTCACGCTTCAGTTGCTCTACGTCTCTCTGTAAAGGGCAATCCAGTGCTGTCGCGGCTTGGGTCTTCTGGTCAGCTGTTTGCCTGACCAGAAACATCCTGAAAAAAGACAAACACAACATATTGACATTACATCATTCATACCTATATTTTATCAGGAGCATAGTTGCGAATGTGCCATCAGACCATGAGAACCTTTGTTGTTTGATATATTACACCATTATTGGTCAACCACCGTTATTACAATCCCACTCCCACTTACAGGTCGACCTTACCCTCTTGTGTGGAGCAGTGCCGCAGTGGCTAGAGCATCGAACTCTAAATCGAATCCTGTGCTGCCATGTAGATCCTTGGGCAAGTTAATAATTAAATCACTTGTAACGCGCCAATATCCTCACACAATCCGAGCTCAGTGGCGCAAACCAAAGGTTTAAGCATTCTCGTACTCGTGTGCTAGGCGAAAGTCATCAACAAATGGGTGGATGTGCTAGGAAGCTAGGGAGGATAGGCGATATTGAAAAGATAGGTTTTCAGGTGAGAACGAAATGTAACAATATGTTCTGCTGATTTAACATTAACGGGAAGCGAATTCCATATAGTTGGCGCTGCAACTGAAAAAGCTCGAGTTCCTGCCTTTGTCTAGGAACAGATAGCAACTTCGAACTAGACGACCAAAATTGTCTGGCTTGTCTAGCAGGTGTGAGCATTGGGTGTAAATAACTAGGTTGTTTGGATGAAAGGGCTAGGTAGGTGATTGTACAGATCTTAAACATAATGCGATATCGCACGGGGAGCCAATGCAGTGATTTTAGAAGTGGCACCGAGCGGGAGAATCGAGGAGATTGTGTGACTTTCCTTGGTAAAAAAAATTGGACACATTGTAGTTTTGCAATATCCTTGATAGCAATATTATGATTGAGGGAATTGCAATAATCGAATCTGCTGCTAACAAGAGCTTTTGAGATAGTCTTAGCGACAGAAAGCGACTTATGTCGGCGAATGTGCCGAAGATTACGGATATGACAAAAACAGCAACGGCACGTTTGGGATATGTGTTGTCTGAAATTGAAGTCGTAGTCAAAGGTCACTCCTAGATTCCATACTGATGGTGCTGGTGTGATATTGTGACTCAGGATGCATGTTGGAAAAAAGTCATTAAGTTTACCTCGCTGCATTGGAGTATCAATGATGAGAAATTCAGTTTTGTCTGCATTTAACTTTAATTTGCTGTCGGTTATCCATAAGAAAACATCTTGGAGACAATCGTTGAGTCGGTTTAGGGAATGACTTGTATCGGGCGTAGCCAAGGAAATGTACATCTGTGTGTCATCTGCATCAAGGTTATGATCCAAGTTATGACTTTGGATTACAGAGCTGAGTGGCGTAGTGTAGAGAGTGAAAAGCAAAGGCCCAATTAAGAACGGTACCCTGGGGAATGCCACATGAAATGGGGAGTGCGGTTGAAAAGTAATTATCTATCTTTATAGATTGATGTCTATTGGTTAGATATGAAGAACACCAGGTCAGAGCTGTGCCAGATATGCCATACCACATTGAAAAATGTTTGACAAGAGTGTTTTGATCAATGGTATCAAAGGCGACAGACATATCAAGCAAGCTAGGTAAGTGCAGTTACTTTGCCTTTATCAATGTTTAATATAACATCATTGTGTACTTTTAGGAGAGCAGTCTCTGTAAAATAAAATGGTTTGTAAGCTGATTGTAGCACACTGGATAAACAAGTTGAGCTGATATGACACCTTAGACGGCTTGCTACGACTTTCTCAAGTATCTTAGAAATAAAGCTAGGATTAGAAATTGGCCTAAACCTTTTGAAATAATCTTTCGGCAGAGAAGTCTTCTTGAGAACAGGAAATTTACCGAACTCAGAGATAAATTTATGATATTTGTTATTGTAACAAGTGAAGTGTCAAAATATGCTTTTAGTAGTATGGTTGGTAACGGATCGAGATCGCATGACTTATTTGGGGAGGACATTATTATTTTCCTCACTTCATCAACTGTGGCTGGCTCAAACAATACAAGTGGAGAATTTACTTGTGGGGAGTCCACATTTACAGAACTTAAAGTGTGACATGGAAAAGCAGAACGTATAAGACTGATTTGTTTTTCAAATGACTAGAAAACGAGTCACACAGAAATATGACTGACACATTACTAGGTAGAGATGGAGGCGGCCGTCTGCGTAGCATATTATTTATGCAGTTCCATAGCTGACGTGGGTTATCAAAGTTACTCGAGACCATGTTTGTGTAATAATTTTATTTAGCTTTGGCCATTTGTCTGTTGCAGTAGAGGCACTGTTTAGAATATCGTGATCTGTCCAAATGCGAGCGTGATTACTTTTTAGATTGTAGAATTTCAGGAGTCATCGATGGAGCATGTGGCTTTTGGGACACATATTTAGATCTCAGGGGTGGACGTTTATTAAGTAAATATTTGAGTACTTGACAGTACTGTCGACACAGATCTGATAGATGTTCTTTGGGGTTACTGATGAGGTGTCTGAATATTGTTACAATCTGAACAGGTGATTAAGAGATCGAGCCAGTGGCCATGTATGTGTGTTGAGAAGGTAACGTGTTGTTTCATGTCAGAGTGAGAAGGTAACGCGTTGTTTCATGTCATAGGATGCCAGAATTTCATTAAATGTACTTGTTGTTGATGACGATATGTCCAGATGAAGATTGAAATCACCGAGTATATAAAATTATTAATAAATAGTTGCCAGATTTTCAAGTAGATCTTGGAATTCTTCAAATAAATGGGCAGGGTGTCCTGGAGGGCAATAGATGCACACAAAATAAGCAGAGAAAGATGTATCGGAAATTTCGGCACAGATGGCCTCAAAGCTGGAGTAATCAGGGTTTGAATGCAAATTAATTTTGATCTGTTTTGAGATGAGAAATCCAACAACACCACCTCGCCCAACTGAACGTGGGCGATGATGGAAGTTGAAACTGGAAGGAGAAATGTCAGCAATGCATGCAGCTGTGTCATGTGGTCTGAGCCAGGTCTCAGTGACAGCAATGATGTATATTGTCTTGAAAGTTAATAAATCGGTAAGCGAGGCTGTTTTGTCTCGAATAGATCGAACGATAATGTTGTCAACTCGAATGTTGCGCCTGCTAGCAGGTCCAGGATTTATACTTACATTTCCTGCTAGTAGTAAGATAATTGCCAATTTAAATGTTGGCTTAGAGCGGGAGATTGGCAGTAACTTTCTATTAAAGCAAAGATTAAGACATAGCAAACTGTGTAGATATGATAAGGAATCTTGTGTTCTCGTGTACTGAGAAACTGTTGAAATGACAGCCGACCGTTGGGGGACTAAATAAAATCATGACCTCTCGAACAGCAGAACATGATAAAAATAAAACACACAATACAAATGCTGGTGAAATTTTTCTTGGTGACAGTGTACTTTCCTCAAAATGGTGAAGTATAAATAATGTCTCATAAAAATAATAAATAATTGAGAATAATAAAATATTCTAAAACGGTATAATTGTACTAAACATAATGCAAATTTCTATGTTATAAAAGTGGGTTGGCGATAGTCAGTAACAATATTACAGGTCGTATTATTGTCCTCGCTCAGCAGGTCTGTACAAAGTACAGGCCTGTTGAGTTCGTCCACTCTACGTTGCTCCAGTTCACTCAGGTGTGTCAGTGAGTACCTTGCTATAGACAGTGGTGGATATGCCTGCGAATTTTCTTCGCGCATTAATTGCACCGTGGCTGAATGCTTCCCAGAGAAGTCGAGACGGAGTTCGTTTGAACAGGTCTACCAGGGAGCTAAGTATCAGCACTTTAAAGGATTGGAAACTGCGCTATGTAAGAACTTACCTTTTTACCTTTACGCCCTATTATGGTTAGGAAAAATCTTACTATCAGAGGGAACAACAGTATTTACAATTCCAACCATCGGATGGACCAATTCAGGTCAACTCCAAACGTCACAGTAACTATTTTAGGGACAACCTTGATTCAACTCCGACCATCACGATGAACAGTCTTATTTAGCAACGCCGTCTCAATCATATATCCCCCTTTTTACATATTTACCACGTTCAACCATGCAACCCATGCCCACTCAGTTGTCTGTGTTACTCCGAATTCCTCTTCATTTCAGACAATGTTTAAACACATTCTGAGCAAGACGTCACTCTACTATTAATATAATTGTGTATTGTTCCCTTGCCGAACAAAGTATGATGTTTTTCACAACAATGCTTAAGCTCTGTTATGTGAAATGTCAGGTTAAATTTATATAGTATTATTACATTAACATGAATCAACCTATCAATATAACTAACAATATAGCAGTAACAATACCTAAATCTCACAAAATAGCAACCCTTCAATTTCTGCCATCTAGCCTACACCCTAGCGAAAATGCTGTCTTGTCGTAGTCACAGAACATTTTATTTCAAATATATGGCTGTCGCACAACACAAACACCAAAGATGTTTTACTTGGCGCATTTTACACCTGCAATAGCGCGCAAACACAAAACTATACACACAGTCACACTCAGCTGTTCTGGGTAGAAACGGATAGAAAGGATACACGACTTACCTTGCAATCCGCACAGTTGGTCCGGTCTTCAAACGGCAGCTTCAAGAATTGTGCAGTAACCTTATTCACATGTCACGTAATTCACATTCAGGCGCAGCTGGATAGAATGACACTCGTATCTCAGCTAAATGCCTAATCACCATCCGTTGATTCGGTCACGCAGTCAACTGCCGCGTTTTATCCTGCTGCTCTGGATGTAAACGGTCTATCATGTGACTAAATGACTTTCCCGTGACTGCACATCACGTTGCTCACATGACTATCCATCATTTCACTAATTTATTTGTAATTGTTTGCCACCGGTTGTGCATACAATAATTGTATTAAAAATATTACGTTAATGAAATATTACTGTGCTTTAAAAAAGGCAATGCCCACTTGACAGTTAGTGTTCAAATGGCGGTCGGTATCCTCGTATCCTACATCAACTGGTATGAGGAGCTGTGCACGGAAACAAAGACTGTCATCCTGTATGGCAACGATAAACCTTGGTTCCCCATTGACATCAAGCAGAAACTGGCGGAGAAGAACGCGGCATTCATCTGCGGCAGCAGGGAAGAATTCGAGAGAGCTAAGTGCGATGCGCAGAAGGCGGTCAAGAAGGCCAAGTTCATATACAAACGCAAACTTGAGGACCAGTTCGCTTCCAACAACACCAGATCTGTCTAGCATGGCCTGCAGCAGATTATGCAGTATAAGGAACGCGCAGCGGCCATCAACAGCAGTGACCCCTCATTCCCTGCTCAGTTGAACGACCTTTTACAGCAAATCTAACAAGCTTAACTATTCGCCAGAGCAACGCCCACTTCCAGCAGGCACCTCTCTGTCGCCGCCCTAGATAGTCCAGGAAGCTGATGTGCGGAACTTGTCCAGGAGACAGTGCACGCGGAAGGCTTTGTGTCCAGACAACATCTCCACATCTACCCTGAAGAACTGCGCCGACTTATATATAGTAGTACATTAACATAGAAATCAGTGTCTAAGACATGTACATCAACATAGAAATCAGTGTCTAAGACATGTACATCAACATAGAAATCAGTGTCTAAGACATGTACATCAACATGGACACTTAGACACTGACGCTGACGGCGTGGGTACGAACTCGATAAAGACCGCTGCCATAGATGAATGGCTTGTGCCAACTACAACAAAGGATGTTCGCCGCTTCGTTGGCCTTTGTACTAACTACCGGAGATTAGTGCCTGAGTTCGCTGAAATCGCAAAGCCATTGCATTGACTAACAAAGAAAGGAAAGGCTTTTGATTGGACAGCTGAGTGTGTCACCCCAGTGTTGGCGTTTCCTGAGAGTGATGTTGACTTTATAGTGGACACTGTCTCCAGTGCTGTAGGGATGGGCTGCCTCTAGTTCCAAGTACGGGACAGAAAAGAGCGGAAACTACTGCGTCACTAGGAAAGAACTACTTGCAGTTGTCACAGCTGTGGGACAATTTCACCATTCCTTATACGACCGCAAGTTTCTGGTGAGAAGTGACCATGCCTCCATGCAATGGCTACTGCAGTTTAAAAACCCAAATGTACAGAAACTCCAAGAATATGATTTTGATGTGATCCATCACGCGGGAAAGAGTCATACCAACGCTGACACCTTGTCCAGAGCGCCACGACCGTGTTTGGTATCAGAATGTCGTCGTTGTCTTCGCAACGAGCTGCGGGAAAAGGACACTACTGCAAAAGTACGTGTGGTGAAGCACACAGAAATTGAGTCGAAGTCACTGAGAGAGCAACAGGTCACAGACGCCACTATCGCACCAGTCCCGAAATTGAAAGAACTGGACCAGCGGCTAAGCTGGGCGGAGTTGTCCGCGATGAGCGAGGACGTTAGATCTACTTTGCCCAATGGGACAGTCTTCACATGCGCGAAAGAGCCCTTTACCGGCGCTGGGAATCACCTAGAGGCGACATAGCTTTGTGGCAATTTTTTGCCCAAAACCGAACGAGCAGCGATACTGCGACAACTTCACGACGAACCGGCGGGAGGACAGCTGGGTGAAAACAAGACCATGGGAAAGGTGCGCCAACGTTTTTACTGGACATAATATCGTGTCGATGTAGACGCATGGTGTAGGCGATGTAATATATGCGTAGCGAAAAAGGCACTGGCAAGAAGACACGATCACCTCTGCGACAGTATGACGTGGACTGTCCCATGGAGAGGATAACGCTGGACTTAATAGGCCCTTTCCCAGAGATCGATGCTGGGAACTGACATATATTGGTGGTAATGGACTACTTTACAAAGTGGCCAGAAACAGATGCGTTGCCTAACCAGGAGGCTAGTATTGTTGCGTCCGTGCTTGTCTATGAGTTCGTATCTCGATACGGCGTCCCAGCGGAGATCCACTCCGATCAAGAGCGAAATTTCGAGTACGCGGTATTTACAGAGATGTGCCAGTTATTGGACATCCACAAGACGAGGATAACTGGTCTACATCCTCAATCTGACGACATGGTGGAGCGGTACAACAGGACACTTGGTCAGCAGCTCGCGGTGTTCATCGGAGAGCATCAAGGTACCTGGGATCAAAAGTTTCTTTTGCTTTTGGTGTCGTATCGGTCGGCCGTTTAAGACACCACCGGGTACATGCCGACTATGTTGGTGTATGGACGCTAAATTACAATGCCCGTCGACTTGCTGTATGGATGTCCTGACGAAGAACCTTGAGTACTGCAAGTACGTGACTGCCCTACGTGACCGGTTAGAATATGTTCATGAATTCGCTCGCTCACAGACCCAGCTGATATATAGCAGAGCGAAGCGCCACTACGATCTTCGTGCTGACCACAATTGATTCGACGTTGGCGATCCTGTGTGGATGAACAACCCCAGCGGAAGAAGGGCATGTGTCCCAAGGTAGCCAAACAGTATTACGTCGCTGACCGGGTCAACGATGTCCTGTACCGGGTGCGACGTGGACCAAAACACCGATGCTGGTGCACAAGGACCGAATGCGACGGTATCGAGGCGTGCCTGTGGACACACGATGAGCTGCAATCGCCAGAGACAACCCACGACCACGTTCTGGTCCTGGGCAAGACAACGTTGCCACCACAGGACGACAGCCGTTAAATGAACCTTAATATATGTTTGTAAATATTTTTTTATTTTTTTAGTAATTATTTATTCACCACAAAAATTTAAATATGGTCATTACATATAACGATGTTTCTAAATGTTATTTATCCAGAGAGATCACAATCTGTTTTCACGTATATAATTACAATATATTACCGTACAATATATTTACAATTAATAAATTATATATCCATTACATTATATTTGTTTGGATAAATACAATTTAGAAACATCGTTATATAATGACCATATTTTCATTTTTTGTGGCGAATAAATAATTATTACAAAAATAAAAATTATTTACAAACAGTGCATTATAGTATTAAATGACTTGGTTTATATTACTTCGTGAAAATATATTTAAAAAAAATCAATGGTTTCCATGCTGTCAGGATTGAACCGACGTCGCCCGATTATAAAATAAATGACAATAAACCAACGCGCCTACCCACTGAGCTAGCGGCACTCTCTGACTGATTTAAGTTGTTCTAATAAATTGTACAACTCCTGCTTTATATATCGATATTCTAGTGATATTATGAGATTATACACGTTACTTTCTGTAGCTGGATACAATCTATGTTTGCTATGTATGTTTATTGGTGTAGATTATCTTCCGTTGGTTGCATTCGATATAATTATTCTAAAAACGAGCCCTAGCTCGGCGAAACCTAGTCGACTTGTAGACCCATTCGCATTCGTTGTTTTGAATAAAATTCGATTCATGTGGAACCGTAAGATAACTGCTTGTTCTACTATGATGACTAGTGTTTGTATTACGTCGGAATATTGCACAATAACTCATTCTGACGCTCGTTTCGACCCAAAAGCTATACTTGTAAACATGCTCTGAATGCATGGAAAGGATCGGCCTGATGCGAGTTTCAGTCATAAGTGACGTCATTTCTCGGCATCCCGAAAAGCGTGCCAAACATATGCATATTCGAAAATGTCCGGATGCACAGCATAAAATGTGGAATTTCTAATTCATTGAATGTTTTTGATTTTTTGGCTTGGTGGACGTGGAAATAGATAGCAGGATGTAATATAACATGAATTCAAGCAATAGGTGTTTTTATTCCCTTTAATAAATTAATAAATTCACGATACGAAGTTCCGACTACCCAGTGGAAAATCGACTACATAAATTGCTTTGGCCACAACATGCAGTTTGATCTTAGTCCAGTAATTAATAATCTTGCCGGGCAACTCTCATTTTGCATCTTTGTGTTAATATATTAATAGGCATTAGCCACCAAGCACATTGTGAATGACGACATTTTCGTTGCCCTGTCATCTCTTGGGCTGCAGCCTGCTGGATTCTTATCGCCTACGGCAGAAGCGGCGGATTCCTCCATTTTAGGTAACTTAATCCCATTTGAATGATGACAAATATCTTTGCTCCCCTATGACCTCTTTACTTTATCATTATATGAATCAGGCAACCATATATAGGTCTTCAGTCCACTACCCTCCTAATTTTCAGGATTGGGGGTCATGGCCCTGTTGGCCCCTGCCGATCCTTGATCTACATGATGACAGCTGCGTCTCACACACAAGGTAACCAAGAAAGATAGCGCCAGAGTTTCATGCACTGTTCAATAAATCAATTTTGAAGAAAATGGAAAGGTGCTTCATCCAAGCTCCTACAGATCAGGCAACTGAGTTGAAAAACAGAACATGCAGGAGCCGAACTGAATCATCGGCATTACAAAGAATAATCGGATCAGTTCACCGGGTCGTCCTGCGTTTTGATTACCATCCAGAGGCATCTAGAATAGGACATATCCGTGTCCAGACAGCAGTCATTCGTTCTTCCATGCCAAGCGAATGAAAACCGACATATTTTGTAAAGAAGGCCAAAAGTCCAAGAAGGAGTGCATACAAAAATGGGCATTCCTGCTGGGACGTTATCGTCATAGCACCAGCACTAGCATCAGCGCAAGCACCAACACTAGCAGATAACCTGTATCAGCACCAGCACAGAACTAACTCTAACAACAAAATTTACAGTAGAGTTAACGCAGCACTAGCATCAGCACCAGCATTACCATTAACTACAGCTAAAGTCATGTTCGTGAAACGTATGCAGGACAGCCATCTTGAATTTCATATATATATCATCAGGCAGAAATGGATTTCGTAACCCTGAAAATGTTGGTATAGACACAAAAACATGTCTATACATTTCATGGCGGCCATCGTGATTATCAAAATGGCCATTGAATATTGTATATGACAGAAATGGATTAGTTGACCCTGATAATGTTGGGTTAGACCCGAAGAACATGTTCTTGTGTTGCTTAGAAGCTGATATATCAGCTGATATATTTGGAGAATGGATTTCGTAACACTTCTGCCTGCTCCCGTGTCGTCGCACTCTCTTGTATACATCCTTCGTTGGCTCTCATATATCTACAAACGCACATCACTGGTAATCATTTCGTCAATGTACAGGGCGCAACTCGCTTGGTTGGACTTTTATACCTCCATCATGAAAATCAATCCTTCTTTCTTTATGTCTTATGAACTTATCTAACTCCTGCACATTTCTAGAACATGCTGTTTGTAAAGTCGACAGATGTATCTAAAAACCGCGCGAGCCAACCGGTCCTGTGACTTCCTGCTGTTGCGGACCCGACGGAAGATTCACGGGCCCGCTGGCCCGTAGTTATGATACATACGACGTGACTGGAGAGCAGCATTATGTTGGCTGTAGCGCCATCCGAACAATGGGCATTTTCGCTAGTTAACAAAATGCGCTCAGAAAACTAATACCCCGGGCTGCTCAGAGCCTACAAAACCTGTGTGTTGTATTGTTCCAAGGCCAATGGCACATGCGAGGAGACGTGAACACATTCCATAAATACATAGTTATATGTAAACAGGTTATGTGACATCCGCCATCCACTCACATGACCGTCTAACTACAAGAACATTCACTTTACACATGCTTTACAGCCGTCCTTAGAAAACTAGTTCAGAGTTCACTGTCTGTCTCTTGTTTTGATGATCGCCGAGGTTGCCTTTTCTTCTTACGCCGCCGACTGGCCAGTGCGATCGCGAAGGCGTCTACTGCTTCGAACAGGGTTATGACGCTCGCGCCTATGAGCAACCCCATCGAACCTCCGATGTCACCTGGAACACGCACGCGCAACTTTTAATAATCTGTTTCGTGTGCAGCAAAATCTACACTGTATAAAATATAAAGTTATTCTATGACATTTGGAAATAAAGTGGTGTTTTGGAGCGACGCCAAGGAGAATTAATACAAATAACCAACTACATCTGCAATTATGTAATCTACCTTTATTTCACTGACCGCGCCGTTCTGAAAGACAACTTGGTGTCACAATATATTCACAAGTGTCCCACAACTCCAACTAGAGGCGCCACTAGTTATTAGCATTGTTTTTGGACTTCACACAATCCCAATGGCATTAACTAACTCTATGACCTAATGTGATTGCCAATTCAAAATTGACAGTGGCAGGAACGTTGGCGGAGTGGTACAATCTGCTTATTGGCATGACAACGTCCTTGTTGTTTCCACCATTTGAACTGTAAACTGGTGTAATGTAACATAGTCTCAAACAAAAGGAGCGAACCTTTGTGTTTCTAGTCAAATTGCCTGCATAATCACTATTTATCAATGTACGTAACTGAAACTGAGAGATATTTGAACATGTATTATTGGTACATTTTGCTTTTAAGTGAACTTATTGAAGTAATGACCTCATGGTTTAGCCAATTAATATATAGGCATAGATAAAACTCTGTCGATGATTCCAGTGTGTGTGTGCGTGTGTGCGTGCGTGCGTGCGTGCGTGCGTGCGTGCGTGCGTGCGTGCGTGCGTGTGTGTGTGTGTGTGTGTGTGTGGTGTTTTTCCTCTGCATAATCTGTCTATCATTTTGTAAATATATGTCGCGGACGATGTGAATAATTGGATGATTAAAACATATTGGTATGTGTGGGAAGGATGTCACTAATTATTTGTATGTGATTAATTTATTCTTCATTATTGCAATTTGTGCTAAAATATCACTACTGTAATTACTCATACATATCTCAGTCATCTTTGCTTCGCCGACAACAACTCGTATGCGCTATTGCACCGGAAGAACTACAAAAACACTGCAGCAGCTAGCTGTTGAAAGTGAAAAACAAGGTCTTAAGATGAACATTTCGAGAAAAAAAAATGATGCTAGAAAACGATACACCAATATATGCCAACATCACGCAGATAGAGAACGTAGAAAGCTAAGTCTATTTGAGACAGCGATACAGCATCAGAAACTAAAACCAAGACAAAATAATCACGGACGTCTGGACAGCATTCGCCAAACACTACGACATATTCAAGGGTAACTTTTGGAACTTGCTTGAAGAGACAAGATAGATATATATATATATATATATATATATAGATAGATAGATAGATAGATAGATAGATAGATAGACATATGGATATATAGATAGATAGATAGATATATAGATAGATAGATAGATAGATAGATAGATAGATAGATAGATAGATAGATAGATAGATAGATAGATAGATAGATAGATAGATAGATAGATAGATAGATATATAGATAGATAGATAGATAGATATATAGATAGATAGATAGATAGATAGATAGATAGATAGATAGATAGATAGATAGATAGATAGATAGATAGATAGATAGATAGATAGATAGATAGATAGATAGATAGATAGATAGATAGATAGATAGATAGATTTATTTCAGATAAATTTTGTACATAATAATACATTTTATGCATTATTATAAGTGTACATGATGATTGTTCTATGGAGACCTGCACTAAGACCTATACAATCGCTGACGTGCAGGCCACAACAAGTCTACAACTCATGCGTACTTCCAGCGATAACATACAGCGCGGAAACATGGTTTTTTTGGGGAAGTGATCAAACAGAATTTCCAACTCTCTCTCTCTCTCTCTCTCTGTCTCTCTCTCTCTCTCTCTCTCTCTCTCTCTGTCTCTCTCTCTCTCTCTCTCTCTCTCTCTCTCTCTCTCTCTCTCTCTCTCTCTCTCTCTCTCTCTCTCTTTGTGTGAGGTCGGGTTTTCAGCACTAGCAGCAATCAAAACCAACTATCGTACAAAAGACGACGTTGAAGATGACTACAGGCTCAGTCTGACAGAAATAACACCTCAGATGGACAAACAGTGCAAAGAGAAGCAGGTATCACCTCCCATGGAAGCCAACAATTTCTATTTTTTTATGATAATTATTGATATTAAACTGGGTGTGCATTTACTACTTTTGACTGAACCCCATTTCTCATTCTTTAATGCAGCAGAACTGGTTGGGATATTGTGTAAATATATTTGGGTGCCATACTTATAACTAATATATTTTGATTTAATAAAAATGCACAATGTCAATGGTATCGATAATGGTTTCCAATACATTGGGCCTCAGTGGCTTTCCCAGTCCCACGTGTGTGAGCCTCAAGGAAAATAGTTTGTTCACGAAAACCGCTTTCTTCCATAAAGAAAAATAGTGCGTAGTAGAAACAATCTTCCAACATTATGGAATATATTAAAAATTATCCATAATACATTATCAAGCAGACAGAAGGTAAGATGGATCCGTGTAATGCTCCATAGCACCGCTAAGAGGGCCGTTTTAGTCCACCGTGATATCATGCTGAATGAACCGACTTGGACAACTTGTAACTTTTAATGAATTCATTAACTCCGCTGGGGAATAGTCAATTGTATTGCAAAATGTAAATTGTATTTGACTGATACATGTCATGAAGGCTCACGAAGTTGCGACCTCCAACTATTTTGATTTTTCAGACAAGGACCAAATTTCCAAGACGTTAGAAGCGTTTTACTTAGCAAATCAATAAGCGTGTAGGCCTCTCGCTGCTCGTATTCCTGGACACGCAGGTCGCGCATGTAGACATTCAGCTCCAGAAAGTTGCGACTGAAAGAAATC
The DNA here is from genome assembly GCA_963995525.1 of Escarpia spicata. Classification (NCBI taxonomy): domain Eukaryota; kingdom Metazoa; phylum Annelida; class Polychaeta; order Sabellida; family Siboglinidae; genus Escarpia; species Escarpia spicata. The sequence continues at coordinate 39,540,401 of OZ023213.1, forward strand.
CAAATGACGATTTGAATGGACATTCTTTACGGAAAATAAATAAATGTTTGTGTTTAACAATAATTGTTATTGTATGCGTGATTAAGGTGCTTATCCGTGCATGTTTAGTGTGACGTGTTTGGACGAGGCTGTTTGTTGGCAATGTATTTGTGGTAGACCTAGTAGATGTATAACATGTGTTCAGACACGCCGTTGTTAAAAGGAAACAGTCTGTTCATAGTTTTTAAATAATTAATTAATATAATGTTCATAAGACTATGATGACAGTCTTGAAGCCAAATTATGCTTAGTAATCCCGGAACAACGTTCGCAATCTGTAAGATGCGCCCCTGGAGCATGTTCGAATGGTTAACAAAACAAAGGCGGACTGAGCTAATCGCAATGTCCTTTGATTCACACGTCCTGTTACTAATTGCTACACTTGCTAATTCTGTCTCGCTATAATATGATAGTGAAATACCTGAACACATTTCCGTCCAATCGGGTCGTTTCTAGGAAGGACTCCATCTTGTCTATCGTGTCCTTGAACAATGTTAGTTTAGGTAACAACATTTCTCTGAAGTTGATCAACGGTACATCATGATCCGTATTACAGGTCCATAAATCTATTACTTCACCTCTCACTAGCATCGAAAGCAATGTACTGTCATTCCAAAACTCAAAATATGTGTTCATAGCGTCTCTCTCTGAAAGCGTACCTTTCTTGTAGTGGTCGTACAGTTTAGCAAAAAACGCCTTCAACAAAGGATCCGACGTTGCACGGACATACATCTTGCAGTACAGTCCAGTAAGCTCGGTTGAATCGAACAAAAGTTTACGCAACAGGTCTTGTGTTGTCGGAAACAAATCTGTTGTATACTCTTGAAACGTATTCCTTACACTGTCCGTTGTAAGCATGCTGGCGTAGGACAACTTGCTCGCGTATTTGCCATACATCATATTATTCCTGTATTCGTAAACTGGCTGGTATATTTTTTCGAAATCATAGTACATAGTCGCCACTCTGTTATTGAAATTATAGAAATCAATGTTAACATACAACTTATCTGCTTTTGGAAACCCGTACACTTTATAAGTTTCGAATACGCGCTTACTGTTTATAACACGCTGCATCGGTTGTCGTATAACGAGCGACTCGTTCAATGTTAATTCTCTGTCGTATTCGACCGACGTTTGCCAGAACCCATCAGTATAATTGAAATATTCGTATTTAGTTTCAGTTTCGTTATCATTGTTTTTAAAAATACGAAGCAGCCCATCGATGTTTTCTATATATTTCATAATGTGTCCATTGAGTCGAATGTACGTCTTGTTTATTTCCATGTTTTGCTCAAACAAATCTCTGGTACGATAAAACGAGTCGTAGACGCCATTAGGAGTTACCGTGTAGTTCGTTAAAGGGACAACATGATGGTAAGCGTCGTGCACTCTTTCTAAGTCGTCAATTGCTTTCTTCGAAGAGATCAGCTTTTCTTCCAGACGCAATCGTAGTGCTGCTCGCCAACTTTCTTGATTAATCAAACGTAATGAAATTCTCATTACCTTAAACAGTTCGAACGAGCCATATATACACTCATACAAATTTATTTTATTCCAAGCGGCGACAATGTAATTATGTACTAAGTCTTGCATTTTCTCTAATCCAAGTGTCATAATAATATTGTAGCTGTGAATGAAGAGGTTTCCGATTCTCCTCATGTCCTGAACTCTCCTCCATATCAAAGCAACCTCGTAGTATTTAGGTAGTTCATTGTACACTCGGTCAGCCTCCTGTACGTTAGCTAGCCGTCTGTCTGGCAATATACGCTCCTTAGTGTCGATCGATTTGTTCAGGTGGTTCCGCGCTCTCTTCAGGAACTTATCAGACAAATCAAGTTGGCTTTTGGTGTTCTCGTTGGCGGTCGCGTAACTTATGGACGATGTGTAATGCTTGATACCACACGCTGGTGGACACACGCATGACGTAGACAGGTTTGTGTTGAATGATTCTGAAAAAATCGCCATACATTTTGTCAACAATTAGTGCTACTGGAGACGTTGCGATACAGATTATATCGAATATATATATATATATATATGTATATAATATATATATATATATATATATATATTTATGCAATAACCAACACAAGCCCAATTTAGTTTGAGAATTGAAATTGGCCAAAGGATGACGTTTTTATTGGAAAGTGGATTGCTTCTAATGCAGCCACTTTTGGGCATAAAGATAGTAGGAATGTGATGTCTAACATGCAAACCAGATGGGAAACTGAACCCTTGTACAGCCCTATCAAAGTTTATCAGGCACACATTCCTATAACATGACGACAATATACAGACATACATTATTTGTCGCTATAGAGGTATAAAACCACTACGAATATAAACCTAAGCAAACAATACAAACATTCCACCACATGCAATTACAAAAAGGTGGGGCCATTCCGCCTACCCTGTATAAACATAAGGAAAAATATATACCGTTTGTAAAACAAAAAGCCTGTCGACGCACCAAATCCCAACACATTCAAGAATTGGGGTTATGCCCCTGTGTTCATTCCGAAATCTGGGAAAGCGTTGCGACATTTTCCAACTTCTTTTTCTACCAACGGTGTACAATAGTTGTTTAACTAAACATACCTAGGCAAAAAGGTGGGGAGGAGGGCGGATTTAGAAGTATGGCATGTCAGGGCCTAATCCTGACATGTCGTGATTGGCTGAAGGCGCTGGGCGGTTTTATTAAGCCAAACAGCTGGAAATAATTATAGCACTTGTCCGTTTGTCCGGGACAAGTGATTTTTGGCCCGGACAAGTAAAATTACTCTACATGGTTATCCAATGGACAAGTGAAAATTTACAGTAAATAGTGACGCATGCAACATTGCAAACTTTTTAGTTGAGGAAATTCAAACGTAAATGAAGTTCGCTAGCAATCGCGCACGTTGCAATCTTGTTAGTGTGTCGGCGCCTTGTCGTTCCGCCGCCAGTGTGTTTGTACTTCAGCGTTCGACCAAGTTTAGTGCCTGCGTTAACAGGGTCATCCGCTGAGCGCACCGACCTAGCTCTGTCACATGCGTAGAACAGACTCCGCATCAGCCATCGTTGATCGAGGCTGTATTTCATAAATCGTTCAGTTTGGCCGACGTACAACTTGCTTTTACCCACGGATCACATTTGACGAACTTTGGAAATAATAGACTTTGTATCGCTACCTGTTATTTAAATAATTGTATAGTTTTAACCATTATTACACCTAACCTACGCGGACTCGGCAGTCTTCCAAGTCATCGAACGTCGTTAGCCGATCCAGTCCTAAATCGGTAAAAAATTTCAAAACTTGTAACTGGCTCTCCGGTAAATCTATGGTGATGGTTGATAAACGGAATATTAATGAAATTTCAGAAGTGTTGTGTCTATGTAAAATTTATTCTAACCATAAATTGCGAGTTTTCGAAGCCAAATTTTATGCAAGACGCACGGCCGGGGTGCCAACCGCCTTTGACATGTTGGCTTCCGCCAACTACGGCGGTCTGCGCGACGTTACGTCGTAACTAAATCTATAAATTATATTCCGCCTGGTAGATGTAATTCGGGCACCGTTAAAACTGTTTATACATCATTGAAATGGTAATATAAAATTTAGTAAAAACATGCGTTTGTTTGTTCGTGATCAATTGAATATATCTTCGTTTGTAAAATACAGAACTTTGTTAATATTGAAGTTCATAGAGATTGAAAAAAATAATATCATATTATATTATAGTTTATTATGATTTTTGTGACATTTCCTGGCTTTGAATTGGTCGGGTTCATGATGGTTGAGTGGCATCTTCAATGACAAACTGAAATTTTACAGCAGTGTTATATGTTTTATATATATATATATATATATATATATATATATATATATATATATATATATATATATATATATAAAACCATATTAAACAAAAACAGTTTTTGCAACATTATAACAAATAGCAAGGAAAACAATTGTCTCATTCCTATCATCGTAATAATTATTTGTTATTAATAAAAGCGTTCAAAATAGTTGCAAATATAATTTTGCAATTTCAAAATTTGCAGATTAAATCAAATTGTGTCTTTGATCACAAGTCACTCAGATGTACATGCAACGAAACACCAGGAACATTGTGCTTGTTGTCATAAAATAAGACAGACTTTTTTTATGGGTTTTTACCGAAGCTTCGAATCCCCCTGACAACCACTCAGACAAGTGAACATTTTGGCGGACAAGTAGATTTCAAAACTTACTTGTCCGGCGGACAAGTGAATATTCTGGCTTATTTCTATCGCTGATATATATATATATATATATATATATAATTTATATAATTAACACTATATAATATCAAAAATATTTTATCGCATCGCTAACATAATTTGGCACAGGATGTTCGTCAAATGCAGAAAAAATGCAAAACGTTTCTTCTTTTTAAAAAGCTGTATCAGTTGTCATTGTTACTGGTCATGCACTGATTTGCCATATAAGTATGCTCGAATAGTTCCCCTATCACAGACATGTGGAAATGAGCGTGTTAAAATAGTTTTTTTTCATACAAAAAAATTAGAATGGGAACATTTTCCGTGGCCCTGCCCATATAAAAAATGACATCACAAAAATGGCAGCATCACAGATAATGAAAGGTCACATGTGTTTATTCCGCATTATAACTTAAGGTAGCATGTGGCCGGAATGTTTTCCTTTATCTCTCTTTGTTACTGTCATTACAGCTCGCAACGTTTTATTTGAAGAAGGTTGTTACGAGGATGAAACTTATTTTTGAGGATAACTTAGAGCTCTTGCGTGATGAATATGTTTCAGTGATGATGGTGTCTTTCCTATTACCTTTTCAGCAATAAAAACTAAAATAGCTTCTCCAGTCAATGTTTCCTTTTGTGTAATTCCTGGAAACCAGACTAAGATTCCAAAGCTTAGGACACTTTCAATAACGGACCTGTAGAAGAATTGGGCAAACATGAAAATAGGATCTTTCACCAAAGAGAAACCCAGTAGATTTGACGTAATAGCAATAATATAGGCCTATAGCGACGTTGGTAATGTACAATTGACCTTCTCGTAAAAGGGCAATACAGGGTCTGGACGTCAGAGGTAATGCGCGAAATACATCTTCAAACAACTTAGTTAAAATAGTTGTCCAGTTGTCACATATCCAATCGTAAGCGTTGAAAATCATAATATATATATATATATAATAGATTAAATGAGAAAGGCCATTAAGAAGCTGAAAAACAACAAGTCGCCAGGCATGGACGGCATCTCCGGCGAAATGCTATAATTCCGGAGTTGTCCCTGAGGACTGGAAAGACGGTGTTGTTATCTGTATCCCCAAGAAAGGAAATCTTCCCGACTGTGACAATTGGAGGGGAGTGGCCTTATTGTCTATTCATGGTAAAGTCTACTGCCAGATGATCTTGAACCGGATGAGAGATGTAGTCGACAGCGAGCTGCGCAAGGAGCAGGCGAGCTTCAGACCAAAGCGCTCTTGCACAGAGCAGATTTTCACTCTCCGATGCATCATTGAGAAGTGCCAAGAGTTCCAGGTGCCCCTTGCAGTTAGTTTCATCGATTTCAGCAAGGCATTCGACAGCATCTACAGACCCTCCTTGTGGAGAGTACTCATGTCGTACGGAATCCCGGAAATGGTGGTCAGAGCAATTGAACACATCTATGTCAATTCCCGCTGCTGTGTACGGACGGAGGATGGTTTCAACGACTGGTGTTTAACGGCGTCCGTCAACGATGCATTATCTCTCAAATTCTCTTCGCTGTGGCTATTGACTGGGTCCTGAACAAAACGACGAAAGATCAGGGCATCGACTGGTATGGAGGAAGCAAACTGTCTCATCTTGACTTCGCTGATGATATTGCAACGTTGTCCAACAGCACCCAGGTTCTCTAGGATATAGTTGATGGACTAGGTCTGTCAATGAGCACCAAGAAAACCAAGAATATGCTGTCGGGTGATCATCAAACACCTTCTGACGCCCTTATTGGTCAGAACAAAGTTGAAATTGTTGAAGACTTCACTTACTTGGGAAGTTCCATTAACAACCAGGTTGCAATGGACCACGATATCAACTGCAGAATAGGTAAAGCCTCCGCAGCCTTCAGCCACCTAAACAAGATCTGGACAAGCACAAAATTCACACTCAAGACCAAGCTGAGCTCCTACAATTCCAACGTCTTGTCCACCTTACTCCATGGCTGCGAAACTTGGCATCTAAAATCAAGCCAGGAGAAGAAGCTTGACGCCTTCGACTCAAGTTGCATTAGGAAGATTTTGGGCATCAAATGGAGCCACTTCATTATTAACGAGGAAGTCAGAGAACGGTCGAAGCAAACTCCAGTGTCCAGTACGATTTTCAAGCGGCGCATTAACTGGCTGGGTCATGTTTCATGGCTTAACCCCACAAAATTCGTCAATCAGGTGTTACTGTGAACCACAGAAGGAAGAAGAAGGAAGAAGTCTGTTAAGGGAATAAGTGAGTAAGTATACGCCGGAAGACTACCTGCGTAGATGACCGTCTTACACACTCACCTATCGTTGGCAGCAGACAGTTCATGTATCGGGAGACGTTGCACACCGGCGGATCATCCGTAAGCGGTTCTACAACAAACATATTTTATAATTATCGACATTTTGTATTGTGCAAAACCGCGCACATTGAAGGCGGTGTGGGTAGCGGCGTTGACAGAGATGAACAGTTTTAAATTGGGATGTTGTCAACAGTTATTATGGGAGACCGGGGCTCCATGGCCACAGGAACACCTTGGCCATTTTATTATTTGGCTGGTTGTATTTTATATTATAACATTGGCGCAGATGCCAGAGAGCACTATGAATTAATTCAATAGGTGGTTGTCTGATTTCTGCAAGATACGTCTTTATATACATAAAACAAAGTGTAAGTTTGAGTAAACGAGCGGGCGATAAAACAGATCGGTGGACAAACCGGGTTTAAACAACATATGTTTTTGAATAGCGAATGCCTCGGGCACAATGGCCAGGGTACACGTACAACACACACACACACACACACACACACACGCACGCGTCCGCTCAATTGCTAGGTATGTTAATCTTTGTCAAATATTCTACGTATGCGTGCCAAGTTAGTCATAAGTAGTGTACAGCAATGTTCTCCAAACCTACTATTTTGATTTTTTTAAACTTCAATTTGTTCATGCCAGACTTGTCGACCCGTTTTTGAGGGTAGGCAACCCATCACACTCCACATAATGTGATAGACATGCTGGCGAAAGAGTCAACAGCTTGTGAAAATAAGGTGGCCATGAAGCCCGGGTGTAATGGTATAATTTTGCCCCCAGTATAATATTGTCCCCCGGCAATATTGCCCCCGGTATTATTGTGTCCCCCGGCAATATTATACCGGTATATTACTGCCGGGAGGCCAATCTTATACCGGTGAAATGCTGCCTCCCCGGTATAAGATTGCCCCCCCCCCCACAAATCCCATGCTAAATTACACCACTGTGTGTCAATTCTACTTGTTTAAATCAATTCATGGCAGATATATATAATCATTTATTCAACATAATATATGTATATATATATTTACCATTGGAATATTCATATAATTGAAATACACATATATTCATAGAATCGTACACAGAGACATACATACGCATATGCATGCATTTTTGAATTTGTTCACATAATTCATAGCATGGCTGGTAGAATGGAGGTTCTGGATCAGAATTATTTCGTCTGGGTGGCTCTCGTCACCAGACATAAGTGACTTATAAGGTAGCCACTTTTGCGACAGACCACACTGGCTGAACCCGTAAACTGTTGCTTTCAACATGGTTGCCAATGCAAAGATTTCGACCTCAGTCCCCCAAGTACCTAGTGAAATCATGCCATTAATGTTTATGTGTTCCACAATGTACGGACAGACAGATCGCTAGATATCCACATTGTTCATCATGTATGTCACTATTATAGTCCGGAGAAATTCGAGATCATCTTGAGAGCCTGTAGCGCTTCAGGTTCCTGGAGTTAACCTTCTTCTTCAGTATGGGAACGGCGTGCAAAACGGGCCCCTTAAGCGAGATTTGTCGTCAAGTTGAAAATTTTCATTCTAATAAATAATTATTCTCTACGGAATCATCTTCTCCACTTATCTGACTACGAATGTGCTAACATTTTGCGCATTCCTATAACAATTACTGTACCTACGGGATGTTTCAGAACACCACCGGATTTTTGACTAAACCGGGCCCCCTGCGCATCCATTTGTATTGTTTAGCCATCATCACACATTCCCCAAACACATTGTGCTTATTCGGACCCTGGCCAGTCATGGTGTGCCCACGGCGCATATTATTCACATGTTATCCTTTCTTCCCGTTATTGTTCCTGCATCCAGTCGTCTCGCTTGTTTTCGAAGTCAAGCATCGCAATGGCATGGCAAACGGTTTCTTCCTTCCCCGTATAGATCCACTCGCGTTGGTTTGAGGCTCCTTCCGTGTTGCAGGATTTTGTTTACATTTTGTTCTCAATCGAAGTTGACGTTTGTATGGCCTGAGCGTGGTGGTGCTTGTCTTTTCTCAGTTACTCGATTTCACTCTGTTGATTGATCTTCTTCCGGTACAGATGAGACACCCACTACGGGGTTTATTTTATAACATGGATCCTTACGGCTCATATCGATAATATTACTAATACAATATATCAGTAATATTATCGTTTTGCTTAATAATTGTATTATTATTATTGTATAACTGGGTAATATGTAATATCTTATGTAAAATAATGTAATAACATAAAACCTTACAAAAGCAGGTGTGTTTTGTATCAACAGCATGTCGTGACAGCGAACCCCTGTTAGCATAGCAGACAACATAGGGGCCCGTTTTGGGCGCACATCACAGCCTCGAGTTGATAATCAGTTTGAAAACAAACTCTCTATATTTTTTTAATCTAATACGTATCTATATCATAGCATTTACGTTTGGATTATGCATATCACAGTTTCCGTTGTTTTCAACGCACACAAAACAGAAATATGATATTTTTAAAATAGTGCTAACATTTTAAGAAAAGTGCTCACCTCTTTGAATATGCGTTTCGCTCTTCCGACCAATGTTCACAATGGCCCATTTATGATTTACTTAGCAGTGCCACCACACATTTAGTTGTATATACAATAACGCCAGACGACTGGGGGCCCGTTTTGGGCAGGGTGCCAGTTTTGCACGCCGTTCCCCTACATCACGACTTGCGCCGGCGATTGTTGACAGTTGGTTTTGTTTACCAATACCCAGTTAGTGCTTGGTCTATGCTGTACGGACCGTTCCATCTTTCGGAGAAGTGTCCACCTTTTCGATCCTCTCTAACGAGATTCTTGTGAAGAACCTTGTCACCAGCGTCGAACTCACTGACCACCCGGCGCTTGTGGTATTTGTGCTTTTGGACATCTTGTGCGGCCTTGTCATCACATCAATCTTAGCAGCAATATCAGCGTCGAAGTTGACACTGCGGTCAATGAGTGGGAGTTCAACTGGCAACTCTGCTTGTCGTCCGTACACAATCTGGAATGGCGTCATTTTGGTGGACGAGTGACGCGATGTGCGATATGCGAAGAGCATCGCCGGTAGACACTCGACCCAGTTGCTACGATCGGCGAGTGACTTGATGAATGCATCCTTGGTCATTAATCTGGATCTGAACACATCCGTGACGACACATGTGTCCTCAACCAAAAATGTAGCGCCACTCTCGGCGGTGTGGTCGTTGAGAGCACGTGCCTCGGGCCACTTTGAGAAGTAACCCATCGCCACGACAACACAACAATACACACACTCAGTGTTTGGAAAGTCTATAATGTCAACACCAGTTTGCACCATGACGTTACTTGGCATTGGTACTGGGTGTAGTTCACCAACATCCTGCTTGAGCACAGGGGTCACCTTCGGACAGCGATCACATCGTGACACGAAGCTCTTGACCTCTTGAGTAATATTCTTCCAAAAGAAACATTCAAGGATCTTGACTCTAGTGCGATGGATACCAATGTGGCTGCTCATTGAAGACGCGGTGTCGCTGTCACCAGATCCCATATGTACACTCTTGATGATACGTTGCTGTTCAACTGGGTCACGAATCACAAGCAGTTCACTATCAGAACTCTCGGACTTGTCAGGCCGACATTGTGCGAATATTGGCATTGAAATTTTTTAAAGACCCGTAGGATATTTGTGATTTATCACATTCTCGTATATTAAATCAATGTTCGACGCCTTATCACTCAGGAGACCATCCGAAATTGTATTAGATTCTTCCATTCTGCAAAGTTGAGCAATATGAAAATGGTCAGATCAGCATATTTCACATACTCACACGCCTTTGGAAAGAGCTAGTGTTGATAATTTTAAATGTGAAAGTTTTATCAATATTCATGCACAAAGAAACTTTCATCGACATGTCAACGTACAAGTCTAGCAAGTGACACACAGCAAAAAAAGACGAATCTGATCACTTTCAATTATTTATTACTATGCTTATATGTTGCTTGAACGTAATAGATCTACAATAAAATGTCATATTTATATGTTGACAAGACTTGACTTATCAATAATATGAAAAACTGGCGAAGATTTATCAAGAAATAATAAAGCTACATCCGATTAAATATAAGCAATTTTGCGTTGTTAGGGCAATGCAGAACGCACCATTAACGCGTGTCTTTTCGCCGTCGAATCTTGGACATGTGTCCGCCTGCGCCTGTGTCTGTGATAACATCTGCCTTTATATAGGGATATAAATAAATTGTGTAAATTGTAGACTTCTATACACCTTTAATAGTAATTGTTGATATATACATATCCAAATAACATACATACTGGCAAACATTTAGTGAAACAATTCAGAATCTTTGGGGAGCGGCCTTTCCTAAAATGGCGTTTTTTTATCATGGCGTCTGGGCACATCACAAACTTTGGAGTTGTATTATGGCGCGAGCAGTCCCGTCGTGGATTTCGAATTGCACCCCCTCGTTGAACATATTCGCTGTTCCGACTGTATAAGCCTGTGCCACATTTGTCTATGCTTCCCTCACAAAAGGGACGACCAGACCAGTGGAGGGACCCGCGCTTAAGTAGATCCACCCATGAGGCGTGGACCGCAACAATGAATGCCGCACTGGGAGGCAAGGTATGATACAATGTTTCTTTTTGAAATGTTTTAGACATAAACGGAAAGTCGTTTAATATATGCCAATTTTCCCACGTGTTTTAGATGTCAACGGAAAACGTCTAATAGATGTCAATTTTCCCACATTTTTGTAGACATCAACGGAATGACGTCTAATAGATGTAAATTTGTCCACGTAGTTTAGGCATCTATGGAAAGACGTCTAATATATGTCAATACCCCCACATATTTTAGACGTCATTCCACTAATAGATGTCAATTTTTCCCATATGATTTAGATGTCAACGGAAAGACGTATAATTGGCGTCATTTTTATGTCATTCTGAGAAGTCATTTTCATCACCAAGAATCGACCACTAAAAGACGCCTAAAAGACGGCATGTGCCAGCTGGGATGATTAATTCTCTTTTAATCTTCCTGTACATCTATGATTTTTGTAGTATCTCATTTTTGGAGGCCAAATACAATAAATAAAATAACTGATCGAAATACACAAACAATATTTAACAATATATTATATTTATTCGAAAACCGACTGATTATGTCGTTATTCATATTTAATTAAACCATGTGCATACATCATGTGTTTATATAATAATTAGTCGCAAATGATCATATAGTATTAAACATGGGGGTTATACTGGAGGGGGTAATATAACACTGGCGTATTATTGCCCCCGGGGGCAGTTTTATACCAATATAATATATTGGTATGATAAAGGAACTAAAATTACATTTTGACAAAAAGAATAATTTTGGAACTATTTTCCACATATCTCATTATGACAACACGCACCATCCGACGGGTTTTCCTGGATCACATCACATATTATTGCACCCCGGCAGGTTCGTTCCGGTATAATATTGCCGGGGGGGGGCAGGAATCAAAGGGGGCAATTTAATGCCGGTGCACCGATCTCCCCTACATTACACATTAGGAGGAACGGGCATATTGTTTATATAATTAATTATTTTGAAATATTCTGATCACAAACAACGTGTCTTGAGAGGTAGTCATGTAGAATATGAATAAGCGAAAAATGGTTCGTCAGTCCATTCAATGCGGCAATGTGATGTTTATTGTAACAATTAGACATTATTGGCATAATAAAACAAAAACGTGCACCTGTTTAGAATATCACGGAAGTAATCTCGAGTTTCATATTTGTCGCACCACGTCAGGTTTTAGATGACATTAAGTTACGTTTATTAATACAGCATTCATGAGAACATTTTGCAGTATGATGCTTTTGGTGGTATATATATATATCAATATAGGAAAGGAGCATGAAAAGTGTTGACCTGCATTAAAAGGTGGCATGTAATAGTCTTTGCAGCCACACATCTCGATAACGAAGTCGTTGATACATTCCCTGTAGCAGGCCGCCTGCGAGTAACGATCGAAGTAGCGCAGTTTTCGGTCTTTCACACAATCACCGTGTGGAGGCGGCAGGTTGGTTTCCTACAGAATGGAAATGCACAAGAATAGTGACTACGAGTGACAAAAGATAGTAAAACTGCTTTTTAATTTTTGTCATACCATGTTGCAATGGGTATCTTTGATTATTTGCTATTTGTTGGCGATGTTCCATTTGTGTTCCTGGGCCACTTCTAGAATATAGAGACGGTGATTTCTCTTTCACAAATCAGTGCTCTCCTAACGGCGTTGACACAATTAGTTATGAAATATTTACTCAGTGTGATTATCATACAGTAGATAGTGTTCGGAAATGCGGCCAAATTACTCGACATATCACTTATTTGTTTTGGAAAACTACATAATAGCTCGTTTTAACGAATTCGTTTATGAAACATTAATTTATGTATGTACTTAACCTGCACTGCAATGTAATGAAGCAAATTATCCAACAGTATCCAGTGCCAGTAAATCAAACACAGTGTTGGCAAAAGATAGCTTTTCAGAAGACGACAAAATGAAACTATATTTCCTGGTGACTTAAAATTGGAGTGATTTCCACAGAGTTGGTGTGGTAACCGAGAAGGCCCGGGTTCCAGCGTTCGTGTTAACACTAGGGACAAAAAGTAGATTACGACTAGCCGACCGAAACTGTCTGGGCTTTCTTACCAGGGTAAGTATTGAATACAGTACGTAACATCAAAGACAACTCCTAGATTCCGCGTTGAGGCTGCTGGTGTCATATTGTAGCTCAGCATACGTGTTCGGGAACGCACCAAGTTTACCTCGCTGCATTGGAGAACCAATGATGAGAAATTCAGTTATGTCTGAATTTAACTTTAATTTGCTGTGAGCCGTACAGTGGAAGATTCTTATAGGCAATGGCGACGCTGATTTTGGGAGCGATTTATATCTGGAGTAGCCAAGGAAATGTAGATTCGTGTCATCTGCGTAAAGATGATGATCCATGTTATGATTTTGAAAATATGACTTTGGAAATATGTATAACTGCTTAGGTCTTGTTTAGACATATATGTCTTCTTAATAACTGGGATGATATGGGCGTATTCAAAATCATCAGACAAATAAATCAGAGCACAGTGATGCATCTATAATTATTATAATTGGTATCGACCCAAATTTGGGTGGCTCCACGAGTCTCTAGTTCGAACTTTCATTTAGTGTCCCACCTACCCGTACCAGGTGCACACAAAACAAAGCATTTATACCAGATGTTGCATCAATTTGAAAAGCCGTGTGATATAATATTTTTTTATGTTTTTATTCATCATTTATTTATGTTATGCCTTTTTTATTTTTACATCTTATCGTAAGTTAATCGGTTGAAAACGTCAGTTGCAAAGTTAGTCCCACGCCTGGAATTTTGGTAGCTGCCAAAACAATTTAAGGGAGGGCTGCTGTAATAAAATAGAGTAAATGCATCAAATGTGCAGTGCAAAATGTTATTAATATACGAAATTCTTTCTTTATAACATAATTAAACGAATCATATTTTAAGTATTGCAATTTAAAAGCATTTCATTTGACATTAAGTGCAGTAAATTGGTTCAGCTAACACCAATTGCATTAGTAGTGGTTCATGGGTTGCTTTTCTGGCCATAACATGACATCCTCTAAGGTTGCGGGTGTTCATATTATGTGTGTAGATATTGATTTCCTTAGAAAAGACATTTCCACAACCTGCAAAGTTACGAGTGTCTTGTTCCCAAAATATGTTAAGACGCCACTGTAATGTGTTGAGCAAATCATATCGACCTTGTGCTAGTGTGTCAAATACAGACATTACACCTGGTCATATGTAGCCACTGTGCACCTTTTAATAGGAGCAAACATTGATTTCGTGGATAAAACAATCGCCCTTAAGTCGGAGAGCCTTATTTGGTCCACATAATACACATTAAAACACGCTGTAAAGTGTAGCCAAACTAAATTTATATCGTCCTATTTGACAAATAAATACTCAGTAGCATACAATTTTAACCCTTTGTGCATTTTTAATTATCAGATTTTGATACCATGTCACCAGCAAACAGTACTCCTAGTCACTTCGAGCTAGTCGTATATTTCCGTGGGTTGCATGTGTTGAATTTCTAAACAAGAACAGATTATACCTTTGACTAAAAAACACCCGTGATGTAAAATGGTGGAGTAGGTTTTTGATAATTATATAAAAACATTATATACTCAACGAGAGGTGCCAAATGGTTTCAGATGGCCAAATACTGTAGGCCTACTAATTGGTGACACAGTAGCAACTAAACAATGTTATATGGTTATACGCTGTTACCTTGATGGGTGTTTGTTTAATAAAACAGGTAATCGTCATCTTATTGGGTGGTACAATTGTTTAGCCATAACACCAGCCCATGCACCATTATAAAGATGGTAAATGTAACAAAATGACCAGGGATACTGTCTCTATATGCCACGATGTGCACAGTTGGACAGTGGGTAGAGCGACGGACTCTCAATCGAAAGAACCCGGGTTCAAATCCTATGCTACGGTTTCGAACCTTGGGCAAGTTCGTTCACTCTACGTTACTCCAGTTCACTCAGCTGTAGGAATGTGTACCTGGTGGTGGACATTTGTGAACGAATAATCATCGCGCATTAACTGCAGCGTTGCTGAATTATTCTCAGAGATGTCGAAGTGGTGTTTGATTGAACAGATTTGCCAGGGAGTAAAGTGAAAAGCGCTTTGAGCAGTCCCATCGACTGGATATTTCTATATCAGAATTTACCTTTACTTTTAACAAACCAGGAATAGTGCCTCTCTGTGTTAAAATGTGCCCCTATTATGTGTACCACAATGATTTAATGCTTCAAGTAATAATTTTCACTCTCTAGTAGGAGGAAGTTATGCGAAAAAAAAACATATTATACTTTTTTTCATGGTCATTAAATGTCTCAACAGATAAATTGTAACATCCGTGTTCTCGTTGCTAAAGCGTGTTAAAATACATTTATAAATGATGCCTTAACTTAACATTCCAAGCCCACGAGACACCAACCCTAATACATTGGCCCTCGCTATGTGAAATTGCCGAGCACTGCGTGAGTCAATCCTTGTGCAGATTAGACTCATTTAGCCATCATGAGCGTGGCAGTACTAATGTAACATTGAACATAATGTGACGGAGTATGCCAATCAGTTCAATGTAAGTGCAATAGCATATACATTTCAAGAATAAATGGGCTTAAATGAAAGAAATCAAATTAAGCGCTTATATTATTCAGCTTGTTGCTTTGCCATCCCACATTTACCCCCACCCTTTCCCGAGAGGACAATCATGGGTGATAGTAAGATGAGAACAGTCAACTATGAATGATCGACTATCGCAAAATAAGTATGGTACAATTTAACAACGAACAAGGTTAACGTTTCATATCAGAAAATTCGAATTGCCGTTTTGCAGTTAGTTGAACAAACTAACTAGGCACAATTTCCACTGTTTGGTCGATTTAATGTTTGCTTTTAAATACCAGCTATGAGAATAAAAAATAGTAGGCCCTACATGCGTACTGGCGCCATCTATTTTGCTTAGCGGCATTGTATTGGTGTGCAATATAAACTGCTGCCAAGTTTATGTAGCAAGAATAAAACGTCAACTTTATTATGCATATCAACGAAATAATCAAGAGGACGATGTCGTTCTCTCGAATATCGATCCTTCAACGCAGGGCAACGATGACATAAAAGATAGTACTTGCGTACTGGCGGCGTCTACTTTGCTTTGCGGTTTTCTATTTATGTGCAATATAAACTGCTGCCAAGTTTATGTAGCTGCAATAATACGTCACTTTTATTATACATATAAACGATGTAATCAAGAGGACGATGTCGTTCTCTCCAATATCGATCCTTCAACGCTGGGCAGCCATCAGATAAAAATAGTACTTGCGTACTGGCGGCGTCTACTTTGCTTTGCGGTTTTGTATTTATGTGCAATATAAACTGCTGCCAAGTTTATGTAGCTTCAAAATACGTAATTTTTATTATGCAAGTAAATTATTTAATTCACTGAACGATGTCATTCTCTCGAATATCGATCCTTCAAAGCTGGGCTTTTTTACCATAGTATCTACAGCGACAAAGAGCCATATATTAAACTGTGCACCTGTTGACAAAAGTGTGAAAATTGGCACTATGGAAGCTCCTGCGACACTACGGGATACCAGAGAAATGCATTTCTCTGAAATAAAGTACCTTCGAAGCCAAGTCATGTAATGTCATTCATGCAAGAAAACTCACAACATAATCATTCTATCCCTGCTTGCCATAGATTGGATTATGAATACGACAAAATAAAACAAATAGTATTTATTGGACACTTTGGAGACAGTTGGCGGACGTGGACTTTGCAGATAACCTCGATCTGCTGTCCCACAGTCACCAACAGATGCAGGAGAAACAGTGCTGCTAAACACAGTGCCAACACAGATAGCACTTAACATCAACAGGAGCAACATAAACATCTTTAAAGTCAAAAGGACGAACAAAACCCTAGTCTTATTGTAAGAGGAACCACTGGAAGAAACCGACTTCTTCACATAAGTGAATAGCGTACTTAATAAGTGCGGAGGTATAGAAGAAGATCTCAAAGCAAGGATACAAAAAAACAATACCGGCATTCTTGTAATGTTTTCTTAATTATGTATTGATAATAGCAATATTTACTTTCGCGAGAACACAATGTTCACAAAAGATAGGTTTCAGAAGACGACAAAATGAAATAATATTTCTTGCTGACTTAACGCTGACAGGGACTGCGTTCCATAGAATCGCTGCAACAACAGAGAAGGCTCGAGTTCCAGCGGTCGTCTTTTACTAGGAACAACAAGTAGATTACAGCCTACAGACCGAAGCTGTTTGAACTTTCTGTATCTGTATATGTATATTACATACTTGGTGAACAACCAGTTTCATATGTAGGAGCGATGTACCATTTTGTTTTGCAATATTCTCAGTGGTCCAAATGTCCAAGTCAAACAGTTGATTTTTCCGTCATCCATACTGCTAAGTGCACAAGTCCTGCTTAACATGATGTTGGTGAATATGATATGAGAAACAATAGTGGCATTTCTGAATTTTTGTTCTGAATTATATTCTCATAAAGGCAATATTTACCTTCGTGAGACTTACTGCTACAAAAGTGTGCATTCCTACTGGGACGTTATCGCCGAAGTCCTGTACTTGCGGAACGTCGTCTTGTTGGTGCAGAAGAAGCTTCAGCCCCACTGCATTGTGTGGACCTTTCATGTACTCGTACTGTTCGACATTCACCACCAGTTGTAATCCGTTCTTGACTCCTAGAGAACATCGACCGTTTATGTTACGGTTAATTGTGGTACACAAAAATACAATTTTAACTATACTTGGTTTAATTCAGCGGTTTTAACATCTGGACTAAAACCGCTGACAAAAATTAAAATAAATAAAATTGGATCGTCAAGCTATCTTGAGTGATTCGCCAATCAGCAAGTATTTCCGAAGCTGTACTGCTAGCACTAAGCCGAAACATTTGCATGCGAGAAAAATGATGTGTGCAAAGAGTTGCATTAAACTGTGATATAGCATCACTCGGTGTGTCAAATTCAGGCAACATTTGGCATAAATTATTCATGCAAATGGTACGTTCAAGTCATATTCTATACATTCCATCTCAAAGAATACACTTTCTCATTTCACGTCTGTCCAATATCGTATCGTTTTTAAGATATATACCTACCAGATACATTCATGAAAGCAACCAGCATATGTACATGCATTGCTTACTCCGGTAAAACAAAACTTGTCCAGCTTCGATCATCTAGCTATGATTTTTTTTTCATTGAGTCAATAATAACATTGGAACCTGAGCTTTTTGTGACAGCACCAACACTTAATGTTAGATCAGTTCAAACTATTACACAATCCAGCCGTCATTTTTAAAACTTACCTTTATAACCTTGACAACTTTACTACTGCTTATTGATTGATTTTGAGACTTACCAACCCTTTCATACGCCTCTTAGCTTGGTTTCCAAGGTCTTATGTCTCAGGTTATGCATTCCAAATAGTCAAATCTTGGGCTAACGCATGAGTGTGTGGTGTTTCTACGCATGAGCTGTGGGTAGCTTAAATTAATAATTTATTTAAAAAGCAGTTAAGGTGATTGGATGTGGTGAATGGAAGGTTTTCATATAGGATTTACGCGAAAAGAAGTTACCGTATTATTATTATTTAATATGCATGTCCTGGCATATTACTTATTGTAGAGTAGGCAGCTTTTTGTATCACAATCTAACAAACTAGCATGGCATTGTTTTAATGAGTTTTTAAACATTTTTTAATCGTTCTTTTTTCTAGGACTTGATTAAATGTGTAGATACATGTAGGGATATACAACAAATGAACATTTTTGGAAACTGTAACTGAAATGGCTTTAATCGTTAGGGGAAATGTGGGTTTTGATAACAATACAATACGGCAATCTACAATGGTATGTAATAATATATATCAACACCTAATGTATTTTCCATGGACTAGATAAAAGTATCTTCCTTCATGGAAACAGATAGTACTCGAGTACTGTTTGACATTACTATTTTTGGTCAAAGTTTGGTATTCTTAACGATGTTACCATGGTACAGCATTTACAAGAAAATGTAGTGCTCTGAATGTTTCAGGTTACTAAGCCACATTTAGTAATAATAACAATGGAATGACTTCTTCAGCCAATATCCTCGGAAAATCTGAGCTCAGTGGCGCAACAAATCCAAAGAATTAAGCGTTGTCATTGTAATGTACAGAGCAATAGTGGTCAATAGATGGGTAGAATTGCCAAGCTTTTTCTTTTTTGACATATTAAATAATAAACACTACGTGAACACAGTGGACTCATTTTACTGACATTGGATTACTTATTTCAGGTCAAATTTGGGTTTTCATAAAATTAGTTCATTCTTCGGCATTTTACAAGAAATGCTACAGAAGGGTCTATTTTCAGAGTCACAAGACCTCACTTTTTCCGGATGTAGATTATGTTTTTCATTATACATAGTGTAGCATTTCTGCTATTTCTAGATGGTTAAATCTACTTGCCTGAGGTTTAATTTGGGAAATGAGGAAGGTCAAGCCAGTAGATAGACATATTGTTGACCAACCGCCTTGGTTACGTAATTACGGCAACTCGGTTGCAGATGCGCTCAGTGGAGCGTGGTATTCTGTTGCTAGCATTGCAAGCAGGTGGTTTCACTGAAATCTTAGAGGGTGTTCCACAATGTTTAGTTTGAATTGTATACTGCTTTAGCCAATAGAAATGATGGAAACCTGTCATATGATGTGTAATTAGGTCCGCTTATATAAACGTTTATTGTACGCATTTCGCCATCTGGGCGCTGGCGAAGGACTGGGGCAGATCCAGGGTTGAACGAGACAGGTTGCCCTGCTGCCAAGAGAATGGCTAGTCAAGTCGTAAAGCGTGGTGGGAATCGTTAACGTGGGTTACGTTCCCAAGCTTTTGTGTGTGTAATATTCAGTGTCCAGAGTGACTGTTTGATCGAGCTTCGAAGAAGCCATCGCCACGTCAGCGGTATTTTGAGACAACGTCCCGGTTGGCCCCAACGTATTTGCGTCGATGAGCGATAATCGCGACGCGCTCACCCAGCACGGGCCATCCTCGAACAGCGGTCTCACAGCGACAACGTCAGAAAGATTGACCGAATACGACTCGCAGCGGCCGGCGGTAAACGTATACTGCCAGGCGTCGTCATTTGCGCGAACCCGTTCATTCGACTTCTCGATCGTTCGCGACAGGGCAAGACCTCTCGATCGAATTCGTAGCGGCCGGCGGTAAGCGTCTACTGCCCGGCTTCGTCTTCCAGTTGAACGTATTCAACTGACTTCGCAATCGTTTGCGACCGTGCGATCATTGAACGTACGCGACTCGAGAATTCGCGGCGTACGACGGCAATCGTCAAGTGCCCGGCATCATCACTCGTGCGGCCGAGATACCCCGTTCTAATTGTGTTCGGAGCTCGGCGTGTTGACTTCAACAAACGTTCGTATATATTCGAGATGGAATTAGCCCAGTATCAATGTCTGTATTCTGATTGAACGTATCTATTATTTGCTGTATTATGATTGGTAGTTATCTGTGTTTGAAGTGAGGTATTTTTATCCTTGAAGTATTCACATATATATGTATATATATGTGTGTGTTGTAACAGATTACTGTAATGAGAGTCCGCGAGGACTAGCTTATACTGTGTATTTATATTAAGGTAGTTATTTTTAGATAACACTTGGCGCCTAGTGTATGGTCGTGTAGCGGTATAATCCACCTTAGAAAGGGAGTGGAATTTGATAATTGAAAGATTCAGTGTTCTTGTTTATTATGTTCTATTAAGTTTTGGTTACGGGATTTCATTATCCTGTTTATTTTGTTAATCGAGATATTTACCAAAAGAAGGATATCTTGTAATAAAGTTATTAAATTTTCCTCGTTCTTTGTTGCTTGTTCACGAAAACCGTTCTTTCTCATATGCGTTGACCTTGATATATAAGAACCCTACTAGACTGAGCCATCTAGTGTACGGAGACCTCGCTAATCCGTGACACATAGACATAAATAAGACTTGAAGACTTAGAAAACAATTACGTTACTCTTTATGGTTACAATTTTGAAAATCGTAAAAATTTAGATTAACTGTCCTATTTTACGTAACTTAATAAATTACATAAAACCATAAATGTTACCGTTTGATATATATATATATATATATTATATATATCAAACGGTAACATTTATAGTTTTATATTATATATATATATATATATTACCACTTGTAATGTTGTAAAAAACACGTTTCATGTCTATATACTATATTATTCTCATGTTATGACTGGTCATGATTACAATACAGTAGTTGGCTAACTTTGATGCTGACATAGTTGTAGCAGTGTCCGATATTTCATAAATATGCACGGCACCCATCCGTTTGCATTGAGTTCACATTTGCGGTGAACATGATATCAAACATCACCTATAATATAAAGTTTCATTAATATGATTTCATAATAAGTGCCCACATCGAGTCGTCTCAGGCCCACCGGTGCACCTGTGATTGTTACAGAAGATAGGAGTATTTACCAGTCGCATTGACAGTGGAGTTGTCGCTGATCCGGGCGTTGAAAGTGTAACACACTCCGGCATCAGTCAAGGTCAACTCGAAGTCTTCGTGACTACACGGCATCCCCTTCCACCGGCAACTAGAGTAACAGTGAATTGTAAGTGGTTAGAGAGCATCGACAAACAAGTACGAAAGCAGGTATTACGAACATTGTTTTGTTTTTGGTAAATATTTTGCGAAATGCGTATCAGAATTGCCTCATATATAGATCATGTAATAGATAATCACATATTCTTGTACTTCTTACTTACTTAGTCACTTGACCGACTTGGTCGTCGGGGGGACATAAATGTCGCTGCAGCTGTGATGTTCCGCCATTCCTGTCTGTCAGTGGCTGTGGTGAGGAGCTGTGGCACGGAGATGGCCGTCCATTCCATAACATTGTCCATCCAGCTCTTCCTCTGACGTCCATGGCGACGTGTGCCCGCCGGGGTGCCCTGCAGGATCGTCTTCGGGAGGCTAGCCTGACGTGTTACGTGTCCAAACCATGTCAGTTTCCTTCTCTTGACAGTTGCCAGTAGAGGTTCTTATGGGCCCCCAGAGGTGTGACCTTTCTCCGCACATACTCATTTGTCTTATACTCCATGTAGAAGATGCGGAACATCTTTCTCAAGCACTTGGTCTCGAATGCTTTGATCTTTTCTAATCCTTAGCAGGGAGTGTCCACGTCTCACATCCGTATAGAAAGATGGATAGTACAAGTGGCTATACTATAATCTTGCCATGGCTGCCGTTGCTGAGGCGATCCTGGTACGTATTTCTGTGGTGCAGTTACCATCCTTAGACAAGGTCGCTCCTAGAATTTAAAGCTGCTGATTTCTTTTATGTTTTCACTATTCGTGTCGATGTCTTCTCTGATGTAACTTGTGATGTTAACCATGACTTTGCTCTTCTCCGTGTTGACCTCCATGCCGTAAGCCTCTGCACTCTGGACGAATCTGTTGGTAAGGCTTTGAAGTTCGTCATTGCTGTCGGCCATGAGATCGATGTCGTCAGCGAAGCGAAGGTTAGAGGTGGACCTGCCACTGATGGAGATGGTGCAATGGTGATTGGTTGAGTAGAGTGTCCTGCATGATCTTCTCCAAGAATATACTTTTAAATGGTCACAGTCAATAAAATGGGACATTTATCACATAGAGTTAAGAAAGGTAAGGCTGTTAATGAACCTACGACGCAATCATGTCTTCCTTGAGGTGCCGATGTTGAAGATACACATCAAGCATCGACACGTTGCCGACGCCCCACTTCGTGTAGTTGAACGTGGTGTTGTTTGTCTGACTGTACATTTCGTTCAACCAAAAATACGAGCCGTTTTCCGCAGCAGCTACAAATCTGCAACAATAATCGTCAACATGGTGAATGTGATGACCAAATGAAGTAATCAACATCTAGGACAGCATAAGGGATTTAAACAGAAAATAATTAATAAATATTTGCACAAAAACTGCAAATTAACTGAAACCATCGTTTTCCAACACCTGTGCGATACAGTACATGTGCACAATTGCTGTGTTTGTTTCCACTGTTTAAGTGGCACACCATGCAGCTCGACTTGTAGATAGAGGCTAGGATATCCTGATACATGATTAGATGTTTCCACCTATCTAAATACCTTCAACACACACCAATGAGGCAGCCATCGTGAATTTCACAATCGCCGTTATATAGAACCATTTGCAACAATAACGCAGGCTGTAAGCTTCACTTAAAACCTATTGTGGTCGCAAAACACACTCAGATACCAATTCAAGTTCAATATTGCATGGGGCTTTTGTTGTGATTTATTAGTTATAACATTTACCTAAGCAGGTTGATATTCCAATAATCTATTGCTCATGGGACGTTATAAACAATTATATGATGCAGTTTCCCTACCATGGACACTAAAGTTGAAATTATTTGAGCTGTAGTTCAAAATACTAACGACAATTTGATATCAAGACATGTGATACCTGAAGGCATTTTGGTTGCAAATGGTGACGGCGGGGAAGACAACAGGTTCTTGTCGTGACATCGATATTTTCAGTGTGACTGGCCGGTGCAAGTAGTGGCCCACCAAATACTGACACTGATAGACGTAAATAGCGGTGCTACATAGCACGATTGTGATCCAGAGCATTCTGCAACAGAGGGACGTATTTACAAACAATCGGCCGTCGAAGTTCTCACGTTTAGATAGAGTTGCAAATTCTCCATATTCTAGATTTGTTCCAAATCACCCGACGTCAACAATAAACTGATGGATGATCTCCAAATTTAATTTAATTTACTAAAGGTATATATGGCGGCCGTCTTGGATTCTTAACATTAAAATGGTAGACACTGAAAACCTGTATTTCTCGATATCTCAGCTGCTAAACCACCTAACCTTTTGATTTTGCCGGTTAAACCTACATTTTGAGGGGCAACGAATCCGATAGGATCAATTACAGTAATCTAAGCATAATGAATTTACTGGATTGTGACAGTTATACATATTATGACTGAATAATATACATGTAGCATAGCACATAAACACATGTGTTTCGTCTACTTTTTGAGATTTGCAAAACATTTGTGCTGTGACAATTTAAAATTTAAAAAAATACATTTCACAAATTACCTGGAAGTACTGTGTCATATACAACAAACATATTATTATTATCATTGAGGTTTACGTTGTAAATGGAACATAATTGTAACACACGCACCCCACACACGATTTTTCGAATGCGCGAACTCGATACATGTGAGTTTATGTCTATGTCTGTATATTAATTAACAAAAAACTAAGGTCATTACGCCAAAATGGGGAGGTTGAGTATGCAATAGCACTGCATGAACCTAATGCGTCTGTCCCGTATAGTTGTAAACGTGTCTACCGTGGCTGCAGACACAACTGTTTCGGACAGACCATTTCAGTTCTTTATAATTCTGTTGACAACGCTCTTGATGTAAACATGTGTCTTGGCCGGCACCTGAATACACTATGGCCGCGCGTGTTGGTGTCTGAGTGAATAATGTGGTGTAGCAAAGGAAGAGCTGTTTCTGCCTGTTATGATTTATAGAATAATACTAGATTGTTGATCATTCTGCGACGCAGTATGTATGTGTGTGTGCGTGTGTGCGTGTTTGTGCGTGTATGTGTGTGAGTGTGTGCGTGTGTATGTGTGTCTGAGAGAGTGTGTGTGCGTGTGTGTGTGTGAGAGAGAGAGTGTGTATGTGTTTGCGCGTGTACGTGTGTACGTGTGTACGTGTGTACGTGTGTGTGTATGTGTGTGGGGGGGGGTGTGAGAGAGAGAGAGTGTGTGTGTGTGTGTGTGTGTGTGTGTGTGTGTGTGTGTGTGTGTGTGTGTGTGTGTGTGTGTGTGTGTGTGTGTGTGTGTGTGTGTGTGTGTGTGTGTGTGTGTGTGTGTGTGTGTGTGTGTGTGTGTGTGTGTGTGTGTGTGTGTGTGTGTGTGTGTGTGTGTGTGTGTGTGTGTGTGTGTGACCGTGTACGTGTGTGTATGCGTGTGTATTGGTGTGTGTGCGTGCGCATGGGCGTGCCCGTTTACGTGTGCATATCCGTATACGTGCGAGTTTGTGTGTGCGTCTGCGTGCTCGTGGGCGTGTGTGTGAGTGTGCGCGTTTGTGTGAGGCCAATATATAATAAGCTAACTAGTTTTAAATTGTATTGGCGTGGTTGCCAGAATATATTAGTCGTATGAACTTTGTCACAGTCAGTCATCTTGTAACGATAACTTTTAGATCGTCCAAAGAAGGCACTAAATGTAGCCAACTAAACGAATCTAAGTTTTATGGCGTAGATACCTGTTCTCATATTAGACAGGTTTGATATGTATTTTCGATCATTTTTTGGGGAGATTTGCAAACCTATACATTTTTGGAAATGTTATGATATAGTGAATCTGAAAACCAATGTTTACATTTTTAAAGGTATATATGGCGGCCGTCTTGGATTCTTAAATTTAAAATGGTGGACACTGAAAACCTGTATTTCTCGATATCTCAGCTGCTAAACCACCCAACCTTTTGATTTTGCTGGTTACACCTACATATTGAGGGGCAACGAATCCAATAGGATCAATTACAGTCATCTAAGCATAATTAATTTACTGGATTATGACAGTTATACATGTTATGACTGAATAATATACATGTAGCGTAGCACATGTGTTTCGTTCACTTTTTGAGATTTGCAAAACTATACATTTTTGGAAACGTTGTGATATAATGAATCTGAAAACCAATGTTTACATTTTTAAAGGTATATTTGGCGGCCATCTTGGATTTTTTAAATGGTGGACACTGAAAACCTGTATTTCTCTCTAAAGCATCCAGCCTTTTGATTTTAGTGGTTAAACCTACATACCGAGGGGTAAGGAATGTAACAGGATCAACTACAAACATATAAGCATAATGACATTACTAGTTTATGACAGTTATACATGTTATGACTGAATAATATAATGTAACATATCGTATAAACACATGTGTACATTGGAAACAAGAATGTGCCTGTATTTTCATTTATTAACATCTGTAACCATCATACCAGCATCACTACACAGTTGCGTGTATTTCACATATATGTCTGGTTTGTTATAATGTTGTTGTGACCCGGGATACTCCACATTAGTCATCACTATCGTCGTCGGATACACGATTTTCATTTTCAAAGTATGAATCATCGTAATTCTCACACTGTGTGCTACACAAGCAGAGGTCTGTGCATTGCAAGTCCTTGCATATGCAGGAACACCTATGTGATGGACAATCTCCTTTGCATTGAGATCGTACCATCTCAATGCTAGCCATGGGTGCTGAACGGATGCCAGTTATGGTTGGCGTCAGCTGTCCATCAGCAATCTTGTGGTAGCCATTCTGCAGTGGGTCCAAAAATACCTGCTGAGCAGTCTGGCCTGGCCCCACACTGTAGCCTGCAAGTGTACTCTCAGTATGTGCTGGTTGATTGTGGGTGGAAGCTAGTCACCCTCCCCATGTGTTTACAGAAGAGATGCCATCGCAGTTCTGGAATGCCACTGATCTGGATCCCCTTGGGACAATATCCAGCGCATACGAAGTTAGCCAAGGTAGACTGATGATCATCCTTTCTGCACCGAGAGCTGTCCAAAATGGCTCGGTCGGCAGCATGCCCGATGTCATCGAGGTCTTCCTCGTCAGCAGATCATAATTAACTATGATCAGCACAAGGACATCAGAGTCTGGCGAGAAGAACATCAGTTCAACATATTCCCTAGGGCTCCTTTGTGCTGCCAAGACAGCCTAACAGATCATTAAGTTGTCTGCTTCCTCATGGTTGTTGTCTTCAAAATTACTGTTCCTGTTGTTCCTTGTTCGCCCAGATGCTGAAACGATAACCAGCTTGGGGGAATCTCGGTTGTACAGTAGAGTTTTCTCAGACAGGTACACTGTGAAATCACCTTTCGTCTGGTCAAAGGACAGGAAACGGTTCATGACGATGTGTTTTATGCTGGTACCATCTCGGACTTGATACTGGATTAGGTCATTCCCTCCATGTCTCTTCTCCCTGGTTTTGCTCTTCATTGAATGCACCTTGTAAGTGTCAAATACTATAATTATTTCATAATAGCCTCTTGTGAGTTCCATCACTTTGTCAATGAAGCTATCACTGAGATCCTTCACTGTCGGCATGGTTGTTTTCTTCTTCGTCGGTTTCTGGACAACCACCATACCATCTACGACCGCAATCTTCCTACTTATAATAATAATAATAATAATTGCTTTATTCACAGACTCCATGCAACATACAAGTACATTATCATGGTTCTATAGTTGTGTTATAACAATAGTTACAATGTACAGAATTAAAAATCACCTGTCAACAAAATGTATGTACAGGGAATTGAACCAATATTTCCATATTCTTGACATGTATTTCACGTCACTACTAATAATGTTACAAATCAATATGTTTTTTGAGAACTGCAGTCGGCATATAAACCTATATGTCAGATTTCTAATAACAGCAGCACATTTAGGTAAATTATTGTTAACAAACATTTCACTAGCGCTACAGTATCTGTCATAACCTAACACCATTCGAAATATATTGTTGTAAGAGACATACAATTTCCTGATTGCATAGTTATGAAAATTCCACCATAGATGGGCAGTATACATAGGTGAGCAAAAAGTAGTAAACAATGTCTTCTTTACATCACTTGAACACATATGAAATTTTCTTATGATCATGTTGCCTTGTGCATACAACTGGCGACATTGTCTAGATATATCATTGTCATCTAGCATACTATTTGAAATTATATGACCCAAATATTTTACAGATTCTACCTCACATAGTTTGTCGTTACCAAGCATAAAACTTGGAAATTTAACATTCTTACAACTCTTGTTTCTAATTATCATGACCATACTCTTTTTGGCATTGTACCTTATGTCATGAGATACTCCATATTGATCACAGACGGTGAGAAGGGTCTGTAATCCCCTGCTGGACGGACAAAAAACTACAAGATCATCAGCATACATAATATTATTTACACAATTATATCCTACATAACATCCTGTATTGCAACTATTAAGTACAGTGGATAACCCATCCATGTAAACACTGAACAAATAGGGGGATAAAATACCTCCTTGTCTAACTCCATTACTTACATAAATACTGTCAGACACATGACTACCCCATCTTACACACATCTGTTGGTTCGCATACCAAAACACTAGAATTCTAACAATGTAACCAGGAACCTCTCTGTCTATTAGCTTTTTAAAAAGTACACTATGGTTTACACGGTCAAAAGCCTTAGATGCATCAAGAAAACACATAAACAAACAGCTATTTAAGGCTTGATATTTAGCAATAACCTCTTTTAGTACATAAATGCACATGTCAGTGCCATGCTTCTTTTTAAAACCAAACTGGTTGTCACTGGTTGTTAAAATGTCATCCATTCTGTTGAGCAAGATTTTTTCAAAAACTTTAGACATAACACTTGCCAGTGCTATTGGCCTATAGTTGTCTTTACTGTTTATCTTGCCGGATTTATCCTTGATTATGGGCACTAATATAACATAAATCATAGAACTTGGCAGTACGCCATGAACCAACAGACCTGTGAAGCACATTGACAGTAAAGGCAGTATGCGTTCACTGCAGTACTTCAGGTGCTCTGCATACACACCATCAAGGCCACAACTCTTGTTACAGTCAAGGTTTCTTATAGCATCTTTGACTTCTTCAGGTAACACTCTAATGCTGCTCTCATAACTAACATCAAATGCTAGGGTTTTGGCACTACTGTTATTTACACAATTAAACAAGTCACGAAAGTGTTGAATCCACATATTCACAATAGCTTCTTCACCACTGTTACCATTTATATTAGTTGGCAAGAGGATTTTACTATTGTTAATAGTTTTGATCTCCTTCCAAAATTGATCATTTGTATGGTTAGCCATCTTCTTGGCAAGGGGACCATCGACTTCAGCAGATGCCTAGTCCAAGGCTCCATCATCTGGTACATTAATATGCATCTCGCTTGTAGCCGTCGGAGACCACACTCGTGGATAGATCATGATGCTCACTAGCCTTGTCTTTGATATTTAACTGAACTCGCTTGCCATGCACGACAGTTCGGGAGAAGCTAGGAAGAAGCGTAGTCTGGCATTGTTGGAAATTCTGATCAGACCAGAATGAACCTTCATGAGTTTGTTCAGATGTTCACCGGCATTGTCTGCCCCAATGGAGACAAATGGGATGACAGTCTTGATGTATGATATGTTGCCTAATTCAAGTTCCTTCCACGTCCCTGGGTGGTCAGCCTTGAATGCGTTCATGTCAGCTATGTAACGTGGCCAGAGTCTCTTGTACTGTATTCAATCCATAGCAAAGAACAGCTTGCTCAACTATTATCCTGCTTCAAGATGGAGGTAGATCTACATTACAGGATACTGCTTCAAAGAACAGGATCGTCTCCACTCGATGCACGTACATCAGCAGGGATCTGAACATGGCATTCTCGGATCTCTGTGCCTCCCACTCCTGGAACGTCTTCATGACCTCATCGTCGGCCAAGGCTTGGATTAGATGGGTGTTGGCACGTTTCACAGATTCAGACTTGGTGTGTTTGCTCACCTCTGAGCAGGCATCTTTAATCTCGGTTGTTGCCTCCAGACACGAGTCCTTCAAGTGTGGGTTGTCCATGAAGAACTCCTCCAGGGCCATCTCCTACGGTGCCACATGTGAGTATATGTGGGCAGACAGAGAGCGCTTGTAGTGTGCACACTTCAGGATCTGTCTGGTTGTCTCAGTACCGTACACATCAGCTGCTATCCAGGCATCGTCTCTTCCAGAGTTTTCAATGGAGGTCCCCGGGCCGCCTAGGGCAGCCATGACTACTGGGAAAAACTGTTATAAACTAGTAATTTAATTATGCTTAGGTGACTGCAATTGATCATGTTGGATTCCTTGCTCCTCAATATGTAGGTTTAGCCACCAAAATCAAAAGACTGGGCGGTTTAGCAGCTGAGATATTGAGAAATACAGGTTTTCAGTGTCCACCATTTTAAAAATCCAAGATAGCTGCCAAATATACCTTTAACAATGTAAACATTGGTTTTCAGATTCATTATATCATAACGTTTCCAAAAATATATAGTTTTGCAAATCTCTAAAAAAGTGAATGAAACACATGTGTTTATATGCTATGCTACATGTATATTATTCAGTCATGACATGTGTAACTATCCTAAATTAGTAATGTAATTATGCTTTGGTGACTGTAATTGATCCTGTTGGATTCCTTGCCCCTGAATGTGTAGGTTTAGCCACCAAAATCAAAAGGCTGGGTGGTTTAGCAGCTGAGATTTTGAGAAATACAGGTTTTCATTGTCCACAATTTTAAGAATCCCAGATGGCCGCCATATATATCTTTAAAAATATAAACACTGGTTTTCAGATTCACAATATCCTAATGTTTCCAAAAATGTATACGTTTGTAAATCTCCAAAAGAAATTAACGAAAGTACAAATGTTAACATTGTGAACCTGACGATATGGTTCACTAGAACACGTCAATTCTTTCTTTGAGTTAGCATGGATATGCTTAATAAAACATGATTTTTGCCATTAAAACCAGCAGATTTAAGCAAGTTTATCCGAACATTGTAATGAGAGTGATATCGAAAATAATGTAGGGAAATTATGTTTGAGAACATGAGCATTTTGCACGACCCAACAACCATTGATCAACAAAAAAAACATTGCCTAAACCTTCAGGATTTGTCAAGTTGTGTATGACTGGTTAGACTGCACAGGGTACAGTGTACGACATTACGACATACAATGTATATATATATATCTATATATATAAACATACATATATGTATATATATATATATATACATATATGTATGTATATATATACATATATACATATATATACATATATGTATGTATATTTATATATATATATATATATATATATATAAATATATATATATGTATACATGTATGTATATATATATATATTATATTATGAATGCTCGGAAGACAATTTAATGATTTCATACACATGTTGAATCCACACGATTTTCCTTATGGTTCTTATCATTAAAATTATGTTATGTTCATAGCGTCAAATATTGCTAAAACAGTGTAAACGGAAATAAAAGATGACTGCCATCAGATAACATGCAAACGTGCATCGTGATGTTTCTTGCTCACCATGGTGGGTAGAATTTACGTGAAAAATTACCTACGTGTGTTCTTATAATAATGGATTGTATACAAGGATTTGAGTGAACGCCTGACTAACACAACGCATTCCAGTCGGCAGAAAGTGCAAGAACCCGTACCTTCGACCAACGTGACTAGTTGCCTCTTTGATGTTTCGCAGCCCGTGAAATGTAGTCGTTTCACAGAAGGTCCTTATGGCGCGACCCCAGTGCTTGCTAGGCTCGCTGGCCTCGTCTCTGGCGTCACCGTGCTGCAGCGACGGTGCTATCGACAGGCGGTACGACTTCTGTGAGTCTTGTATCTGGTTCGCGTAGCCAGCGTCTTTTATATCTACAACAAGATACGTTGCAAGAAAGGAAGACAGTGGTATTGTTTTTGTTCCGCATGTGTCCTATTGTTTCATGTCGCAGTCATGCCGTACCTTAATTGCCTGTGTCCTATTGTTTCATGTCGCAGTCATGCAGTACCATAATTGCCTGTGTCCTATTGTTTTATGTCGCAGTCGTGCAGTACCATAATTGCCTGTGTCCTATTGTTTTATATCGCCGTCGTGCAGTACCATAATTGCCTGTGTCCTATTGTTTCATGTCGCAGTCGTGCAGTACCACAGTTGCCTGTGTCCTATTGTTTCATGTCGCAGTCATTCCGTACCATAATTGCCTGTGTCCTATTGTTTCATGTCGCAGTCATGCCGTACCATAATTGCCTGTGTCCTATTGTTTCACGTCGCAGTCGTGCAGTACCGTAATTGCCTGTGTCCTATCGTTTCATGTCGCAGTCTTGCAGTACCGTAATTGCCTGTGTCCTATTGTTTCATGTCGCAGTCTTGCAGTACCATAATTGCCTGTGTTGCATCGTTAAATTTGTTTCATTACATCATTGCCTAAGAACGCGATATTTTACTGATATCCTGGACCGGCAACATACAATGCCGTATATTTAATTATTTCTGACTACACGTTTTGCATGATTAATGTTTAGTATTCTGTTTCAATGTGTAGGGGAAGCATAAAGGAAGAATACAACAATTCAGTATATTGTAGTGTTCTATCGAGTTGATGAATTAATGTCTGTCCCTAATAATTCAGTCAAACATGGAAGCTTTTTATTTATAGCAGGCTATCATTTTGCGAGGAACAACGTGTGACTGTGCAGACTCTTTTACTTACTGCATCAAAGAATTGATTGTTGAGTGGTTTAGTTCACACGGTTTAGCAAACAATATAGCTTAGAGTATTCACCGCAACGACGTCTTAGGGTTCATTCTAGTACTCATCTCAACGAATGATCTATTCCATATCTTAGCATGTGGTTTCCCGTACACATCACAAAGCATGTTGTGGTTTGGTGGGCGAGAAACCACATTGATACAATGT
The DNA here is from genome assembly GCA_963995525.1 of Escarpia spicata. Classification (NCBI taxonomy): domain Eukaryota; kingdom Metazoa; phylum Annelida; class Polychaeta; order Sabellida; family Siboglinidae; genus Escarpia; species Escarpia spicata. The sequence continues at coordinate 39,573,335 of OZ023213.1, forward strand.
CTTTTGTTGCTTCCAGAGAACATTCAGAGAACGTGTACCTGTATAGGTGAAGCCTTGATTGCTGTGTGATGCGGTCGATGCATCGGCGTATCTTTGTGACATCTCCCGTACCTGACTGGTCTTGAGCATTTGGATGTCTGTCTTTAGAATCTCCCGTATCTCACTGACGTCACGCTTCAGTTGCTCTACGTCTCTCTGTAAAGGGCAATCCATTGCTGTCGCGGCTTGGGTCTTCTGGTCAGCTGTTTGCCTGACCTGAAACATCCTGAAAAAGACAAACACAACATATTGACATTACATCATTTATACCTATATTTTATCAGGAGCATCGTTGCGAATGTTCCATCACACCATGAGAACCGTTGTTGTCTGATATGTTACACCATTATTGGTCAACCACCGTTATTACAATCCCACTAACAATTACAGGTCGACCTTACCCTCTTGTGTGGAGCAGTGCCGCAGTGGCTAGAGCATCGGACTCAAAATCGAATCCTGTGCTGCCGTGTAGATTCTTGGGCAAGTTAATAATAATAATAATAATAAATCACTTCTAACGTGTCAATATCCTCAGACAATCCGAGCTCAGTAGTGCATCAAAACCAAAGGATTAAGTATTCTCGTACTCGTGTGCTAGGCGAAAATCGTCAACAAATGGATGGATGTGCTAGGAAGCTAGGTAGGATAGGCGATATTGAAAAGATAGGTTTTCATGTGACAACGAAATGTAACAATAGTTTCTGCTGATTTAACATTAACGGGAAGCGAATTCCATATAGTTGGCGCGGCAACTAAAAAGCTCGAGTCCTGTCTTTGTCTTAACTCTAGGAACAGATGGCAACTTCGAACTAGACGACCGAAGGTGTTTGGCTTGTCAAGCTGGTGTAAATAACTAGGTTGTTTGGGTGAAAGGGCTTGGTAGGTGATTGTACAGATCTTAAACATAATGCGGGGAGCCAATGCAGTGATTTTAGAAGTGGCACCGAGCGGGAGAATCGAAGAGATTGTGTGATTTCCCTTGCTAAGAAACTGTGGACACGTTGTAGTTTTGCAATATCCTTGATAGCAATGTTATGAAGGAGGAAATTGCAATAATCTAATCTGCTGCTAACAAGAGCTGTTGCGATAGTCTTAGCGACAGAAAGCGACATATGTCGGCGAATGCGGCGAAGATCACGGATATGATAAAAACAGCAACGGCACGTTTGGGATATGTGTTGTCTGAAATTGAAGTCGCAATCAAAGGTCACTCCTATATTCCATACTGATGCTGCTGGTGTGATATTGTGACCCAGGATGCATGTTGGAAAAAAGTCATTAAATTTACCTCGCTGCATTAGAGTACCAATGATGATAAATTCAGTTTTGTCTGCATTTAACTTTAATTTGCTGTCGGTTATCCATAAGAAAACACCTTGGAGACAATCGTTGAGTCGGTTTAGGGAGTGACTTGTATCGGGTGTAGCCAAGGAAATGTAGATATGTGTGTGTCATCTGCGTAAAGGTGATGATCCAAGTTATGACTTTGGATTACAGAGCTGAGTGGCGTCAAGTAGGAATGCCACATGAAGTGGGGAGTGCGGTTGAAAAGTAATTATCTATCTTTATACATTGATGTCTATTGGCTAGATATGAAGAACGCCAGGACAGAGCTGTGCCAGATATACCACATTGATAAATGTTTGACAAGAATGTTGTGATCAATGGTATCAAAGGCGGCAGACAGATCAAGCTAGGTAAGTGCAGTTACTTTGCCTTGATCAATGTTTAATATAACATCAGTGTGTACTTAGGAGAGCAGTCTCTGTAGAATGAAATTGTTTGTATGCTGATTGTAGCACACTGGATAAACAAGTTGAGCTGATATGACACCTTAGACGGCTTGCTACGACTTTCTCAAGTATCTTAGAAATAAAGCTAAGATTAGAAATTGGCCTAAAACGTTTGAAATCATCTTTTGGTAGAGAAGTCTTCTTGAAAACAGGAAATTTACCCGAACTCAGTGATAAATTTATGATATTTGTTATTGTACCAAGTAAAGTGTCAAGACATGCTTTTAGTAGTATTGTTGGTAACGGATCGAGATCGCATGACTTATTTGGGGAGGACAATATTATTTTCCTCACTTCATCAACTGTGGCTGGCTCAAACAATACAAGTGGAGAATTTACTTGTGGGGAGTCCACATTTACAGTACTTAAAGTCTGACATGGAAAAGCAGAACGTATAAGACTGATTTTATTTTTGAAATGACTAGAAAACGAGTCACACAGAGATTTGACTGACACATTACTAGGTAGAGATGGAGGCGGCCGTCTGTTTAGCATATGATTTATGCAGTTCCATAGCTGACGTGGGTTATCAGAGTTACTCGAGACCATGTTTGTGTAATAATTTGATTTAGCTTTGGCCAGTTGTCTGTTGCAGCAGTGGCACTGTTTAAAATATCGTGATCTGTCCAAAGGCGAGCTTGATTTGCGCCATACACGTTCAAGGTAGAGCCGGCGCTTTTTAGATTGTAAAATTTAACAAGATTTAACAAGATTACCATCCAGAAAATTACTCTGGATGGCAGTTGGACAAGGAAGCCTTTTGGCTTATCGAGAGTCCAATACTTTTTATCTACATGTATCCCGCCTTTTTAAGGTGTGTGTCGATTTTATTTTTAAACATATTCACGCTACTAGCACCAACACAATCAGGAGATAATCTGTTCCATTCATTTACAGTCCTTTGTGAGAATGAGAACTTTCTTATATCTAATCTACTCTGCTCCTTTACTAATGTAGCTTCATGTCCTCTGGTCCTTCTATCTTTCTTAACTGAGAAAAAAATGTTTCTATCAATATTTTCATAACCATTCAATATTTTAAACACTTCTATGTGATCTCCTCTCAATCTCCTGGTCTCTAGTGTTGTTAAACCACATTCTTTTAGGCGTATTTCGTAACTAAGATCCCTCAGATTTGGTATCATTTTAGTCGCTCTCCTCTGTACTCTTTCTAGCATATCTATGTCCTTCTTGCGATATGGCCTCCATGCTTGTATACAATATTCTAAATGAGGCCTCACTATTGTTTTGTACAGCGGTACTATGAATTCTTTTTTCTTATACGCTATATTTCGACTAATTAATCCAAGGATTTGATTTCCCTTTGATGCTGCAATTCCGCACTGCTCTGAAACCTTCATATCAGCACTAATGGTTAACCCTAAGTCCTTTTCTTTTACTGTAGTACTTAGAACAGTACCCCCCATTTTATATTTTATATTTTACCTCTTCATTCCCATGACCTGTGTGGAGGCATTTACATTTCCCAAAATTGAACAGCATTTGCCACTTTTCAGACCATTTGATCAACCTATCAAGATCATCTTGTAAATGCTGTCTGTCTCCATCACTTTTAATCCTTCTAAACACTTTTGTATCATCCGCAAATTTCAACACCTTGCTTGTTATATCATCGTCCAAATCGTTGATATATATTAAGAATAATATAGGTCCTAGTACTGATCCCTGTGGTACCCCACTCAATACCGATTTCCAGTTTGAAGCCTCCCCATCAACTACTACACGTTGTCTTCTGTCATTCAGCCATTTTTCTATCCAGTTTATTATACCATTTCCTATGCCATGGGCCTTTAGCTTAAGGAGTAATCTTTGATGTGGTACTTTGTCGAAAGCTTTTTGAAAATCTAAATAGATGATATCTACTGGTGATCCCTCATCTACCCACCTAGTGATGTCTTCCAAAAAAACATAACATATTTGTTAAGCATGACCTCGCTTTTAAAAACCCATGTTGAGATGGGTTTATCAAGTTATGTTTAACAAGAAAATCCACCATGTGATCTTTAATTAGTCTTTCTAATAATTTGCAAATCACTGATGTTAAACTCACTGGTCTATAGTTCTCTGACTTGTTTCTCGAACCTTTTTTAAATAACGGTATAATGTTTGCCTCTTTCCATTCTAAAGGAACCACTCCCTCTTCTAATGACAAATTGAAAACTGTTGCAAGCGGTGCGCTAATTTGTTCTACAATTTCCAATAGTAGTTTGGGCGGAATCCCGTCCACTCCAGGTGATTTATTATCCTCCATAGCCCTTATTTTCTTAGCTACCATTTCCGAGGTTACAACTAACTGTCCTAAATAGTCTGAATCTGCCCCCTTGAACTTAGCCTCTGGTACTGGCAGTGAACTAATATCTTCCCTGGTAAACACTGAACTAAAATACTCATTCAGGTCTTCTGCCATTAAGAATCCCTCTGATATTGTATTTCCAGCACTATCTTCTAGAGGACCGACCTTATTCTGAACTTTCTGTTTGCTTCGAATATACGCATAAAAACTCTTACTGTCATGTTTTATATTACTAGCTAATTTTTTTTCATAGCTTCTCTTTGAATTTCTAATTTCAGCTGTAGCTTGATTAAGTGCTTCTTTATAAACGTTGTAGTCTTCATCATTTCCAGTACATCTATATGACTTCCACATCATTTGTTTATACTTAATTTTTCTAATGGCTTCTTTCGATAAGTGTTTCTTTTTAGACCGTTTCCCTTGTTTTTTGAAAGGTACAAATTTATCGACTATGCACTTAATTTCACTATTTAAGATATTCCAGCATTCGGTTGCTGTCTTATTCTTCAGTGTGTTATTCCAGTCTATCTTTGCTAAATATTTCCTCATGTCCTTATAGTCAGGAGTCATCCATGGAGCATGTGGCTTTTGGGACACATATTTATATCTCAGGGGTGCATGTTTATTAAGTAAATCTTTGAATACTTGACAGTACTGTCGACACAGATCTGATAGATGTTCTTTGGGTTTACTGATGAGGTCGGATTTAAAGATATCCGTCATTAATGCATCAATGTCAATCTTATGGATCGGTCGGTAAAACACGTTGTGTTTGGACTATACGGGAATTCTAGGAACTTTGAGATCAACAATGACAGTGTGGTGTTCTGATAAACCATCTGAAGCAGCAGGTGTCTGAATATTGTTACAATCTGAACGGGTGATTAAGAGATCGAGCCAGTGGCCAGGTATGTGTGTTGAGAAGGTAACGTGTTGTTTCATGTCATAGGATGCCAGAATTTCATTAAATGTACTTGTTGTTGATGACGGTCCGGATGAAGATTGAAATCACCGAGTATATAACATTCTGAATAAATAGTTGCCAGACTTTCAAGTAGATCTGAACGTGGGCGATGATGGAAGGTGAAACTGGAAGGAGAAATGTCAGCAATGCATGCAGCTGTTTCATGTGGTCTGAACAAGGTCTCAGTGACAGCAATGATGTATATTGTCTTGAAAGTTAATAAATCGGTAAGCGAGGCTGTTTTGTCTCGAATAGATCGAACGTTAGTGGTGGCCACTCGAATGTTGCGCCTGATAGCAGGTCCTGGATTAAGACTGACATTTCCTGCTAGTAGTAAGATAATTGCCAATTTAAATGTTGGCTTAGAGCGGGGGATTGGCAGTAACTTTCTATTAAAGCAAAGATTAAGACATAGCAAACTGTGTAGATATGACAAGGAATCTTGTGTTCTCGTGTCCTGAGAAACTGTTGAAATGACAGCCGACCGTTGGGGACTAAGTAAAATCATGACCTCTCGAAGCAGCAGAACAGGATAAAAATAAAACGACAGTGTACTTTCCTAAAAATTGTGAAGTATAAATAATGTATCATAAAAATAATAAATAATTGAGAATAATAAAATATTCTAAAACGGTATAATTGTACTAAACATAATGTAAATGTATAGGTTATAAAAAGTGGGTTGGCGATAGTCAGTAACAATATTACAGGTCGTATGATTGTCCGCGCTCAGCAGGCCAGCTAAGTTCGTCCACTCTACGTTGCTCCAGTTCACTCAGGTGTGTCAGTGAGTACCTTGCTATAGACAGTGGTGGATATGTCTGCGAGTAATCTTCGTGCATTAATGGCATCGAGGCTGAAAGCTTCCCAGAGAAGTCGAGATGGAGTTCGATTGAACAGGTCTGCCAGGGAGCTAAGTATAAAGCATTGTCAGCACTTTAAAGGATTGGAAACCGCGCTATGTCAGAACTTATCTTTTTACCTTTACACCCTCGTATGGTTAGAAAAAATCCGACTATCAGAGGGAACAACAGTATTTACAATTCCAACCATCGGATGGACTAATTCAAGTCAACTCCAAACGTCACAGCGACTATTTTAGGGACAACCTTAATTCAACTCCGACCATCACGATGAACAGTCTTATTTAGCAACGCCGTCTCAATCATATATCCCCCTTTTTACATATTTACCCCATAACTTGCACATAATTGAATCACTCTGTTGTTGAAACCATGCAACCCATGCCCACTCAGTTGTCTGTGTTACTCCGAATTCCTCTTCATTTCAGACAATGTTTAAACACATTCTGAGCAAGACGTCACTCTACTATTAATATAACTGTGTATTGTTCCCTTGCCGAACAAAGTATGATGTTTTTCACAACAATGCTTAAGCTCTGTAATGTGAAATGTCAGGTTAAATTTATATAGTATTATTACATTAACATGAATCAACCTATCAATATAACTAACAATATAGCAGTAACAGTACCTAAAATCTCACAAAATAGCAACCCTGCAATTTCTGCCATCTAGCCTACACCCTAGCGAAAACGCTGTCTTGTCGTAGTCACAGAACATTTTATTACAAATATATGGCTGTCGCACAACACAAACACCAGGTGTTTTACTCGGCGCTTTTTACACCATGCAACAGCGCGCAAACACAAAACTGTACACACAGTCACACTCAGCTGGGTAGAAACGGGTAGAAAGGATACACGACTTACCTTGCATTCCGCACCGTTGGTTGGATCTTCAAACGGCAGCTTCAAGAATTGGGCAGTACATTTATTCACGTCACATAGTTCACATTCAGGTGCAGCTGGATAGAATGACACTCGTATCTCAACTAAATGCCTAATCACCATCCGCTGATTCGGTCACGCAGTCAACTGCCGCGTTTTATCCTGTTGCTCTGGATGTAAACGGTCTATCATGTGACTAAATTACTTTCCCGTGACTCTACATCACGTTGCTCACATGACTCTCTATGATGCATCATTTCACTAATTTACTAGTAATTGTTTGCCACCGGTTGTGCATACAATAATTGTATTAAAAATTACGTTAATGAAATATTACTGTGTTTTAAAAAAGGCAATGCCCACTTGACAATTAGTGCTCGTCCATACGTGACAAATAGCGGTCGGTATCCTCCTCGTATCCTGCATAATCTGGTGTGAGAAGCTGTGCACGGAAACGAAGACTATCACCCTGTATGGCAACGATAAACCTTGGTTCACTAGGGACATCAAGCAGAAACTGGCGGAGAAGAACGCGTCATTCATCAGCGGCAGCAGGGAAGAATTCAGGAGAGCTAAGTGCGATGCGCAGAAGGCGGTCAAGAAGGCCAAGTTCATATACAAACGCAAACTTGAGGACCAGTTCGCTTCCAACAACACCAGATCTGTCTAGCAATGCCTGCAGCAGATTACGCAGTACAAGGAACGCGCAGCGGCCATCAAGAGCAGTGACCCCTCATTCCCTGCTCAGCTGAACGACCTTTTACAGCAGATCTGACAAGCTTAACTATTCGCCAGAGCAGCGCCCACTTCCAGCAGGTACCTCTCTGTCGCCGCCCTATATAGTCCAGGAAGCTGATGTAAGGAACTTGTTCAGGAGACAGTGCACGAGGAAGGCTTTGGGTCCAGACAACATCTCTACATCTACCTTGAAGAACTGCGCCGATTGTATCCGTAAATCAGTTTAAAAAGAAACTAAAAGAGTTATTACTGTTTAAATATCTTTTAACTCTTGAAATGTCTTATTTTATATTATACTCATAACCTACCATAATTTGTCATGAGTGATTAACTTGTTATCATAGAGCACTTACCAATCTAATATTGGAAGGACTGCTGACATAACAATGAGCGTTTCATTGTTGTACAAATCTCTAACCTTCTCGGCAAGTTGAACATACTGATCCATTATGTGTTCCCATTGCAGTCCCACTCTTTCCTCAAAAACATAATCGGCCAAACTGTTTGTGCCAGCATGCACAACCACGGCGTGTGGGTTGCCCTTGATCCAACTAGCAGGGCAAATGTCATTACTCAATGCTGTTATGGAGCCCCTCTTTTGACAAAGGAACTAAATTCCACACAACCAAGATTTGCGTCCACAAAATGTGTAAGTATTTAAAAAATTAATCAGAATCCACGTGCACTTGAAGAGCCATGGCAGCAGTGATGTTAACAACACAAACAATTCATTGAGGAAATGTCCACCAAACATTATCTATGCCTTTAAATACCTACATGCTCACCTCTACAGGTTAATTGTAGTACAATGTGTTCCATTAAAATGAGTCAGAAGTGCTGCATCAAAGGCACACCTTAACAAGCATATTTAACAAGTTGCCACCCAGAGAATTAACTCTAGGTAGCAGGTGGACAAGGAAGCCCTTGGCTTATCGAGAGTCCGACCTTTTTATCTATGTGTATCCCGCCCGCCTGAGGTATGTGTCGATTTTATTTTTAAACATATTCACGCTAATAGCACCCACACAATCAGCAGGTAATCTGTTCCATTCATTTACAGTCCTTTGTGAAAATGAAAACTTTCTTATATCCAATCTACTCTGCTCCTTTGCTAATGCAAGATCATGTCCTCTAGTCCTTCTATCTTTCTTAACTGAGAAAAACATATTTCTATCAATATTTTCATAACCCTTCAATATTTTAAACACTTCTATCTGATCTCCTCTCAATCTCCTGGTCTCTAGTGTTGTTAAACCGCATTTTTTTAGGCGTATTTCATAACTAAGATCCCTCAGATTTGGTATCATTTTAGTTGCTCTCCTCTGCACTCTTTCTAGCATATCTATGTCCTTCCTGCGATATGGCCTCCACGCTTGAATACAATATTCTAAATGAGGCCTAACTATTGTTTTGTACAGCGGTATTATTAGCTCTTTTTCCTTATACATTATGTTTCGCCTAATTAATCCAAGGATTTGATTTCCCTTTGAAGTTGCAATTCCGCACTGCTCTGAAATCTTCATATCAGCACTAACGGTTAACCCTAAGTCCTTTTCTTTTACAGTAGTACTTAGTACAGTACCCCCCATTGTATATTCTACCTCTTCGTTCCCATGTCCTATGTGGAGGCATTTACATTTCCCAAAATTGAACATCATTTGCCACTTTTCAGACCATTTGATCAACCTGTCAAGATCATCTTGTAAATGCTGTCTATCTCCATCACTTTTAATCCTTCTAAACACTTTTGTATCATCCGCAAATGTCAACACCTTGCTTGTTATTTCATCATCCAAATCGTTGATGTATATTAAGAATAATATAGGACCTAATACTGATCCCTGTGGTACCCCACTCAATACCGATTTCCAGCTTGAAGCCTCCCCATCAACTACTACACGTTGTCTTCTGTCAATCAGCCATTGTTCTATCCAGTTTATTATACCATTTCCTATGCCATGGGCCTTTAGTTTAAGCAGTAATCTTTGATGTGGTACTTTGTCAAAAGCTTTTTGAAAATCTAAGTAGACGATATCTACTGGTGATCCCTCATCTACCCACTTAGTGATGTCTTCCAAAAAACATAACATATTTGTTAAGCATGACCTCGCTTTAAAAAAACCATGTTGAGATGGGTTTATCAAGTTTTGTTTAACAAGAAAATCCACCATGTGATCTTTAATTAGTCTTTCTAATAATTTACAAATCACTGATGTTAAACTCACTGGTCTATAGTTCTCTGACTTGTTTCTCGAACCTTTTTTGAATAACGGTATAATGTTTGCTTCTTTCCATTCTAAAGGAACCACTCCCTCTTCTAATGACAAGTTGAAAACTGTTGCAAGTGGTATGCTAATTTGTTCTACAATTTCCAATAGTAGTTTGGGTGGAATACCATTCACTCCAGGTGATTTATTCTCCTTCATAGCCCTTATTTTCTTAGCTACCATTTCCGGGGTTACAATTAATTGTCCTAAATAGTCTGAATCTGCCTCCTTGAACTTAGCCTCTGGTATTGGCAGTGAACTAATATCTTCCCTGGTAAACACTGAACTAAAGTACTCATTCAGGTCTTCTGCCATTATGAATCCCTCTGATATTATATTTCCAACACTATCTTCTAGAGGACCGACCTTATCTTGAACTTTCTGTTTGCTTCGAACATACGCATAAAAACTCTTGCTGTCATGTTTTATATTAATAGCTAATTGTTGTTCATAGCTTCTCTTTGAATTTCTAATTTCAGCTGTAGCTTGGTTAAGTGCTTCTTTATAATTGTTGTAGTCTTCATCATTTCCAGTACATCTATATGACTTCCACATCATTTGTTTATACTTAATTTTTCTAATGGCTTCTTTCGATAAGTGTTTCTTTTTGGACCGTTTTCCTTGTTTTTTGAAGGGTACAAATTTATCGATTATGCACTTAATTTCACTCTTTAATATATTCCAGCATTCTGTTGCCGTCTTATTTTTCAGTGGCTTATTCCAGTCTATCTTTGCTAAATATTTCCTCATGTCCTTATACCTTCCTTTGTGGAAATTTCTCCTATACTGCTTTTTGCTATTCCTTTCTGATTGTACTTTGATGGTAAGTTTTACCTCTACTAGAAAGCTGTTGTTTGTAGTAACTTGCAAAACACCAGTAGACACAAGTAGCAATCAAAGCATGTGGAATATCTACTCAACTGCTCAGCTAACAATGGATCAATGAACAAATGATTGTTACAAATTCTTACTCCACTTTTCCTTCATTGTTAGTTTCTTATAAAGTTATATTCCGTATAAAATAGGCTGATAAAAGTGTATATACAGCCCTCTGGTTAACTTTTTTGTCTAGGAGCCAAGTGGCTCCTACCTATATTTTTGAGCTAAATTTAAAAAGTAAAAGCCAAGAAAATATGTGTGCATATGTGTGTAATTGTGCTTTCAGCACAAATTTAATCCAAATTACATATCATTGAAAATAAATTGTTTTGTATGGCTTAAATACAATATTAACATGGCTACCTTACTAGGATCATGTAGCTTTTGAAATATGAAATTGGATTTACAATCTAATTAAACTATATCACACATGTTAAAAATAAAACTTTATTGTCAATATGTTTTAGATTTGCTTCAAGATGTAGTTGTTCCAGATTTGAGCATGCACTGTGTTTAAATGCAGGGGATTGAAGTGTAAGTGGTTGTATTATTTAAATAACATGACATGGAACTTGACAATGTTGGTGAAATGTAAGCTATCTCTTAATTTTTTCTTATCTATTCTAATATTCGTTACCCCTTATTTAAGTGTTATGGCAAGTTCGATTCTTGTTGGTGTTCTGAATAACATGCCTGGTTGGGCACACTTAATAATTGGGCACAACTGATAATTAGTACATTCGCTGAAGACATCCTTATTTTTAACAAACGTAGGTAAAATATACCACAATACAACACTTAAAATTATTTAAGATGAATCATTATTAACCTGACCTTTTCCATCAAAAATATCATATATTCGTTTTTTCTTGGCACAATCTTTTATGGAAACTGGAAAAACTGTTGTATTCTTCAATGAAATATTTGGATATACAGCTCTCGTCAGGTCTATGGTCATGTTTATTATCGTTTTTCAACCATGGTGATACAGTAGGAAGCAATAGAGATGTTGACATCACACCAGAGTGATAGCGGGGTCCAAGCAGATAACCAACTTGTTTTCACGAGCAGAAGTATGCATGTTCAGATGTAAGTAAAGAAATGGTAATATTAGTAATTAATTGTGTCTATGTTTTAGACGTTACCATGTCACCTACTAAATATAACTTAGATAAAAGGTACGTTCTTATATAGCACTGTATCTGCTGCTTGCACATGCGCTCCTTCACTGACCTATTAAGAGTCAGACATTCTAACCTTAGTGTAGTATAGTCCAGGAGTAAGTATCACTGTACGTATAGTGGAGAAAGATGAGAGGGAGAGAAAGTGGAATTTTTAAAGGGACGGCTCCCATGCTAGCAACATTATATTCCCATAACCTATTATCTTAATTATCATACTATAAAATATAGCTTATTAATTTGGTTTACTCATTTATATATTTTTATTATTATTTTTAAACATAATAATAATAAACTTTATTTACACACCATCAAATCCGGGACTAATGACCCTTCCATTCCTATTTGTATGCATTGTCCAGTTGTACATGTACTATGGGTTTTTATAGGATCCAAGAGCCACTGCTCTGGGTGGCATGCTGTCAAGACAGTGTGTAGTCAGGCTGGGGTGTCCCTAACAGCCACTGCTCTGGGTGGCATGCTGTCAAGACAGTGTGTAGTCAGGCTGGGGTGTCCCTAACAGCCACTGCTCTGGGTGGCATGCTGTCAAGACAGTGTGTAGTCAGGCTGGGGTGTCCCTAACAGCCACTGCTCTGGGTGGCATGCTGTCAAGACAGTGTGTAGTCAGGCTGGGGTGTCCCTAACAGCCACTGCTCTGGGTGGCATGCTGTCAAGACAGTGTGTAGTCAGGCTGGGGTGTCCCTAACAGCCACTGCTCTGGGTGGCATGCTGTCAAGACAGTGTGTAGTCAGGCTGGGGTGTCCCTAACAGCTACTGGGATCCGCCACCGCATCTGGACACTATATGCAGCGTTGCATATATCAAAGGATGACAGGGAGTGTTTCTACAAGCATATGGGACATGCCGAGGCAGTAAACCGCGATAATTATCAGTGTCCAGCTGGTATTCAGGAGATCCGGGTTATGGGGCGGATGTTGGCACATCTGGATTCTGGTAATTATCAAAATAAGTTTTATAATGAATATAAAAAATGCACATTATTAAAAAACAGTATTTATCTTAGACATTGAAATTATATTATTTAAAGCTGTTTTGAAATATCCAGTACTATATTACAATGCTGTAAACAAATTCTAGGTAAATTACAATTGTTTGTATTCCAGGGACCAATGCTCCATGTTCTTAAGTTTATAATAACTATGTTTCTTACCTTTCGATATCTGTTGTAGCAGCAGTTGACATCAGAAGCACTGAGGAAGATGAAATGTTCCCAGCAAAGAAAAGAGGTACGTATGATTTTGTAATGGTTTACACAACCACTCTACATTTACGAAAAAGGTGTCAATTAAAATAATCCTATCAAAAAACTAATCTTAAAAGGGGGAAGTCTGTTCTTAGGTTTTCATTAATTAATAATTTACTGTTCTTAAGTTTATAAGAACTATGTTGAAGGTATACTGCCACCCATATTGTTTTACTAAGCTAGTAACGATGTTCGCAAGGAAGGTAAACAAAACATCCAGTTTCAAAGCAAGCTTTTTTGGCAAAATTATCCACAGGGGGCAGACTGTCTACCTTTAATAACGTGTATACAACTTGTCCTGTTTACATGCTACTATGATATCACTTTCAACAAAGAGCATGCAGTGGGATGTGGAAGACAATTGCTTGAACAAGGCTTCCCTGCCCTTTACAATGGTGCTGCAGACGAAAGTGGTGCGAAGGGCAATTTATCAAGTAAGCGTACATTTTTGGCAAGGTATATGTAAATTGACAATTATAACACACATGCTTAACTGTGCTAGTGTGGAATTTGCAATGGTGTGTTTGTCTATGCAATTATAAAGATAACAATGCCATTAACAAATATGTTGCTGGAAGTATTGCAGATAAAAAAATGCATTTGATCGACTGCCATCTTCTACAGCTGTCACGTAGTGCTGGTGTTCAAAATTACATTCCATGGCGCAACCAACATGCTGTCTTTAGATGTAGATACGCCTAGATTTCACAAGAATCCTACCTATTCTCACAGGGTGGCATTTGCTCAGGTTCCAACAGATCCAAGGACCCAGTAACAGGACATTGCAGTGTTGGGTAACTCAGCTAGTTTTAATATAGAACTGTCCAAGTATTTAATTTGTTTATTCTTGTTTCAGGCAAAACGGACATCATGGAATTCCTGGATTGGTCGATGCCAACATGCTTGAAGCATCTCGACAATCAGTCTGCTTACTTGAAGACAAGAATGCAGTTATTCAATAGGCGAAAAACAAAACAACAGAATGAAATGAAAGTTGTCTCCTCAATTAGTGCTTGAGATGGTATCCAAATAATGTGTTGTATTCCACTTGTATAAAATTACAGAAAATAACTTCTAGAAGTTTTTGACTTTAATGCACACATTGATAAAAGGCTCTGTTTTTCTTTTTTCTACATGTACTTTCTATCTATTCTTGACACTTTTACTCTAAATCTAGCTCGTGCTTGAGGCCCTAGGTTTTTTCTTTCTTTTTTCAACTAGGTGGGTATTGATTCTGCACCAGAAGTCTTCGTGTGGAATCTCACAGCTGACTATCTGTGTTCCTATTTTCTACATGTACTTTCTATCTATCCCTGACACGTTTTTCTAATTCCAGCTTGTCCTTGAGGCCCAAGTTGTTTTTCTTGATTTTTCCAACTACCTGGTGGTAGGTGGGTATTGATTCCACACCAGAAGTCTTCGTGTGGGATCTCACAGCTGACTATCAGTGGTCCTTTTTTTAAGTACAATCTGTCCCTCTTACTTATCTTTGTGTGTATTTGTACAAATTTCATTATGTCAGCGTGCATGCTGGCATATGTTGTAAGAGTAATGATGATGATTTGATGTTGCAAGATAATATAAGACAATGTAATGCTATAATCAATAAGTCAGTAAGTTAGTTATGTGCACTGTATGTATAAAAGAAAGATCTGTGTTCACACCTTAGTGTGACTCATTGTACTCAAGCTCAAAAAGGAATCACAATTACTTATAAACCTCTTAAAAATAAATTATATTAAGCTGCTTAAATGAGTGTTGAGTAGAGAAATGGATATCTCACTAATGAGGTGTTTAATTGTTGCATATACTTATCAATATGTGAACATTACTGGAAGAATTATATATACGTATCTTAATAGAGAGAGTATAAAAATGACAGCGTGGTTTTCCCATATGTTATTTTCTTACATATTGTTGAATGTTAACAAAACTTAAATTAGTATGTGTGGATTTAATTGTTTGTATATGATAGATATTAATTACTATGGTGATATCTCTTTAGTTGTTTTTAGTGGTTTATATAGGACCTCAGAGAGGGGCCAAAGGAACCACACTTAATCACCCACTTATTTTCCAAGCTCAACATTAATGCAGCAACGGGTTATATAAGAAACAAGAACATTCCAAAGAGGAGCCATGACCCAGTGACCTCCCTAGATACACCTTTGGTAGCTATTATAATAAATGTGTGATGTCTATCTAGTCTAGAATTTTCATTTGGATACGATTAATCATTTAACCCCAACTTATTTTCGAGTGTTCGTTTTGCTCTTATGGCATTGTTACAAAAGTGGAATATGATTTAAATGAAGGTTTAATTTTGCCACACTTTTTGTCATAACATTCACCAACATGGGACTAACAATGTGCCATGAGTTTATATGGAGTCTATAGTATTCATTGTCTTCTTGTGCTAGTCATAAACATGTGACTAACAATGTGCCATGAGTTTATATGGAGTCTATAGTATTCATTGTCTTCTTGTGCTAGTCATAAACATGTGACTAACAATGTGCCATGAGTTTATATGGAGTCTATAGTATTCATTGTCTTCTTGTGCTAGTCATAAACATGTGACTAACAATGTGCCATGAGTTTATATGGAGTCTGTAGTATTCATTGTCTTCTTGTGCTAGTCATAAACATGTGACTAACAATGTGCCATGAGTTTATATGGAGTCTATAGTATTCATTGTCTTCTTGTGCTGGTCATAAACATGTGACTAACAATGTGCCATGAGTTTATATGGAGTCTATAGTATTCATTGTCTTCTTGTGCTAGTCATAAACATGTGACTAACAATGTGCCATGAGTTTATATGGAGTCTATAGTATTCATTGTCTTCTTGTGCTAGTCATAAACATGTGACTAACAATGTGCCATGAGTTTATATGGAGTCTATAGTATTCATTGTCTTCTTGTGCTAGTCATAAACATGTGACTAACAATGTGCAATGAGTTTATATGGAGTCTATAGTATTCATTGTCTTCTTGTGCTAGTCATAAACATGTGACTAACAATGTGCCATGAGTTTATATGGAGTCTATAGTATTCATTGTCTTCTTGTGCTAGTCATAAACATGTGACTAACAATGTGCCATGAGTTTATATGGAGTCTATAGTATTCATTGTCTTCTTGTGCTGGTCATAAACATGTGACTAACAATGTGCCATGAGTTTATATGGAGTCTATAGTATTCATTGTCTTCTTGTGCTAGTCATAAACATGTGACTAACAATGTGCCATGAGTTTATATGGAGTCTATAGTATTCATTGTCTTCTTGTGCTAGTCATAAACATGGGACTAACAATGTGCCATGAGTTTATATTGAGTCTATAGTATTCATTGTCTTCTTGTGCTAGTCATAAACGTGAATATTGCAGTGTCTGGTTTGTACCGTTTGCAAATTATTGATTAGGAATTTGGTATGGTTTTGAAACATATGTATAACTTAGTCAAGTAATGCAATATGCACTGACAATACACGTCTCCACTATATGCCATCCCTGATGGAGATTTGAGTCATTATTACCTAGTATATCTCTTATAATATTCCAGAATAAAGTGATTGGATTGAATTTATAGCATTAACTGTTTGTTATGTTCCTTTCTTGTTGTGAGATGTTAACAATTAATTATGTAACCAACATTCATATACAGCTCGGCAAGCTACTTCAGTATTTCGAGAACATTTCCCCATATGAAAACTGGGTGCATCCCAGTTCATGCATATCCATGCACAAATTCACAATATTTGAATGAAAACAGTATAATAGTTGAATGCCGGCTAGCACTATCTCAAAAAATATATTACACACATGAACATCGGCTGCTCGACTCTTGACAAGTAAAGATATGATCTTATTAAAGCGCTTTACACTTCACTTGTCTGTGTCTTTTGAAAGAGAATTAAAAAGCCAATGCAACTCGATCATTTTATAAGGCACATCATATATTCATATTCCTTGGAGACATCGCACATGATTTGCATAACCACAGGGCTGCGGTAAATTTAAATTAATGTTATCACATTTATTTGTTTTTGTTTAATTCCAGTTGCCATTTTTTATCCCCAGTCTATTTATTATGCGTGTTAGTAGTACAATTTTTTTTTCATTCTCATTTAGGCCACTAACAATGCATCTAAAATGTAGTGGCTTGCTTGAAAAGAATGTTGTTTGATAAAAAAAAATTCACATGGTATTATTAGAAATACATGAATTATTATGCCCCTTGTCTATTATTTCTATGGTCTCGGCCATTTCATATTTTCATAAAATTAATGGTTTGCAGGACCCAGCCAAGAATTTTATTATTGCCAAACTTTTGTCTGAGGCGCAGAACTTGGGAACATTGCATGTCGTCAGGTTGCCCGTGACAATGCCAACACTTACACAGCTGATTAGTGCATGACGTCAGGTTGCCCGTGACAATGCCAATACTTACACAGCTGATTAGTGCTCTGCCACACGTCGTTACCTCATATTATCAATGTGCTATGTTACGGGCTATGATGGTTCTCGCCTTCAGGGCTTACTTAAGGGTAGGGGAAATGGTACCTCAATCGGGTAGATTGATGCACGGTTGCCTTAGGTTCCGAGATGTAGCGCTGAATAACAAGATTTAACAAGATTTAACAAGATTGCCAACCAGAAAATTACTCTGGATGGCAGTTGGACAAGGAAGCCTTTTGGCTTATCGAGAGTCCAATACTTTTTATCTACATGTATCCCGCCTTTTTAAGGTGTATGTTGATTTTATTTTTAAACATATTCACGCTACTAGCACCAACACAATCAGGAGATAATCTGTTCCATTCATTTACAGTCCTTTGTGAGAATGAGAACTTTCTTATATCTAATCTACACTGCTCCTTTACTAATGTAGCTTCATGTCCTCTGGTCCTTCTATCTTTCTTAACTGAGAAAAAAATGTTTCTATCAATATTTTCATAACCATTCAATATTTTAAACACTTCTATGTGATCTCCTCTCAATCTCCTGGTCTCTAGTGTTGTTAAACCACATTCTTTTAGGCGTATTTCGTAACTAAGATCCCTCAGATTTGGTATCATTTTAGTCGCTCTCCTCTGTACTCTTTCTAGCATATCTATGTCCTTCTTGCGATATGGCCTCCATGCTTGTATACAATATTCTAAATGAGGCCTCATTATTGTTTTGTACAGCGGTACTATGAATTCTTTTTTCTTATACGCTATATTTCGCCTAATTAATCAAAGGATTTGATTTCCCTTTGACGCTGCAATTCCGCACTGCTCTGAAACCTTCATATCAGCACTAATGGTTAACCCTAAGTCCTTTTCTTTTACAGTAGTACTTAGAACAGTACCCCCCATTTTATATTTTACCTCTTCATTCCCATGACCTGTGTGGAGGCATTTACATTTCCCAAAATTGAACAGCATTTGCCACTTTTCAGACCATTTGATCAACCTATCAAGATCATCTTGTAAATGCTATCTGTCTCCATCACTTTTAATCCTTCTAAACACTTTTGTATCATCCGCAAATTTTAACACCTTGCTTGTTATATCATCGTCCAAATCGTTGATATATATTAAGAATAATATAGGTCCTAGTACTGATCCCTGTGGTACCCCACTCAATACCGATTTCCAGTTTGAAGCCTCCCCATCAACTACTACACGTTGTCTTCTGTCATTCAGCCATTTTTCTATCCAGTTTATTATACCATTTCCTATGCCATGGGCCTTTAGCTTAAGGAGTAATCTTTGATGTGGTACTTTGTTGAAAGCTTTTTGAAAATCTAAATAGATGATATCTACTGGTGATCCCTCATCTACCCACCTAGTGATGTCTTCCAAAAAACATAACATATTTGTTAAGCATGACCTCGCTTTTAAAAACCCATGTTGAGATGGGTTTATCAAGTTATGTTTAACAAGAAAATCCACCATGTGATCTTTAATTAGTCTTTCTAATAATTTGCAAATCACTGATGTTAAACTCACTGGTCTATAGTTCTCTGACTTGTTTCTCGAACCTTTTTTAAATAACGGTATAATGTTTGCCTCTTTCCATTCTAAAGGAACCACTCCCTCTTCTAATGACAAATTGAAAACTGTTGCAAGCGGTGCGCTAATTTGTTCTACAATTTCCAATAGTAGTTTGGGCGGAATCCCGTCCACTCCAGGTGATTTATTATCCTTCATAGCCCTTATTTTCTTAGCTACCATTTCCGAGGTTACAACTAACTGTCCTAAATAGTCTGAATCTGCCCCCTTGAACTTAGCCTCTGGTACTGGCAGTGAACTAATATCTTCCCTGGTAAACACTGAACTAAAATACTCATTCAGGTCTTCTGCCATTAAGAATCCCTCTGATATTGTATGTCCAGCACTATCTTCTAGCGGACCGACCTTATCCTGAACTTTCTGTTTGCTTCGAATATACGCATAAAAACTCTTACTGTCATGTTTTATATTACTAGCTAATTTTTTGTCATAGCTTCTCTTTGAATTTCTAATTTCAGCTGTAGCTTGATTAAGTGCTTCTTTATAAATGTTGTAGTCTTCATCATTTCCAGTACATCTATATGACTTCCACATCATTTGTTTATACTTAATTTTTCTAATGGCTTCTTTCGATAAGTGTTTCTTTTTAGACCGTTTCCCTTGTTTTTTGAAAGGTATAAATTTATCGACTATGCACTTAATTTCACTATTTAAGATATTCCAGCATTCGGTTGCTGTCTTATTCTTCAGTGTGTTATTCCAGTCTATCTTTGCTAAATATTTCCTCATGTCCTTATACCTTCCTCTGTGGAAATTTCTCCTATACTGCTTTTACTATTCCTTTCTGATTTTACTTTGATGGTAAAATGTATCTGGTTGTGATCACTACTCCCCAGTGGCTCACATATCTTGACATTGTCAACTAATTCTTTCTGTGAGGACAAAACTAAGTCTAACACATTCTCTCCCCTGGTTGGTTCTAGCACATGTTGAGAAAGGAAACTATCTTGTACTAAAACTAAAAACTTGTGGTCCTCACTCCCCATACTCTGTAGAGATTTCCATTGTATATGCCCATGGTTAAAGTCCCCCATAATAATACAGTTCCGTTTGCTTACTTCCCTTATAGCGTTTTGTATTTTTTCATTCTCTTCTATGCTTATGTTTGGACTTCGATAAACTAACCCAACTGTTAACGTTGAGTTTCCTGTAACTATGTTACACCAAACAGCTTCTTCGCAATCTGCTTCTCTTTCTAATTTTATTTCATAAGCCTGGATAGATTCTTTAATATATAAAATAACTCCACCTCCCTTTCTTCCTATTCTATCTTTCCTAAACATTACATATCCTGTTAGTCCCAATTCGGCATCTGATATATCAGTGGTGGCCCACGATTCGGTTATACCTATTATGTGAGGGTCAATATCTTCTACCATAATGTTTAGTTCACTTCTTTTGTTTACTATGCTCCTTGCATTTAAACAAATGCATTTATATCCTGATTCAGAACAGTTTTCCAGGCTGTTCTTTGCCGATTTATTTCTGCTGTCTTTATCTATGCCTCCAGTTTCAGGCTTCTCTGTGAATCCCCCCTGCGAATCTAGTTTAAATAGATGCAGCCTGTCCCACTGTCAACAGATTGCAGCAAGTTCTCTGAGAAAACTGCTGACCCCTTTCCACTTAGATGTAGGCCATCTCTCATGTACATATCTTCCCTCCCAACAAAGTATCCCCATAAATCTACGAATCCCACCCCCTCTTCTTTACACATCTGCTCAACTAGTGCGTTGATCGCCATCCTCTTGCAGAATGGGGACCTAATCACTATTTCTTTTCGTCATTTTAAGCATAGCGTTTGGCAGGGCCCTCAGTCATTACAGGTCGATGGACAGTGTATTGCGGGCACTTCAATTTATCTAGCAAAATTTCTCAGAGAATTTTTTTTTTTTAGGGGTACAGATGTGGCTCCATTATTTGCATATGCGGATGGTACACCTATGCTACGTCGCGAGTTCGATATGCTTCTAAAACGTCTACTGGAGTTTTGCGGGTTAAGCGCGAGAGTGTTTAAAAGGCACAGCTCCAGAATTGGGGCAGCAACATCAGCTGCATTGCGACGTGAATCAGATGCGCAAATTAGAGCTGCAGGTAGATGGTCGTCTGATGCTTTTAGGAAGTACATTCGCATATCGTAGGGTGGCACTGTAGGAACAGGGTTTTTTCAATTAGGTTTTATTCTCACGCTGTTACGGTGGCTCTGTGATGTCGGTTTTTCAATTAGGTTTTAATTTTACTTTGTTGCAACTACAGGGGATATGGCACAGACTCTGTCAGGGGCGGCGTCTGTCGCTGTATCTTCTGGGATAGACTGGGTGTTACGCAACGGGAATATGACTAGTACTCTGACATGGGCGGAGTTTGTGGTTGTATTTCTGTTGGGTACTCCGAGTGGGGGATTAGTTTGGGCTCTGACAGGGGTGGGGTCTTTACCTAGCTTACCTATCATTTCTTGTATAAAAGGGGGTACACAATGGGGATATGACCGTGATTCTGACAATGGCGGAGTTAACAGTTGTATCTCTGTTGGGTACTCCCGAGTTAGGAATACTGTGGTAATGGGGTTTTCAATTAGGTTTAATCTACATTAACGGTTGTATCTCTGTTCGGTACTCCGAGTTGGAGGATTAATCTAGGCTCTGGCAGTGGCAGAGTCTAAAGCTGGGACATGAGTAATTTGTATTATACTTGATTGTTATTATTATCTGTAAGTTTTAAGTCTTATTTGGTGGGGGTCGGTCACAATTTGGGTGACCTGGTGGCGGAGTGACCCCCACCCATATGGTGAATGTCGCATATTAGTCAGTAGTCATTTACTTATTACGCATAATGTTATTATCAATGGTGTGACCACACGATACATTTGCGAATTATACATATTGTCTTAAATTAGCAGTCAGGGGCCGGCATACTTGCTGTGATTATTTGATTTTATTATAGTTGTGTACAATTACTAGTGCTGTAATAAATGTCATTAACTTGGCCTGTTTCAATCTATACTTGACTTGTGTTGTTTTTCTGCATAAATACAAATATATAATTTAGATGCTGAATTTTATTACAGTTTTAAAGAAAATACATTTTAAAACTAAAAGAAACACTAACCAACCTAAAAAAACCGACGGAATTTGATCGTAAAACCTGATCACTCGACGTCGAACGCCTAACCAACCATGCTACATGCTATTTTGCGTCACACTGGCCTTTTTAACGCTGTTACCATGGTAGTAAAACCTGACTTTTCCGGAACTAGATTACGTTTTTTATTATGCATTGACAGAAATAAGACTTGAACACATTTGCAACCATTTATTGAAATTACGTTATCGCTTGTGGTCACATTTTGAAAATTATCCAAATTTAGATTAACTGTTCTATTTTACGTAACTTAATAAATTACATAAAATTATAATTGCTACCGTTTGTCTATATATATAGAAATGTATATATATAATATATATATATATGTTTGGATACTAATTTAATCACATACTATGATTGGTTATAGTGAAACCTACCTCAGCAGTTGGCTAATTTTGATGCTGATATAGTTGTTGCAATGTCAGATTTTTCAAAAATGTGCACGGGACCCGTTTGTTTGCATTGTGTTCACGTTTGCAGTCAAAATGATTTCAAAAAACATTTATAATTCATGAATATGATTGTATTGTAGGTGCCCACATTAAGTCGTTTTAGGCCCAGCTGTGCACGTGTGATTGCCACAGAAGATAGGATTATTTACCAGTCGCATTGACAGTGGAATTGTCGCTGATCCGGGCATTGAACGTGTAACACACTCCGGCATAAGTCACGGTCAACTCGAAGTCTTTGTGACTGCACGGCATCCCCTTCCACCGGCAACTAAAGTAACAGTGACATGTAAGTGGTTAGAGATCATCGACAAACAAGTATGAAAGTGGGTATTACGTACATTGTTTGTTTTGTTTTTGGTAAGTATTTTGCGAAATGCTGTTGTAAAAGGTCACAAACAATAAAATGGGACATTTATCAATAAGAATTCAGAAACGTAAGGCTGTTAATAAACGTACGACGCAATCATGTCCTTCTTGAGATGCCGATGTTGAAGATACACATCAAGCATCGACACGCTGCCGACGCCCCACTTCGTGTAGTTGAACTTGGTGTTGTTTGTCTGACTGTGCATTTCGTCCAACCAAAAATACGATCCGTTTTCCGCAGCAGCTACAATTCTGCAACAATAATCGTCAACATGGTGAATGTGATCACCAAATGAAGTAATTAACATCTAGGACAGTATAAAGGATTTCAACAAAAAATAATTACTCAATTTTTGCATAAAAACTGCAAATGAACTGAAACCATCGTTTTCCAACACCTGTGCGATACTGTACATGGGCGCAATTGCTGTGTTTGTTTCCACTGTTTAAGTGGCACACCATGCACCTCGACTTGTACTCAGAGGCTAGGATATCCTGATTGTAATATATGATGTAGATGTTCACATCTACATAAATACCTTCAACATACACCAGTTTGATAAGTCGTGAAGGCCATGTTGAATTTCACAATCACCTTTTTAGAACCATTTGGAACAATAACGTAGGCTGTAAGCTTCACTTAATCATATTATGGTCGCAAAACACACTCAGATACTAATTCAAGTTCCCTAACACGGACACTGAAACAAAAATCATTTGAGCTGTAGGGCAAAATACCGACGACAATTTGGTTGCAAATGGTGACGGCATTTTGGTTGCAAATGGTGACGGCGGGGAAGACAACAGGTTCTTGTCGTGACATCGATATTTTCAGTGTGACTGGCCGGTGCAAGTAGTGGCCCACCAAATACTGACACTGATAGACGTAAATAGCGGTGCTACATAGCACGATTGTGATCCAGAGCATTCTGCAACAGAGGGACGTGTTTAAAAACAATCGGCTATCGAAGTTCTCACGTTTAGATAGAGTTGCAACGTCTCCATATTCTAGACTTGTTTCAAATCACCGACGTCAACAATAAACTGATGATTGGTCTCCAAATTTAACTGTTATTTGTTACATGTGAAACAAAATCAAATGTCATTGTACCAGTTTTGCAACGTTGAAAACGTCACCACAAATCATCAGTCTGGTTGAAATACGCCATACACAATACACATATTGAGTTAACCATTGAAATATTCGAACTGTGAACATTGTAAATGTCAAAACTCATCCTGTCTATGTTCTCAAAGTTCAGAACGTCATTTTATCAGAATAATCACCAGACTGTGTTACGTTTTATGCAATAATATATTAAAGTTAAAGGTGAAACATTTGTGCTGTGACAATTTAAAATTACGAATAAAAATACACTTCACAAATCGTCATACCTATTTTGTAAACATAACTTAACTAGATTCCATCAAAATAATTACCTGGAAGTACTACATCATATACAATAAATATATTATTATTATTATTGAGTAACACAATTGTAACATACGCACCCCACACGCGGTTTTTCGAATGCGCAAACTCGATGCATGTGAGTTTATGTCTATGTCTGTATATTAATTAACAAACAACCTAAGGGCGTTACGTCAAATGTGGAGGGTGTGTATGTAATAGCACTGCATGAACCTAATGCGTCTGTCCCGTATAGTTGTAAACGTGTCTACGGTGGCTGCAGACACAACTGTTTCACACAGACCATTTCAGTTCTTTATAATTCTGTTGACAAAGCTGTTGATGTAAACCTGTGTCCTTGCCGGCACCTGAATACATCGTTCACTATGGCCGCGCGTGTTGGTGATTGAGTGAACAATGTGGTGTGGTAAAGGAAGACCTGTTTCTGCCAGTTATGATTGATAGAATAACACTAGGCGGTTGGTAATCTTGCGACGCTCCAGGGATTCCCATTCACGTATTAATACTAAATGTCAAGTAGCCTGCTAGTTTATCACCAGAATGAATATGTAATACCCTAAATGTGTTTTAATGTAATGGGCAATATGAAGAGCGATTGCTGCAGCAACGGAGCTCATCGGGAAAAGCGGTATCACCGTTCGAATTAACGCAGTTACCATAACAGGTACGAAACGTAAAATAGTAAATAAATGTTGTAGTTATCTAATTTCATCAAGTTGTGTTATATTATGTAAATTGCAATGGCATGCATGGTGTTACAGCACAGCATATACATCAAGTCTGAGCCGAGAGCCTATCCGTGTCGTTATTAGTCGCATACATATTGATACTAAATGTCACGTACCCTACTTATTTTATACATAAAGGAATATTAATAACCGAAATGTGGATTAATGTAATAAGGTCTCGTGCAAACCGATGCCGTTAATGTTTAATGTGGAGCAATGTCCCCGAGGCTCAGCGCTGCTGCCTGTAGCGTTGGAGCCGGCCAGTCCGTAATTACAAAACGTGAAATAAGTAATAAGACGATGACCGCAAATCCCGTTAAACACATGCAGGGTGAACGTGGAAAGTCAAACAAGTGTGTGTGTGTGTGTGTGCGTGCGTGCGTGCGTGCGTGCGTGCGTGCGTGCGTGCCTGTGTGTGTGTGTGTGTGTGTGTGTGTGTGTGTGTGTGTGTGTGTGTGTGTGTGTGTGTGTGTGTGTGTGTGTGTGTGTGTGTGTGTGTGTGTGTGTGTGTGTGTGTGTGTGTGTGTGTGTGTGTGTGTGTGTGTGTGTGTGTGTGTCCGTGTGCTTGCGCATGTGCGTGCCCTTTTACATGTGCGTGTGTGTGTGTTTCCGAGTGCGAGTATGTTTGTGCGCGTGCGTGCTCTTGTGCGTATGTGTGTGCGTGTGTGCGCGTGTGCGTTTGTGTGAGGCCAGTATATAATGAGCTAAGTAAGATTTACCACCGGTTGTGCATAAAATAATTGTATTAAAAATATTACGTTAATGAAATATTACTATGTTTTAAAAAAGGCAATGCCCAAAGGACAGTTAGTGTTCGTCCATACGTGACATATGGCGGTCGGCATCTATAGTGTTTAGACTTGTAACTCTTGCGGGTTAGTTTAGAACACTTCTAGATGACGGGACGAGCAATAATGTAGCTGGCCCTGGCCATGTGCTTTGATGTAATTTGGCGTTAATAAACAATATGTGATAAAACTAGAAATCGTACAATGGCGACGAGGGTGCAGGGGAAGGACCGACGTCTGTTCTTCTCTGACACAACTTCACAACGAAAATTGATGGCGCATTTCGACAGATTCGTGTGGTGAACATTTCGTGCGGGCTAAACTACAAGCAGTGAACGTTTGGGCCTACGAAAACTCGTAAGCAAATTCTACCTGTTGTACAGACAGTCAATATTCAGCCACATAACGTGGCAACGGCAGGTTTACCATCGTATCCTCACTTTAACTTGCATGAAGACCGATCCCCACTCACTCAAAATGGAAGAAATGGATACGCCGATTCGAAAACATGATGGTCGGATTAAATATCACAGCCGACAAGAGAAAGCGTGCCATATTATGCAGGGGAGGATGTTCATGATATGTTTGAAACTCTACCAGATCGGGGTACTGATGATGACTATCATAGAGCCCGACAAGCGTTGAACAAGTGGATGGAGCCGCCAAGAACGTCGAGTTTCATGAATACGAATTTAGACAAATGAGTCAACAACCCAGTGAGAGCACTGATACCGTCCACACTAGGCTTATGCAAAAGGCGGCCTTTAGTGAGTTCCACGACAGGCGCAAAGCAGTCAGTTCACAGCTAATAGCCAGTACTACATATCGTTATACTCGTCAGAAAGGGCTGAATAACAACACAGAAAAGATGCCTCTAGCAGCATTACTAGAAGAAGCTAGATCACATGAACTCGCCCAGTCCGAAGCAAACAGCATGGAGCAGTCGTTCAAATCGGTGAACATAGTACATAGTACAATTGAAACCAGTCAGGCCCAAGCGGAAGTCATAATGCAAGTGCACAGACACAAAACAGCACAAAGTCATGTCGGTTTTGTGGGGGAGATTATCCGCACAAGCAGGGTTTTTAGCACAAGACATTTACACTTAACAGGTTGGATGAGGGGAGAAAGCAGTTGTTTTGCCAGGAATCTGCTACTAGGAATACCCAACCAACAAAAAATGCAGTGCACCGACATATGAAAAGTTATAGGGCTGTTTAACATATTGGTTAAATGTGAGGTCACAAGCTCTTGTGTAGTATTAACTTTTAACAAGACTTAACAAGATTGCCACCCAGAGAATTAAATCTAGATAATGGCAGGTGGACAAGGAAGCCTTTATCGAGAGTCCAACCCTCTTTATCTACGTGTATCCCGCCTTTCCGAGGTATGTGTCGATTTTACTTTTAAACATATTCACACTACTAGCACCCACACAATCAGCAGATAATCTGTTCCATTCATTTAGAATCCTTTGTGAAAATGAGAACTTTCTTATATCTAATCTACACTGCTCCTTTGCTAATGTAACTTCATGTCCTCTAGTCCTTCTATCTTTCTTAACTGAGAAAAAAATATGTCTATCAACATTTTCATAACCATTCAATATTTTAAAACTTCTATCTGATCTCTTCTCAATCTCCTTGTCTCTTGTGTTCTTAAACCACATTCTTTTAGGTGTATTTCGTAACTAAGATCTCTCAGTTTTTGTATCATTTGGTATGGCCTCCACCTTTGTATACAATATTCTATATGAGGCCTAATTATTGTTTTTTACAGCGGTATTGTTAGTTCTTTTTCCTTATACGCTATGTTTCGCCTAATTAATCCAAGGATTTGATTTCCCTTTGAAGCTGCAATTCCGCACCGCTCTGAAACCTTCATATCAGCACTAATGGTTAACCCTAAGTCATTTTCTTTTACAGTAGTACTTAGTACAGTATTCCCCATTGTAGATTGTACATCTTCGTTCCCATGTCCTGTGTAGACATTTCCCAAAATTGAACAAAATTTACCACTTTTCAGACCATTTGATCAATCTGTCAAGATCATCTTGTAAATGCTGTCTATCTCCATAACGTTTAAATCTTCTAAACACTTTTGTATCATCCGCAAATTTCAACACCTTGCTTGTTGTATCATCGTCCAAATCGTTGATATATATTAAGAATAATATAGGTCCTAATACTGATCGCTGTGGTATCCCACTCAAAACTTATTTCCAGTTTGAAGCCTCCCATCAACTACTACCCGTTGTCTTCTGTCAATCAGCCATTTTTATATCCAGTTAATTATTCCATTTCCTATGCCACGGGCCTTTAGTTTAAGCAGTAATCTTTGATGTGGCACTTTGTCGAAAGCTTTCTGAAAATCTAAGTAGATGATATTTACTGGTGATCCCTCGTCTTCCCACATAGTGATATCTTCCAAAAACATGACATATTTTTAAGCATGACCTCGCTTTTAGAAACCCATGTTGAGATGAGTTTATCAAGTTAGGTTTAACAAGAAAACCCACCATGTGATCTTTAATTAGTCTTTCTAATAATTTATAAATCACCGATGTTAAACTTACTGGTCTGTAGTTCTCTGACTTGTTTCTCGAACCTTTTTTAAATAACGGTATAATGTTTGCTTCTTTTCATTCTAAAGGAACCACTCCCTCTTCTAACGACAAGTTGAAAACTGTCGTAAGCGGTATGCTAATTTGTTCTACAACTTCCAATCGTAGTTTGGGCGGAATCCCATCCAGTCCAGGTGATTTATTATCCTCCATAGCCCTTATTTTCTTAGCTACCATTTCCGGGGTTACAATTAACTGTCCTAAATAGTCTGATTCCGCCCCCTTGAACTTAGCATCTGGTACTGGCAGTGAACTAATATCTTCCTTGGTAAACACCGAACTAAAATACTCATTCAGGTCTTCTGCCATTAAGAATCCCTCTGATATTATATTTCCAGCACTATCTTCTAGAGGACCGACATTATCCTGAACTTTCTGTTTGCTCCGAACATATGCGTAAAAACTCTTGCTGTCATGTTTTATATTACAAGCTGATTTTTGTTCATGGTTTCTCTTTGAATTTCTAATTTCAGTTCTAGCTTGGTTAATTAAGTGCTTCTTTATAAATGTTGTAGTCTTCATCATTTCCAATACATCTATATATATATATGCCATTAACAGGTGTGGTTATACATATGACGAATGGGCATGGAAATACAACAAAAGGCCAATCTACGCCGGAATGTGGATGAACAGAAAATCTATCAAATTCCAAAATGACAGTGGTGCAACCGTGAATTTGTTACCACATACGTATGTCAACAAGGATGATATTCAAGCATATGATGTCATACTACACATGTGGAACAAGACCACAACAGCTGTCACCGGTAAAACGTTGGTAACGTTGATAAACCCGGTCACCAAGAAAAATTACTCTCTATGGTTTGAAGTTGTGGAAGGAAATTTCACACCTCTTCTTGGACGACAAGCAGCAGATATGATGGAACTGATAACAGTCAATTACGACAGTTTCAAATTGCTTCATGAAGTAACGATAACAAACATGTTGGACGAATACGCCGATGTATTCAATGGAGGGTTGGGAACTCTACCGGGGAAAGTTCACCTTCACGTGGACGAGGGTGCAAGACTTGTACACTGTCCTGCCAGAAAAGTGCCAGTTAGGCTCAAGCCGAAGCTAAAAACAGAACTAGATCGCATGGTTGAGACAGAAGTAACATATCCTATCGTCGAGCCTACGGAGTGGTGCAACCAAATATCAATCCAGACGACGAAGGATATGTCGCTACGAGTATGCATCGACCCGAGGCCACTCAACAACGTTCTGCAACATGAACTGTACCCATTACCGACAATAGATGAGGTGTTACCTGAGATGTCAAAAGCAAGAGTCAAAAGAAATCCTAAAGTCGAGGTACTGGCACTGTGAACTAGATCACGAGAGCAGTCTGCTCACCACTATCATAACGCCGTTTGGTAGATACAGATGGAAACGTCTACCATTCAGAATGAATGTCAGTGCAGGGAGGAAATTAAACCAAACACTGGAGGGATTGGACGGAATTGTTTGTGTCGCCGACGACAAAGTGGTGTTCGGCCGTGATGAAGAAGATCATGACAAGAAGCTGAAACTGTTGCTCCAAAGATGTCGCAATACAGTCATAAAGCTAAACAGGAAGAAATGTGAGATCAGGCTGAGAGAAATCAATTTCATGGGACACCGGGTCACCAGTGATGGTTTGAAACCTGACGACAGGACGATAGAGGCAATCATCAAGATGGAAAACCCGATAGATGTGAAGGGAATTCAAAGGTTGCAAGGAATAGTAGGATACAAAGTTCCTGCCTGGCCTTTCAGACGCTATGGAGCCCATCAGAAGACTTACTCAACCTGATCTGCCATGGCAGTGACAATGAACATGACGACGCAATGGCGAAAGTGAAGAAGCTGACGACAGAGAGTCCTGTTCTTACATATTACGACTCACACAGTGAGTTAGTCGTAGAATGTGACGCAAGTGAAACAGGACTGGGAGCTGCACTCCTTCAGAACGGGAAACCCATTGGGTACGCAAGTTGTGCGCTCAGCAGCACGAAATTTTATATTCTCAAATAGAAAAAGAATGTCTAACCATTGTGTTCGCGTTGAAACGTTTCCACCAGCTTACCTTTGGGAGAAGAACAATCGTTCACAGTGATAATATGCCATTGGAAATGATTGTGAAAAAACCGCTACACAAAGCCCCAAGGAGATTGCAAGGAATGCTCCTTCGTATGCTGCAGTACGACACTGACGACGTATATCACAAAGGGAAAGATTTGTATATTGCAGATACACTCTCAATGTCACCCCTGCCGCACAATGGAGGTACTATAAACCTTTGTACTACAGTATATGGCGCACAGTTAAAATAATAATTCTTTGGAGGATGGAATACTATCAAACTATGGAGGTTCGATTGCAAATAATCTAATACAGCTTCTCGGCGATGCAGATGATAAATTAGATGACTTAACAATACTTACTCACTCACCTTATATAGACACCACAGACTTAAAAGACGCTCTCGCCACTACCATAGATAAGTTTACTATTTTCAGCTTAAATGTTCAAAGCATAAATTCAAAATTTAACCACATCTACCCACTCTTACTAGAGTTAATCAATAAAGACATCGGTTTCAGTGCCATATGTTTGCAGGAAAGCTGGCTTTCTGATGAAGCAGACTTATCTCAATATCAATTACCAAATTACAACATCATTCATCAAGGCAAAAAATGCTCCGGTCATGGAGGTTTATTAATATATTTACATGTACGTTATTCATACATTGTAAGACAATTATATGACTCATCCGATGTTTGGGAGAGGCTTTTTATTAATGTATTTGGTGCAAATCTAAATAAAAACATCACAATAGGAAACATATATAGACCTCCTAAGCTAAATAATAATGAACAAAGTATATCTACATTTATAGAAGAATTTGTACCGATACTTTCAAAATTGGGAAAGGAAAATGCAGAAACTATAATAACAGGCGACTTTAACATTGACCTGTTGAAAGTAAACAGCAAACAAAAAGTCGGTGACTATTTTGATTTATTCTGTACCAATGGATTTTATCCAAAAATTACCTTGCCGACTCGTTTCTCTCGAAAAAGCTGCACACTCTAGAAGTACTATAATTGAAGTGTGGCGCAATTAAGGAATTGTACATTATCTTTAGAGCACATGTAGGTAAGAAGTGCTTTAACTTATTTAATATACCAAGAGTTTTGGATATTTTAATGGCAATTTTGTCAATGTGTGCTGTCCAATCTAATGTTTCATGGATAGTTGTGCCTAAGAAGTTAAATTCTTGAACACGATCAATGTGTTGGTCATCTATTTTTAGCGTTAATTCGATACGCGCGGTGCTGCGTTGAGGAAAATGAAACAACATATATTTAGTCTTGCTAGCATTAAGAGACAGTTTGTTTACTGATAACCATTCACTTGTTTTTTCCAATTCCTTATTTATGTTGATGCTTAAAGTAATATTATCAAACACATCTGAAGTAGATTGGAAGGAACAGAGTGGTCCAATCAGGGTAGTGTCATCGGCGTATAATATCGCATTAAATTTATCACTGGCGTAATGAATATCATTTATATATAAGATGAATAACAATGGTCCCAATATGGAACCCTGAGGGACACCTGTAGAGATGGGTAATTTATTGGATATTACATCACCGAATTGTACAAATTGAAGCCTATTAGTAAGATAACTGATTAGCCAGTGTAACGGTGTCTTGTTTATGCCGTAGTGTTCAAGTTTTTTAAATAAAATAGAGTGGTCTAGTGTATCGAACGCTTTTGAGAGGTCTAAAAAAATGGATATAGGAATATTACCCTTGTCTAAGCTTTGTAAAAGAGTGTCTGTCATTTCCAGTGTAGCCATCTCCGTAGAATGTGCTTTTCTAAAACCATATTGACTTTTAAATAATATTTCATTTGTAGTTAAATACTCATATAGTTGGTTATACACAATTCTTTCGAAGACTTTGGAGATAGACGGCAGCAACGAGATTGGCCTGTAATTATCTAGCATCGTTTTATCGTTTTTCTTATACAGAGGAATAACTTTTGCAATATTTAGTTTATGTGGGAAAATTCCTGTGGTGAGCGATTGGTTAATTATGAGAGACAAAGGCTTGGCAATTAGCGGGCTGATTTTCTTTAGCAAATTTATGGAGATTGAGTCATGTCCTGCACTATTTTTTGGGTCGAATTCCTTTACAACTGACAATATATCTTTTTCTGTAACATGTTTGAATATAAAAGTGAACGGAGATTTGTCCTTTAGATAGCTGGTAAATGCTCTATGTTGTCTATTAAAGGATATCTTTTCTGCCAGTTTATTGCCAATATTTACAAAGAATTCATTAAATGCATGCGCAATTTCCCTTTTGTCCGAGATATGTACTCCGTTTATATAAAACAAATTAGGAAATTCAAATTGCTTTTATATTTATATTGATTGAATAGGTTTGTGTAGTGAATACGTTTCGCTTCTCTGATAGCTCTATTTAAGATAGTTTTATAAACGCGAAGATTTATCAATGACGCATTGTAAGATATTTCATTTTGCGCAGACTGTTTTAATTTGCGATACAGTTTATCTTTATGTTTTATTGAGTTGATTATTCCAATGGTTATCCAGTTAGATTTTTTGTGTTTGTACTTATTGTATCTAACAGTTTTTGAAGGAAAATGATAGTCATATAGTCGGGAGAGTATATTTTCAAGTAAGTTATAGTTAGTGTTTGGATCAGATAGCTCATTTAGATTTAATTGATCTATGATGCACGATTGCCTTACAGATTTATAATATTGTTTTGTTGCCTTTTCATTGTTTGTCCTGATTGTCACCCATTTGGGAGCACTTTGTTTGGATAACAGTTTATCGATAATTATGAAATATGATAAATTATCGGATATGTTGCTCATAATTATACCTGCTGTGGAAGCAGTGGTGGCATTTGAAATCTTACATAATATCTGTGTGCAGCTTAGTGTCAATTAGTGTGCAGCTTTTTCGAGAGAAACGAGTCGGCAAGGTAATTTTTGGATAAAATCCATTGGTACAGAATAAATCAAAATAGTCACCGACTTTTTGTTTGCTGTTTACTTTCAACAGGTCAATGTTAAAGTCGCCTGTTATTATAGTTTCTGCATTTTCCTTTCCCAATTTTGAAAGTATCGGTGCAAATTCTTCTATAAATATAGATATACTTTGTTCATTATTATTTAGCTTAGGAGGTCTATATATGTTTCCTATTGTGATGTTTTTATTTAGATTTGCACCAAATACATTAATAGAAAGCCCCTCCCAAACATCGGATGAGTCATATAATTGTCTTACAATGTATGAATAACGTACATGTAAATATATTAATAAACCTCCATGACCGGAGCATTTTTTGCCTTGATGAATGATGTTGTAATTTGGTAATTGATATTGAGATAAGTCTGCTTCATCAGAAAGCCAGCTTTCCTGCAAACATATGGCACTGAAACCGATGTCTTTATTGATTAACTCTAGTAAGAGTGGGTAGATGTGGTTAAATTTTGAATTTATGCTTTGAACATTTAAGCTGAAAATAGTAAACTTATCTATGGTAGTGGCGAGAGCGTCTTTTAAGTCTGTGGTGTCTATATAAGGTGAGTGAGTAAGTATTGTTAAGTCATCTAATTTATCATCTGCATCGCCGAGAAGCTGTATTAGATTATTTGCAATCGAACCTCCATAGTTTGATAATATTCCGTCCTCCAAAGAATTATTATTTTAACTGTGCGCCATATACTGTAGTACAAAGGTTTAGTATAGTGCACCAAGGTGGGATTAAGTCATACAGATGCTTGCGTATGTGGAGCAACTGTTCCAAACATATGAAGAATAAAGCAATGAAAACGTTGAACATAAATGCTGATGCAATTTGCATCATTAAACTACAAAACACAAAGGTATGGAGCGTGTTTTCCAAAAAAAGTTGACGTAAATTATAAAGGCAATTATGTAATATTATAAAATGAAAACGCATCTAAGACCATCTTGTGGCAACCGACACATGGGAGAACCAAGGCAGGAAGACCAGCAGCAACTTACATCGACTGCTTAAAGGAAGATGTGGATCAAGAGGCGGATGAGCTGAAGACGGCAATGGCAGACAGAGGGAACTGGAGACGGATGATTGAAGCCATTAATGATCGACCCCAGAGGCCGACATGACCTGACCTGACCTTCCATTACTGGCAAAATTCCTGAGAGAATAATCAGCTCAATTCTTGTCTTCATTAACTTCCTCACTAATTGTCTGTACTTTTGCACTATCCGAATTGTTCCCTCACTGTTTACATTATTCGTCCCTATGTGTACTAGTGTAGACCCTCCCTCGCTATGTCTTAATACATACTCTATCCTCATTGCCCCCTTAATCACTGCCTCAAAGTACCTCCTTCTCCGGTTTGCATCTGTCTAGTTGTAGTCTTGTTCCCCTGTCTTCTGCTCTCCTGTCACGTTCTCTTCCGTTCCATTTTTTTCTGACGTTTTTTCTCTTGTCACCTTTCCTCCTGTCATCATCCCTTTCATCGACTTCTCTTCTGTCACATTTATTTTCACTTCCTTTCGTCCCGTCACCTTTCCTCCCATCGCATTTTTTTCTCTCTTTGTTTTCCTTCCTACCTCCTTCTCTACGGTCACTTTCTCCCCTGTCACCTTCACGCCTGTCACGTGTCCAGCCGTTGATTCGGCCAATGTTTCCCCTCCAATCACCTTCCCTCCTCTCTGTCTCCTTTGCTCAGCCTTCTTGCCACTACTCTGCTCCTTCAGTCTCACAGTATTCCCAACTCTCTCCCTGTCGTCTCTCTCCCTTACACCTGTCTCCTTGCTGTTTCTCAATAGTTATCTCTTCAATATCCTTCCACGTGTTTTCCGAAATTTTTGCACCGGTATTCACAATGAATTGAGCTCAAGATTTTCTCGACAACGTAGAGAAATTTTGACGTATGTTGTATGATGTATAAAAGACATCTACATATTTACGTAAAATGAGACGCAATTTGTAGACTTTCACTGGCAACCTAACTTTGACCCTTCATTAGACGTCTAAAAAGACATATTTTAGATGTAACTTAAAACATATTTTCCCAAATGGGATATATAATTGACTAACATTATACTAATATGCATTATGTTTCGATTTATAGTCATGAGTATTTTCCCTTCTGTACCAATTTTACCCGTGTGTCCCCCACGCGATGACCGCAGTCATGACGTAGGTATAAGGATTAGTTCCGTTCCTTCTTAATCACTGACACGTCCAATATTCGGTCATGTCGACGATTACCCGGTAGGTTGCAGCACACGATTAATTGATGCAACATAATTCAAACGTGCAAGACCACCTAATTCTGGTAGCTACAGCATACATATGCATACAAGTCAATTAATAGAACGTGTCGAATACTGGAAAGGAGAATGAAAAAGTAGATGCGTAATTATTCTAGCAGGATCTTCTTTTTCAGATGGTTCAACACGTGCTGCCACCTTTCGGTCTCTTGCAGACTTCATGCATTCATCGATTACCCAGTGACCTGAAACTTGCGTTGCGAGAGTTGTCTAGACCTAGGGCTTTCTGCTTTACAGTAATTGTTTGAATTTAACAGGGTGAGCACATTGATTAAACACTACAGTTGTAGAAAATAATAGTAAAATATAATGCTACTATGTTGTCAGCCTTGTAGCGTGAGCGGTAGGCGATGTCTAGACTACAGACGTGTGTTATTGTGGCTATTTGTGCCAATGGCATGCATGTCCCATGGCCATGATTGATAGTGTTTCGCGTGCATGTTTCAAGGTCGGACAATCAGTCACATCCAGAAATGCAGCCTAACTCGGCTGGTGTGATGCAACATTGGGCCCGCGGGCCGCTGCAAAGTCTTGTAAACGGGAAGTGTAACGCGAATAAGTCGACCATCGCGACTATAAAATAATAAACAATACAATATAATTATTATCACGAGCAAATCTGACAATGTCAATTTGGTTGTGACTGTGTTAGTGTGTAGATTGTGTTTGACTGTGTTTGTTGTGTCGCAGTCACTGTCAA
Organism: Escarpia spicata; assembly: GCA_963995525.1. Taxonomy (NCBI): domain Eukaryota; kingdom Metazoa; phylum Annelida; class Polychaeta; order Sabellida; family Siboglinidae; genus Escarpia; species Escarpia spicata. Next base: position 39,610,176 of record OZ023213.1, read on the forward strand.
TCACAAACCAAGTCCAAGGCAATGCCAATGCCAATGGTGGTTGGCAGTGCCAGTGACAAGTCATGACCCGTGCATGATTATGTTGTTCACTGCCGTATTTAGAGGGGGGCGAGGGGGCGGTCGCCACTCCCCCCAAGGCAATGGTGGCAGCTGCCCCCTTCCCCAACAGTCGATCGGCAGCTGTCAGCTCTGTTGTGCGCTGGACAGGGCAGTACTCGCCCGTTTTTGCCCCCTCCCCCCAATAAAAAATCCTGGATATGCCGCAGGTGTTGTTATAGCTACCTGCAGTGGCTATTCTGACATTTATTATTCCATAATCCATATTGCCATTTCGAGCATTTTAATAAAGCTTGTAACATAAAAAAATGTGAACAAAGACATGCAGTCATTGCATCTGATTAACATGCAATGATTTTAAAACAATTAAACTTCAATATGTATATATACAACATTAAAATGTGTTATTATTAAACTTGTTTTAAAGACTGTCAACCAATTTAACTGTCAATATACATGTTCAATAAAATGCATGAACCTTGAGTTAGAGCCTGTCATGACCCTATTACTACTAACCTTTCAGTGCTTCCTCCTCTGGTCACCATGGCACTCCAGTCCAAGCTCCTGCAACTTCTTCCCCCGGAGTACGGCTATGTCATCTTTGCCGGCGTTGGCAGCACATTTGTCAACATGTGGCTGGCCATAAACGTCGCCCGTGCTCGCAAACGCTACGACATACCAGTAAGTTCAGTCACGCTTAGCAGTCTCATTCTTATTTCATACACAGCTATCCTGACTATAAAGTTAACAAAATATCTGCACATTGTTCCAGGAATATTACAGTGTTATTTATGCTACACGTTTACTCTTAAATAAGGCAGAGGTTCAACTATTTAAATCAGAAAATGTGACAGGAATCACAGAATGTGTCATCAAAAATGATGAGTGTGATTTTAATGAGTTGTGTGTTTTGCTTGTAGTTGCCTATCATGTACAGCCCAGAAAATGGACAGTTTAACTGCATCCAGCGAGCACATCAGAACGCGTAAGTACGGCTACATATGACGTCAACAGTATATGTGCAATATCAGCAAATGTGTTGTCTTGCTTTATAGTCATGTTGTTTCAGGAAAAATTGAAAATATAAATAAATAAACATTTACTTATTTTGTTAAGATATGTAAAATCTCACTCTTACCCTTGTCTAGCCTTGTCTATGTATTCACATGATTTTGTCCAGATCCAATGATATTATCAATGTTATAGTTAGAAAATAGTTATACTAATAATGGCATATTGTTGTAATCATCATATTTTTACCATGATAACTCGCATATGACACACACATGATCTAATTTCAAGAATTCCTGAATATGGTAGCTGAAGGAATTCAATGGAATTGGCAAGTGTTTTCATAATTCTTCTTTATTTTGTATTCATGACTATTATTTACGATTCCGCAGCTTGCATAAGTAACCCAATAACAGTCCAGGAAAGTGCACAATGTATCACCTGCACAATTTTGCTATGTTTGTAAAATACCATAATTTGTTGCTTGTAGAGTGGAGAACACTCCCCAGTTCCTGTTTGTCTTGTTGGTCGCTGGACTCGAGTATCCGGTAAGTTTCATAATTTAAATGACCTTGTCTGCTCCATTTCCCGGAATAATCCTCATTAATTAGATTACCCCTGGTATATTGCAACACAAATGGACGGACGTTGGCTGAATTAAATTGTACTTTGTCCCACTTGCTATCCTTGCTGGTCTTGATTGTGGGAACCAAGCGAAATGAGACAATAGGAAGTTGCAGTTAGGCCATTAGCCCTGCCTGCCTCTGCAATAACTTATGTTAACATGTGAATGCTGTGTATTAAATTTGTTCAAATGTTACATGGGCAAAACAATGTATTGTAGGCGATTAGAGGGTTGGGATATTTTAGAATGAGACTGTTTAACCTCCTTTTAAACCATCCTGTCCACAATAATTGTTATGTTTTTATTGTTTACATTATTGTCTAAGATAATTATTGCAACAGCACATTGCTCATTTGTGTGTTTCTGCTATGAAATGCAAACTGTCAGCAGAATGTTATATTGGCAGTTTCCGCAATGACAGTGCATCTTCATTTGTTTGTAAACCCATCAAGATGTTAAGAATAAATCAGTAACAAATAAATGTAAATGAAAGTTATAATGAGTAAGAAGGTATAGTTGTTTAGTGGGGGGAATGAATCCAAGTTTCTATTCCTGTCCGAAAGATCTGAGTATGTATAATATTGATTACCAGAGTTTGGCAGTAAAACAGGCTTTACACTGCCTGACTGCCATCTGTCCAAAACATTTAAATAAAAAATGTCCTTAATACACAACTATAAATTTGAAACGTTGCTGTGCATTTCAAATTTATAGTTGTGTATTAAGAAAAATTGTTATTTAATTATTCTTTCTACTTGATATGCATTATCATGCCCGAAGCATGTTTTTGATATCTGAAACCAATGCTGTGTTGGTGTGTTCATATTTAGTGGTAATGTTTTGTGTTTTCAGAAAACAAGTGCTGCTGCGGGTCTGATCTATCTTGTCGGAAGAATCGCTTTTGCCCAGGGATACTACACAGGCAGTGAGTATATGTCTACAAGTTGCACTTTGTTATTTGTGTAGGTAATTTTGTCAAGAACATTTTATACTCCATTACTAGAATCTCGTGGAATTTGTACTGAATTTTTATAATATTGTGTTATAGGTAATGTTGTTTTGAATTAATGTAAGCTGTTGCTTAAATGAACAAGTATTACAAAAATTGTAAGTTTGTAATACTAAATCTAATTGGTGGACTTTGTTTAAAATGAGTTTGTATTATTGTTGATATGTTGATGCGATTGTCTAATTACAGAATAAACCATGTCAGTGTGGGGATGCACAGCCTCATGTAAACACGGTGTTTGTACTTGCTAAAATGGTTGCAATTTGATTACTTATTCTGAGAATAGCTTTAATGTTAAAATTAATTTCAAGTTCGTTGATGTCATAACACCATGCTGGAAGTTGTCACATGATGCCAGAAACAGAACAGTTCAGTTTGATACTTTAAGAAATGAGCAAGAATGTGATGATAGCTCCATCAAGCATAACTATAGACCCTGATATGATCAATGTTGATTTTACTGATAGGATATACAATATTTACCTATATATAAACAAAATATTATTGAAATTGGGCATACAAATATAATTTTTCAATACGTTGCCAATTGGTAGATCATACGGCAATGCTCAAAGAAATTGATGTAAAAAGATACACTTACAGTGCTCCTAACTTAGCATATTAATATAGAGATGTCACAGAGCAGAATACCTGTCCATGTGTTTAAAACACTGATGTTGTAAACAGTATGTTTACATAATGTAATGACAACTAAATAAAATGATAATGGCGTTTCAGCGCCTGGCAACCACAAGTACGGCTGCATGATCTCCACTGTTGGTATGCTTGCCCTCGTGGCAAACACTGTCTGCATTGCTGCCCGCAAACTTGGCATCTGTTCCTGCTCTCGATAAACGCTGCAGCACCTCATCCAGGAAAGTGGGTACCGTATTGGAATCATTGCAAATGTCTCATCAAGTTATATTTTCATTTGTTCCTTATCACAGGCGGTTGTTATCTTTAGATTATATTAAAATTGTATTTGTTTTCTTCATTGATAATTTATTTTCTGTAATAAGATGGTACAGTTGAACCACAATTACAATCAACTCAGTAATACAGTCACCTCACAATTAAGGTCACCGTAGGGCAGTCCCCTAGTATTCCCGTAACAGTAAAGTACAGGTAAATACTCCCCCTAATACAGTCACCTCAAAATTAAGGTCACCTTAGAATAGTCCCCTATTATTCCCATAACAGTAAACTACAGGTAAATAGTCCCCCTAATACAGTCACCACAATTAAGGTCACCCTAGAATAGTCCCCTATTATTCCCATAACAGTAAACTACAGGTAAATAGTCCCCCTAATACAGTCACCTCACAATTAAGGTCACCCTAGAATAGTCCCCTATTATTCCCATAACAGTAAACTACAGGTAAATAGTCCCCCTAATACGATCACCTCACAATTAAGGTCACCCTAGAATAGTCCCCTATTATTCCCATAACAATAAAGTACAGGTAAATAGTCCCACTAATAGTCATCTCACAATTAAGGTCACCCTAGAATAGTCCCCTATTATTCCCATAACAGTAAAGTACAGGTAAATAGTCCCCCTAATACAGTCATCTCGCTGTTCAGGTAATTTTTGCTTATTCCCGAGTGTCCTTAATAGTGAGGTTCCACTGTAGTTGTAACACTTTAAAAATCTATTTCATTTTTTGTTTCAGAAATCTCCATTGATGTGCTATCACACTGGTAGAGTATTGGTTGATGCATTACAATTGATGAACTTTTGATGCATCAGTATTTGAACTTGTAGACATATTTAAACACACATTTAATGTATACCATTTAATACAAGATGTATAGTATTATAGTTATTTACAATATCACTGGTGAAAGTTCTTTAACAATTTACAGTATTTACAATGCATCACATGTCTTTACACATGTGTAAATTACTTGCAGACATTAAAGAACGAGGATTGTTATTAATCAAATTTAGAAATTGTTTACAAGGGATAGTTACATCAACTGTTACCATAATGTTAATGAAGGTGAAACTTTGTCGAGTTATATATTAATATTTATTACATAATTAAAAAATTTCTGGAGCGAACATATAAATTAGTGATCAAACAAATGAATAAAACATCAAATTTAGCAGTGAACTGCATTGTTTTCTGTAGACATTTCTATTAAAAGGGCATAATATTGTACAAATGCTTGAGCAATGCAGATATTTTGTTGCGATTGGTTGTACGTATTTTTATTTGCACCCTCGATAAGTTTCTGCTTGGGTGGTCTATACACGTTTTGAGCATGATATATGTAATCCTTATGTAGTTTGTTTTTTATGTATCGTTAATCTAGTCACTGAATAAAATGGAGATTACATGTATCTAGTTTGTTGGCATCTTATAGCACTGGCCTGTGTATTTATAACAAAACTAGAAGTTGAGGTGCGCTGGTTGTTGGATGAACATGATAACATGTTTTCTTTGCAAAGTTGTTGACAGAATTTAACCTAGCAGAATCATGTTTAACAAGATTGACACCCATAGTTTACTCTCGATGGCAGGTGTGTGTAACTGAACTAGCCATTAATTTTATTAGAAATTAAATGACCAGGACGGAATAATTCCCTATGCGTGACAAAAACAGAATCACATGCACAAACAATAATGTCATGCAAATCAACAGGTTATCTGGAAAAAACAAGAAAAAAACGATCTACAAGTTGAAAATCAGTTGATATAAAATCACCAAATGAACTCCAGACACAAGTGTTCTTTTAAAAAAGTCGGTATGAAACAGTTTTATTTTGTACACACAGAAATGACGGTGTGTGGATGTCAATTGGTTTACTTGTCCAGTAGTGGAAGAACCCGGGGGTAGGTAGAGAGGTAAACAAACAATACCTCACACTGACAGTGTTTAACAGCTTCTCAATGCACACACTTCAGTCGGCCAAATTTTTTATCTAACGACTGGAAATTAATTTCTGGAGTAGATCACGTTTATTTTTGACTTGCTTTTTATGATGTAAAATTATCCGACATGCTTAATTTACATGGTGCATTGTGCTAGTTATATCAAACTTGGTTATATTATCATAATAAAGATTTCAGACGACATCTACAAAACAATGTTCTTCTAGCAGGAAAACCATTTCTTGACTACACAAACATATTCTGTAACAAAATATCATGAAAAAAGACCAAAACAGTAATGACTGGATGCGTCATATTGCAGATACCCCAAAGGTAACGTCTTTATCAGCCACTCTGGACTATGTCATAACTTATTCTGTGCAACATCATGAATTTGTGTACTATGTCACAAATGTGTGTGTACAACATCACAACTACATGTGTACCACGTCATCAACAGGTGCTTATACTGTCATCATTATGTGCATTACATCATAAGCATGTAGATGAACCTACAAGGGAGTGTTCTGTGCACTACAGGTAGCCACGGTAGTAGTTTGTCTGCAAGTCTCCTTTTCCTCGTCTCGTTGACCACACATACTGTCCCTTTGCCACATGTGCCTAGTGCAGACAACCAGAGAAAATAAAGCCTGTAGCTCATCTTTTACACGGTAATCATAAAAGATCAGGGCAAGATGTTTGGATGACAGGATAAACAGAACAGTAACATGACACGTATTGTCCACTGATTTTACACACTATTTACACATCCTAAAAATGAACCAGAGCAAAAAATCTGACATGTTGACTTTCAAATCCAGTAAACTGTTCACTGGATTTGAAAATTGAAAAGTGGATTAATATTAAATTCCATAAATGTATTCCCGCAGACTGTACATTGACAGCTGTCGCACAGATTAAACAGCCATCTTGTTAGACAAATCTGATCAATTATTCAGTTGGTCTGTGGGGTAGTGCTTGAAAGACAGCACAACAAACCTGTGTTTGGTGGTACAGATCACCTAGCAACGTACAACTCGAGTGTAATTTTCCTTGAACAACCAACTCCTGCAAATCTATGCCAAAGTACCATCAGGTGAAGCTCATGAATATTCAAGACTCCATGGTCGACAGCCGTGAGCCAACTCGCATGCAGCAGTATGCAAATGTGACTTCACATTAGCCGACAGTTCACATCTGTATTCACATTCTAAATAATCCTCAATGTGAATATGTTCAATAACCAAAAAACGTAAGGTGCCTTACTGACACAGCTTTGTATGTTCTCCTATGAGTGCATACTGGCATTGAGCTATCTCATACCAGTACGGGCACCATCAACAATCCACAATCATGCATACAATAACTTTACCGTGAAATTCTCTCTCCAGTAGGCTATGTTTGCTGCTTATACAAACATGACAAGTCACATGTAATACCCAAACTGCATCTGCGCGAGACTGGCTCAACATAAACATTAAATGCTGTCAAATGTAAGCCGACAAATCTGTCACAGAAGACCTGCCCCTCTCTTTCCAGAAATATCTCAATTTTCTCCAACTGCGTCTATTATTTTAATTTAGTGTCACATCAAACGTTGGCTGCACGTAAAACCTACTCCCCATGGTAACTGTACTCCAAGTAAACTACATTACACGTTTACATTTTGATAATGTAACGTCATACAACTGTAGTTAAAACCTTGTAAATGAAAGCTGGATTCAGAGAATAGAAAGACTTACTAATGTTATGCTGATATATGAAGATATTCTCGAAGTTGGCGTGACGTCATGATCATGTAATTCAACCAACGATGGGCAAAAATTACAACAGTCGTGTGAAACATAATTGATTGCATAACTATTAAATCCGACTTTAGCTAAAAAGGGCTCCCTATAAATGACACGAAATCTGCAGCTACTGAATTGATAAGAACTGGTTATCCATATAGCTGGGGTACATCACTACTGACAAGTCAAAACAACCAAAGTTAGTTTGGCAGCATTCATCAGAGGTCGCTACAGTCTCATTAGACGTCTGCGTTTTTGCAGCAGTAGTCGTTATGGCCGAGGATCCACACTATTACACAAACTTATAAAACACAATAACAGACTTGCACTGTTTTGACTAATCAACAGTGTACAAAGGGTACAATTAAAGGGTTTCACGGCAAAACGCGATATATCCATTTTCATTGAGAAAAAGTCACTTTTGTGCTCCATCGTCAAAGTTTAAATAACAACTTGTCAATTAAGTTGATATATATTTAGAATCCCAAATCAGATAATGGTGGCAAACTCAGAAATATTTGTTAACCGTTTGTTACGCAAAATGTGATTTTAAATGCTTTCGTTATCAAAAAGCTGTATATTCATAGAGCACATGCATTATTCCGCGTAGCTACATGTGGGGCATGACGGTGCTGATTGACTGAAAATGAATATATCGTGTTTTGATCAAAAAGACAGATGGTGCTTATCGTGTTTTGAAAACAAACGCTCTACTGTGCACGTTGTTTCATGGGGATTTATTGCATTTTTGTATAAATTAGATAGATAGCTCAACATGTTTAATCCTGGTTTGGGCAAAATTTTTAAATTGGCATTTATTGCGTTTTGCCCTGAAAGCCTTCAGTTACAAACACACATGCAACCATGATCTGATGAGCCACACGCAGGTGTGTGTCGTGCTTGACCGATGCACAGATCACAGTTTGAGCATGTTCAGGTACTGCAGTTTGCGCTGCATCAAGGCACGAATCTCGTTGCCGGGGACAACAAATATCTGTCCCATCTTCTTCCGCAATGTCTCCTCAGCTTCCTGGTCCATCTGCAACACATTCACATGACTATACTGTCATTTAAAAACAACAAAGATAAGTTGTTGTATAGCACAGCATCTGGTCCTTAGGTGTTGTGCTGTCTAAACAAGGCTTCTTTGTATTACGGGATACAGTTCCCATGGGTTGAGCAATAAAACACTACAAATGGTCCACATTTTATGAAGGATATTCAAGACTCTCTGGTTTCTATTTAAACATCTATACATTAATACGCTAACTTGGGATGATTGAGACAGTGAGGTCCACTTGACCCTCTCTATGTCCATTCACTTCCTTGGACTATTAACTTGGGATGATCGAGACACTGAGGTCCACTTGACCCTCTCTATGTCCATTCACTTCCTTGGACTATTAACTTGGGATGATTGAGACACTGAGGTCCACTTGACCCTCTCTATGTCCATTCGCTTCCTTGGACCATTAACTTGGGATGATTGAGACACTGAGGTCCACTTGACCCTCTCTATGTCCATTCGCTTCCTTGGAGCATTAACTTGGGATGATTGTGACACTGAGGTCCACTTGACCCTCTCTATGTCCATTCACTTCCTTGGACCATTAACTTGAGATGATTGTGACAGTGAGGTCCACTTGACCCTCTCTATGTCCATTCACTTCCTTGGACTATTAACTTGGGATGATTGACACACTGAGGTCCACTTGACCCTCTCTATGTCCATTCGCTTCCTTGGACCATTAACTTGGGATGATTGAGACACTGAGGTCCACTTGACCCTCTCTATGTCCATTCGCTTCCTTGGAGCATTAACTTGGGATGATTGAGACAGTGAGGTCCACTTGAACCTCTCTATGTCCATTCGCTTCCTTGGAGCATTAACTTGGGATGATTGAGACAGTGAGGTCCACTTGACCCTCTCTATGTCCATTCACTTCCTTGGACCATTAACTTGGGATGATTGAGACACTGAGGTCCACTTGACCCTCTCTATGTCCATTCACTTCCTTGGACCATTAACTTGGGATGATTATGACAGTGAGGTCCACTTGACTCTCTCTATGTCCATTCACTTCCTTGGACCATTAACTTGGGATGATTGAGACACTGAGGTCCACTTCACCTTCTCTATGTCCATTCGCTTCCTTGGACCATTAACTTCTAACGTATTTCATAAAACACAAAGGCAATTACACAGAGTTATAAACTCATGTGTTTGTGATATGCTATGCTTTTTAGAGGGTATTTCTCCTTCATGGGAGAAACATTCTCCTCCAGAGGGCACCACTATAACATAGATACCATAATAGTCATAACTGACGCCCTTTATTTGTAGCTCCATGTGTGGATGTAAGCTAGGTACATTATTGTAATGAGGGCACACGGAACAATCAATTACAAATGTAATAAAACAGCATTACGCAGCAGGACAACGTCTCACCAGTAGTGGCATGTCAGTGAGCTTGAGTTGGTTCAGTCGAGCAACAAGTGACTCGGTCTGCATCTGCTCACAGAGGGCAGCACATACACTCTCCATGCACTTCTTGAGACACGTCACCATGTCGTTGACACGAGCAAATGTTGCAGGCTGAAATACATCAAGAAAGCCATTCAATGGTATAGCAAAACTTAACAATGGCAGATATTCGGTAATGTTTCCCTCTAAGTATTAGGTCAGTTGGAAATATATGCCACCGGCATTTAGACTTACTGTTTTTGCAATGTTTAATCACCTTATCTCCCTTCTATATCGAGCCATCTGTTGACGACTTCAATATGGTTTACCAGTTTTGAGATTGTGGAATATTTTGTTATTTTGACATACCTCTGAGAATGATTTCTGAGGATTTAGGTGCAAGTTTTCTTATTTTGGATAGCATATTCAAGTGTTGACGAGGTAAAAAACCAAGACATGTCTGTATGAAACTGCATTTCCACTTTAAATCTTCGGTGGTCTATTGTTCTAATAATGATTCCTGCATGTGCCTGTACATCATGTGTAGTGGTTCTTCTTAGTTGCGATTTTCACCCCCAACATTCCCGACGATACAAGCGCTACAGAAGTCTACTAAGCATTGGAAAATGTTTAATTAATCATAAACAAACAATTAAAAAACCATAAACACAAAATAGACACTTGACAAAATGGCTTACTGGAGACGACGTCTCCTTCTTCTTCTTCTTCCCGCGTTTTGTCATCGCTGCCTTGACAGGCTTCAGAAGGATGTGACAGACTCCCACCAGTAGCACAGCATGGGACAGAGTCTAGAACAGGAGACAAGGCCAGGTAACACATGTAGGGGGAATCTTTACATGTGTAAAAATGGTGCGATCAAGGACTAATCTAGGATAGGATTTGTGCTCCTCAAGATAAATACATCAATGCATACTTCCGCCTTTGCTTGGATTAAAGTGAGATTGTCTGTTCTGTTCTCGGAGTGGTAATTATTAGCAGGAAGTTTGCTGAACGAGTCGTACTTTGACCCACTTTGCGGTCCTGAGTGTAGGAATCACCCAACTTCAAAAGTTGTTCCAGGTGGGTACGCAGACTTCCACAATAACTACCAACACCTACTGGTACTTTGTGCAATGGTGACTGCTTACTATTTCAATGTATTCTTTATAATTTAACATTTTTGGGGTAAAACTTTCAAACTGCAAACAACATCTTAGGCTTATTAAATGCTATTTGGTAGGCAGCAGACCGTCAACAGGCTTATTGTAGTATTAAGAACATTATATAAAAATACAAACAGACAATCTTGCTTTAAACTATAATAATAGACTGAAAAATAATATAGAACAACTGTAATTTTATCATATATTTTATGAAAATATCTTGATTATGTGAGGAAATCGGAAGAGTAACTGATGCGGCGACGAACATTTAAACTGAGTTAAACAGACAGTCAGTTCCTCTACCCTGCATTAGCCAGCGCAGTAATTTTTAACTGGAAGTTTGCTGCATTGAACATGGGAAAATGGGACATTGTTGAACATCAAATGGTATTGCAGGTAACGCCGCCCAACATATTGCCAATAAAGCTAGTTTTGAAACTGGATGTCTTGTTTACTATTTGAACATACTCTGGGGTCATAACTTCCAAATTGCAAACAATACAGGCTTACTAAATACAATTTGGCAGGCAGTATACCTTCCATATATTTAGTATAGTCTTAGGTACATTATACTAATTAATATGTGATAAACTAATAATAGACTCTGCCTCCTTTTAATATTTGACAATTATTTTTTGTAAACACAATATAAAAGAATGCCACAACCCACCTCTGTAGTAGCAACGAGACCCTCCAGAACTTGCACGTGTTGTAACTTGTGGCCGTAGACGCGATCCTCACTTTGTAGCGACTGATTTAGACTCTCTTCCAACAGACCTGAACAACTAGAGCATTATCACTACGCAGTCATCACTTAGGTAAAGACAGTTTAGTGCCACATCTCCTTCGTCACTTCCTGTGTTTGTATCTAACTATAATCGAGATGGTGTATACCTATGGGTATGTTAATATTTCCCCCCAGACGGTTTACTTCTCAGGTGATAAATATTCAGCAGATTAATCCACAATCCCTCCCTGGAAAATAGTGATGCATTTGAGGTGGGTAAGGGTATTTACTGGTTTTAGAGTTCTGAAAGGTCTCAAAATATTACATCAAATGAAGGCTACACCTCCATGAAATCTAGCATAAAAGTTAAGACAGAAGATGTAACTGGACATGTAGAAAAACAGAAGACAGCCACTAAGGGAAATAGAAAATGGGTTGCCCGAAGACTGCAGGGAGAGGAACAGTAGAAAAAGAGATAACAACTGGAGTGGAAGACACGAACTGAAGTCAAACGGATGTCGAGAGATATAAAGTAAGACACAACATGTAGAATGAGACACCCACCTTGTAAGGCTGTCTCTACGGATGTAAACATCTCTTCCTTTTTTTCATCCGTCTTTTCTGAAACACAACAGATCTATCCCAGTTCCAGCCACAAGTGATGTCACAGATAATCAAATAAATAAGTACATGCATGCAGGTAATCAGTACATTCTGTAATATTGCATTAAAACTATTTCTTTAACATAAATAAAAATATCACTATTAAATTATTATTGTTCTAAACACACCCATTACTTTGGGGCTAATGATGTTATGAATCAATTGTTATTTTATTAACATTCAGCTGTTTTATTTTACACTGGTTTGTGATATTTTTAGTTATTTATAAGTGAATAGAACATAATCAACTGGCATATATAAAAGTATAATCTTTTAAATTTAGAAATTCTACATCATTTCTAACTGACACTGACATACTTTCATAATGTGTTGCTGGTAATATGTGATGGGCCACAGCAAGGCGGGTATTACCGTAATGACCGTATCTGTTGGGACACCCTATGTTTAGGGGACACACTAAAAATCTAGAAAAATAATAATTTTTCTGTATCGTATGTTTTGGGACACCTTTGTAAATGTAATTATTTTTTGTTCTTATGTATCGGGACACCAATTATTTGTAATTCTGACGAGCAAGTACCCACTTTTTCCCTGATGCTGACATGCAAATAAAAAACAGTGTATTAATAAAACCAAAAATAGATAAGCGAACAAAAAATTTACAACTCCAAACACGTCCAAAATCATTAAATTCCACAGTTGTTAGCACCATGATGGTTTGTCCGATCCCGATGATGTTGGTATCAGTTGAAAGAAGGCATTTTCTGTTTAATTTTTCATTCTCTAGCATTCATCTAGAATTTTGGTAACCATTCATAAAACATGTATAAATGGACCTACAACCATGTAGTTTTCAGTGTTCTGTATGGTTCCGAACGATGTCGGCAGCGGGTACTCTGTACAGTGTCCCCCCCTGGATAAAATGATGGGCGAGGTGGTAGGGGTGGTGTAAGCAAGTGCCACAGGCACGAAGCATTGCTAGGGGTCTGAGATTGTTTTAAACTATCTTAAAATGGTGCATTCTAAGGTATGTTTTAATCTTTACTCTTGAATATAGAGGGAAAGATACAAAACAACAAGATAGCATGTTTACACTACTTGTAAATGTCGTAATCATGATTGATAAAAGTCAGCCATCATGATTGTTTCATCCTGTTGAGGTGTTTTCCATTTGACCACTGGTACTCAGTTGAGGTGTGATTTCCACCTGACCACTGGTACTCAGTTGTGGTGATGTTTTTCTTGCCCTAACCCTAGGCCTTGTTACCACGCCGACAGAGTCAGTGACACGGGTAACATCTGAACACTCTTTCCCCCAATCATCACCTTTAAATCATTATCATGTCATAATATTATGATATTAAATTGGTGGTTTCTGTTCCAAAGATTATACTTTATTTGTTGCTAGCATGCTATGCAATTAATCAGAGTATTTTCTGGAATGCCACAAAAGTATGTTTCTATTAAATTGCAAGAACGTTTCTCAAATTGTGTCCATTTTTATAAAACATTGTAAGTTATTTAGTATGTCCACATTCTATGCAAACATGTCATTGCGTAGTCCAAGGTACTGATAAACCATTAGTATACATGGTTTTGGGCAATAGGCATCCTTTACGAGCTATGAACTTTGGTGGTTTATATTCGTAAGTACTTCACTTAAAACAACAAGTGTTTGCACAACTTTGTCGGAATATGTATTACCCGGTATATATTTAGCACAAAGATATCTTACGAATCACATTCCTCATTTTGCTAAAAACGGCATAAAACATTAGTTGGATAGACTTGTGGGCACTTGTGTCGAATCCGGACCCACCTCGATTTCGCCATTATAACTTGAGTTTTGCCTAACTTTGATACCTCAGTTAGTTATGAGTTAGTTCCATCATTCAGCATTATCCTAGGCATATTTATGTTTAAGAATACTGCGTCTTAGCGTCCTTTTGAGGCGTAAATAGCGCCCCGGCTTATATCAACACACACTGCTATATCGTTCATTTTATGCGCGCGGTGTGGTAAGGCACGGCCGCAGCGACGCAGACTAGCGCAAACCAGGTCGCTATTTGAGATTCAAAAGGGTCCGGATTCGATACAAGTGCCGACTAGTGAATAGGATGCATAGTTTTTATTTGGGCTTCAAAAGCGTCCAGACTAGCGATGTAGCGTCATTAACCTGCACAGTTTTTATTCCCACCAAAGTCATAAACCAGAAATTCAACATCAACTACACCAGCATTCTGATTTATTGTGGGCGCATACTGCAATAGTAAAATTGAGCGCAAAAGACATCTTAGTTCAGCTACAGTTTTCTTTGTTTTTGTTTTCTCCGAGTTCCTCATGTCTCCCAAACGCAGTTACCGTTTGGGCACCATATTACATGAATGTCTAAATTTCTAGTATGGCGAAACTCCGCAAGGTGTCACCATTGGAAACACCGGGCATCCCACGGGAATATTCCGTGATTGGACAACTGACAAGTGATGTCGTTCACGTTGTCCAATGGAATTAATTTTAAGAGGTAAATCCTAACTGGCCCTAAACGACGTTAAGACGACTAAACGATGTTGCTACAAATCTGTGATTTTGCAGGAATATAAGTGACTTTGGTGTCATTTTGTGCCGTTCACCGACGCTGAATATATTGCAAAAGAATGAAAAAATGGGCATACGGAATAGCTACGAGGCAGCAATTACGGCATATTTTGGGCAAGGCGGCATAGAAAAACGGCAAAGCCCGCTACTAGACCCCCCTAGCAACACTTTGCGCTTGTGGCACTTGCATACATCACCCCTACCACCTCGCCCATCATTTTACCCAGGGGAAACACTGGTTTAGACCACCCACATTAACCCAATTTCCTGTTTTCCAAGCGCATGACACATGCACCCTAGTGCCTGGGAATTCTGTACCATACAGGAAGTGATTGTGCTTGGTAAACACATCAAAGGGATGGCTGATGTGCAATACAAAGAAAGTTACATTGTGTTGATTACTGCTGTCAAAGTCTTGTCAGGCATCAAGTGTGAGAAAGGGAGTCCCCAGATGACTGGCCAATCTTTCATTGAGCATCTACATTTACAGCAGAGTTTGAGTGGGAAACACCACCCAAGTTCATGTTGAATGAATGAACGTTTATTCAACAACAACAACATAATACATGTACAGTATGGTTTGCTGCTGCTGCTGTTGTTTCAGCACTTTTGCTAATCATGTGCTTTATAATTGCATTTACCCGTAATTTTACTATACATAGGTTTACATATATATATATATACAAGGATTGTGCTTGCTGATTTTTTTCTGATTTATTTCTCTTAAAAGCGATTTTATGTTTCTTAGATATTTGCCAATTTTGTAATCACTCGTAAACGGGGCATTAGTCCCGGATTTGATGGTGTATAAATAAAGTTTATTATTATTATTATTTACCAGCTGATCTTGTATGGTAAATCCATAGCAGCCAGACGGAACTAACCATTGAGGCTGTTTGAGTGAATGAATGAATGAATGAATGTTAATTTCCGCAATCAACATGTACATTTGTTTATAACAATAATACAGAGACAGTTGAAGTGTTATACTTATTAAACACTGCCGCCATTTAGTGCAGTAATAGCTAACATATCAATATATACATATATATATATAATAAAAAATTTATAAAATCATCTAAAAAGAAAACAGCTGTCATCTGATATTTTGTGTTCTTTAGTAGCTTTAGTACATTTACTGTATTACTACATTTGTCTCACAAGATATAGGGACATTCTGACTCCAAGAAATGAGTTACTAACAGTGTAATGGACGACACCCTGTTAATACCACAGATAGTTCAGTGGGAATTACATGACGTTTAGTTGCATTTCCGCAAGTTTATCTTCTATATTTTGATAAAAAATATGTTTCTGTATGTGGCCGAGATGGGCGGTAAAGTGTCTATTGGATGGTACTGCAGTCAAATATAGTACAACCTGCCATTCAATAGTCTTCGAACAAGTGTGGGGAAACTGGTACCAGACAGGCTAAACACTTCACATGGCTGAGGATGTAGGCCCTACCTATAACATTACTTTTGTTTCACTGGATAGGGCCATTCAACCACTCAAAAAATAGTTAGTGGCAGGTTAGTAGACAAGATGATCACGATGAAGTTACAAAGCCAGATTAACACCAGGGTAATAAAACAAGGACGACATGATGTCAGGATTCGTTCGCATCCCTAAGTATTGGGACAGTGAATCTGATAATTAATTTTGTCTACCGTACATTTTGGGAAAGCTGAAAATGTTATTACTTTTAAGTGTCCCAAAACATACGGTCGTTACGGTAATTCGCAAAAATGAAATGGACTTTTGTCCCTTTTCAGATTCCAGAGCATAAACTTTAAAATGATATTTCACTTATTGAAATAATTTCGGTAATTTGTTTATTTATTGCTAAACTTGAAACAAACTTAAAAACGATGTGTTGAGAAATTAAGTAACTCATATTGTTTATTATTTTGTAATTCGTGTGTTCATAAATGCATGTATTTTCTTAGTTTTGTGTTATTTGTCGAGGAAAGTAAGCTGGATGTTGAAATATGAGATTATAAAGTACACCTGTATGTCAAAATGACAAAAGTGATTGGACATGACCTAGACAGACATTGTGGGCTCATGCAGGCGTGTCCGCGTGTCACTTAACACCTGGTTCGCTGTGGCAGGTCATATGTGCTGGACAAGCTAATTAGTAGACCATTGGTCAAGTGTTGAAGTGAGTCTTACCTAGTCCATCCTCCACCAGTGTGTGTACATAGAGCACAAGTTCCAGTAGATCGAGCAGCAGTCGTGGTATATGTAGTCGCAGGTAGGTGGCGATACGTGTCTCAGACGGACCAACCAGAGGATACTGAAACCAGTCATTTTTATGTATGTTTGCACAAGTTTCTTTACATCAATAAAAATTAGATTTGCTGGTGAGGGGGGCCTCATAAGGGGCTAGCCACTGCATTATAACGTCCCATCAATGTGAGGATGGAAACAACACCATGACACGAAGACTCTATGAAGAGGTATATGGTAGGATTGGGAAGGGAGTGGAGATTGAGAGACAGGGTGGTGGAGATGGCAGTAAACCAGGATCAGGATCTCACAGACAAAGCCCCCTACCTGTTTGACTGACGTGTATTCCCCCTAGATCTCACAAAGCACCCCCTACCTGTCTGACTGACGTGTATTCCCCCTAGATCTCACAGATAAAGCCCCCCTACCTGTTTGACTGACATGTATTCCCCCTAGATCTCACAGACAAAGCCCCCTACCTGTTTGACTGACATTTATTCCTCCTGGATCTCACAGACAAAGCCCCCCTATCTGTTTGACTGACATGTATTCCGCCTGGATCTCACAGACAAAGCCCCCCTACCTGTTTGATTGATGTGTATTCCCTTTAGATCTCACAGACAAAGCCCCCCTACCTGTTTGACTGACATGTATTCCTCCTGGATCTCACAAATGAAGCCACTGAGTTGTGAGATGAGATCACGCAGTATCTCAGCCACATTTTTGTTGTTGCTGTCGTTGCTTGACGTCACGCTGCCATCAGTCGTTCCATTGCTGGTGCGATGCGGTGACCCGATCATAGAGGCCGCCACAAGACAACGCAACGTGAGGTTCCGTAGCTTCAACCATGTCTTCTGTAGGAAAATGAATAATAACATACAATGGCACCTCTCGATTAAGGTCACCTCTGGACTGGACCAAAATGACCTGAGTAGCAAGGTGACCATATTAATAGGACAGTTCAATAATTTTGAACTGTCCTATCATTATACAAGAAAACAACCAGGGGAATATATTAAGTTGGGTAGTTGGAGATATTATAATCCAATTTAAACTTCTATTTCGCCGAAATCCTCAAAAACCCGAACACAGCTGAAAAGGATTCAAATTTAGGATTCAAAACATCTCTCGGAATGGACATCAAATGTGGGAACAAATGGAGAATATAATATTATTGTAAAAGAAGACAGCGGGATGATGTACCTCTTCCCGAAAAGACTGCGCCTTCATTTCTTCCGTCATTGCCCTGAAATAATTATGAACCATGTTTATAGAAATAAAACTAAGCAGCACACAGCTTAACAAATTTGGTTTACACCAATTAAAACACATTTTCATATAAAATATTCTTAGATAAATGTTTTATTATGAATTACTATATTCACTGTATATATGCACATACTCAAGGAATTCTTCATATATGTTGCTACACTCCCATCTCAAGTTGGGACCAATTGCCTCATAACAGGCCTACTAAATGCTACTTTGCCAAAAAGAAGAAACTGATCTAGATCACAAGATGTACAACAAGGCTGTCTGACCCTCGTTGTTTAATATAATCTGTTTAATACTAGGATAAACATATTATAGTTATACTACCTGCCAAGTGTGTTCAATAAACACAAACCAGTCTTCACATATTTGAATACTTCAACAGCAAAATATTCAAGTCATAAACAAAAGCGAGAAATTTAAGCATGTTCTGTTGATGATACCACGGGCGCCAGCTGGGATAATTGCTAGGCCTTTTGACACTGAGTGCAATCAAATGGCTCCCACATTCACGACAACATCACGAAACCTCCTGTTAACAGTTACCACTTGACGCTGAGTCCGGGCAATGGAACAGACAACCTTGCTTTAAGAAGAGACCCATCAAGAGCAATGTGACAACAGACCATTACCTGTTTGGAGGGTCCCATGACACCATCACATCCATGTCACGATTGTCTCTTAGGTCATCCCATGGTGTCTTGTCATTCTCCAGGTCTACATCCAGACAGTGGACCATCTCCACAGTGTTCTGATGACTGTCAACAACACACAACAACATCTAGACAGTGGACCATCTCCACAGTGTTCTGATGACTGTCAACAACACACAACAACATCTAGACAGTGGACCATCTCCAGTGTTCGGATGACTCAACAACACACAACAACATCTAGACAGTGGACCATCTCCAGTGTTGTAATGACTGTCAGCAACATACATCAACATCTAGCCAGTGGACCATCTCCAGTGGTCTGATGACTGTCAACAACACACAACAACATCTAACCAGTGGACCATCTCCACATGAACATGTACTTTCAAATATTATCAAAATCACTTGAAGGAATTCTAAAACATAAATTCACTATATGGAAAGACCTAAAATGAACTAGCTATTATTATTAATCTGGTTACTGATCAATTCTTTTAAATATCCACTATTACATATAGATTGTGTCCTATCTACATAACCACCTCATTTCGCTAGTCTCCTACATATTTTAAACATCCCTAGACATTAGTAGACAACTGTTTGTTCCTAAAACTATATTTAACATAGACAAGCACGCATTCATCATACATCTGCCCAAAATGTGATATGATCTCCCAATTACTTTATAAAATCATTTGAAACTATAGCTACCTGTCGTAAACAAACTCAACACATTTATTAACATTACACTTCTACCCAAAATCTTTGGTGGTCCACTCCTCTAATGCTGTCTTTTGTACATCCTCTTCATGCTATCTGCTGTATGATACTTGTTTGTTGCACACCTGAGTTCAGATTCCTGAGAATATAAGTGCTATATAAATGAAGTATAATGATTACCTCTGTGTATCGAGAATGAGGTCCAATAGCATCCTCTCTACAGTGGCTGTGGCGTATTGCAGCGAGTTCTGAAGTCTTTGTCGGAACTTGACAAACTCATCAATCTGAAACAGGCAAAAATAGATAAACATTCAATCACCAAGTCAGCAAAATATACAAAAGTTTAGGGTCTAAGGTAAAAGTACCATTTTAGAAATGTATGTAATGTATGTTGTTCACGTGGCTAGTTGTCACAGTTCAGCATTATTCATATACAACATTAAAACTAAATATTGGTACAGAATTGTCAGGAATCATCAACATGTGTCCTGCATTTTTGATGTGTCATCTTTTTGACATTGTTCCAGTTGAATATAGCTAATAGATCTAGAAGTAGTCAACCACTGATGAATACAATTTCGTTAAAAAGTATCTCTTTCACTTTTCCCTCTGAACAAAGGGAGACAAATATTTCACATAGATAAAATGGTGACATTCGCAGCTTTTGCAAAGATCACAATGAAACCAATCAAGAAAAACAGTGAAGAAAATTACACAAAGATCACAAAATCATACAATATATAATAAAAGAAACAAGTTGCGAAAGGCAAGATGAGATGGTTACGCCAAGTTGCTAACAAAGTAGGGCAAAGAAAATGCCTGTTTAAGTTCTTACCTTTGTGAAAGATCCATATTTATAAGACGATATTACGCACTCGGTCATCTGAAATAACAAACGTGTGCAAAGTTAACATCTACAAACATAAATGTGATTAAAACTGCAGAAGTAAATTACAAACAAGAAGTTGAGTGCATTGCTTTAATACTGATAAAGTGAGGCAGAAATATTTCAATAGTATTATACTAGTTATGAAAAGAAAAACTAATATATTTATTAAATATTTATATGTTAGTATGTACATGCTGTATTGTATTACAACAATAACAATATCTGTGTTTATATAATACGCCAGTAATTGTTTCACATCATCATTTCAGCTATTCAACCAACTGTCTCTTTTTGTCCATAAAGGTTATCACTTAAGGGACGATTATTGCATAAGACACCCACCTCCTTATGACTGACAGTGAAGAATTTGAGCAGTCCATCATAGAAGGACACAGCAGTGGAGAGATGGCCTAGACTACCCACATGGTTGCTGATGATATAACTACAACACACGTAAGACAGTGTATGACAGATGATATAACTACAACACACGTAAGACGGTGTATGACAGATGATACAACTACAACACGTTAGACAGTGTATGACAGATGATATAACTACAACACACATAAGACAGTGTATGACAGATGATATAACTACAACACATATAAGACGGTGTATGACAGATGATACAACTACAACACACGTAAGACGGTGTATGACAGATGATATAACTACAACACACGTAAGACGGTGTTTGACAGATGATATAACTACAACACACGTAAGACGGTGTATGACAGATGATATAAATACAACACACGTAAGACGGTGTTTGACAGATGATATAACTACAACACACGTAAGACGGTGTATGACAGATGATATAACTACAACATACGTAAGAGAGTGTATGACAGATGATATAACTACAACACACGTTAGACAGTGTATGACAGATGATATAACTACAACACACGTAAGACAGTGTATGACAGATGATATAACTACAACTTACGTAAGACAGTGTATGACAGATGATATAACTACAACACACGTAAGGCAGTGTATGACAGATGATATAACTACAACATACGTTAGACGGTGTATGACAGATGATATAACTACAACACACGTAAGACGGTGTATGACAGATGATATAACTACAACACACGTAAGACGGTGCATGACAGATGATATAACTACAACATACGTAAGACAGTGTATGACAGATGATATAACTACAACATACGTAAGACAGTGTATGACAGATGATATAACTACAACACACGTAAGGCAGTGTATGACAGATGATATAACTACAACACACGTTAGACGGTGTATGACAGATGATATAACTACAATACACGTAAGACGGTGTATGACAGATGATATAACTACAACACACGTTAGACGGTGTATGACAGATGATATAACTACAACACACGTAAGACGGTGTATGACAGATGATATAACTACAACACACGTAAGACGGTGTATGACAGATGATATAACTACAACATACGTAAGACGGTGTATGACAGATGATATAACTACAACATACGTAAGACAGTGTATGACAGATGATATAACTACAACACACGTAAGGCAGTGTATGACAGATGATATAACTACAACACACGTTAGACAGTGTATGACAGATGGTATAACTACAACACACGTAAGACGGTGTATGACAGATGATATAACTACAACACACGTTAGACAGTGTATGACAGATGATATAACTACAACACACGTAAGACGGTGTATGACAGATGATATAACTACAACACACGTAAGACGGTGTATGACAGATGATATAAATATAACACACGTAAGACGGTGTTTGACAGATGATATAACTACAACACACGTAAGACAGTGTATGACAGATGATACAACTACAACACGTTAGACAGTGTATGACAGATGATATAACTACAACACACGTAAGACAGTGTATGACAGATGATATAACTACAACACACGTAAGACGGTGTATGACAGATGATATAACTACAACATACGTAAGACGGTGTATGACAGATGATATAACTACAACATACGTAAGACGGTGTATGACAGATGATATAACTACAACACACGTAAGACGGTGTATGACAGATGATATAACTACAACACACGTAAGACGGTGTATGACAGATGATATAACTACAACATACGTAAGACGGTGTATGACAGATGATATAACTACAACACACGTAAGACGGTGTATGACAGATGATATAAATACAACACACGTAAGACGGTGTTTGACAGATGATATAACTACAACACACGTAAGACGGTGTATGACAGATGATATAACTACAACATACGTAAGAGAGTGTATGACAGATGATATAACTACAACACACGTTAGACAGTGTATGACAGATGATATAACTACAACACACGTAAGACAGTGTATGACAGATGATATAACTACAACTTACGTAAGACAGTGTATGACAGATGATATAACTACAACACACGTAAGGCAGTGTATGACAGATGATATAACTACAACATACGTTAGACGGTGTATGACAGATGATATAACTACAACACACGTAAGACGGTGTATGACAGATGATATAACTACAACACACGTAAGACGGTGCATGACAGATGATATAACTACAACATACGTAAGACAGTGTATGACAGATGATATAACTACAACATACGTAAGACAGTGTATGACAGATGATATAACTACAACACACGTAAGGCAGTGTATGACAGATGATATAACTACAACACACGTTAGACGGTGTATGACAGATGATATAACTACAATACACGTAAGACGGTGTATGACAGATGATATAACTACAACACACGTTAGACGGTGTATGACAGATGATATAACTACAACACACGTAAGACGGTGTATGACAGATGATATAACTACAACACACGTAAGACGGTGTATGACAGATGATATAACTACAACATACGTAAGACGGTGTATGACAGATGATATAACTACAACATACGTAAGACAGTGTATGACAGATGATATAACTACAACACACGTAAGGCAGTGTATGACAGATGATATAACTACAACACACGTTAGACAGTGTATGACAGATGGTATAACTACAACACACGTAAGACGGTGTATGACAGATGATATAACTACAACACACGTTAGACAGTGTATGACAGATGATATAACTACAACACACGTAAGACGGTGTATGACAGATGATATAACTACAACACACGTAAGACGGTGTATGACAGATGATATAAATATAACACACGTAAGACGGTGTTTGACAGATGATATAACTACAACACACGTAAGACAGTGTATGACAGATGATACAACTACAACACGTTAGACAGTGTATGACAGATGATATAACTACAACACACGTAAGACAGTGTATGACAAATGATATAACTACAACATACGTAAGACAGTGTTTGACAGATGATATAACTACAACACACGTAAGACGGTGTATGACAGATGATATAACTACAACACACGTAAGACAGTGTATGACAGATGATACAACTACAACACGTTAGACAGTGTATGACAGATGATATAACTACAACACACGTAAGACAGTGTATGACAGATGATATAACTACAACACACGTAAGACGGTGTATGACAGATGATACAACTATAACACACAAGTACAACTGTGTATCATAATCTTCACAATGCAGCTGCATTTAATGTGTCCATTTTGTTCATATGACGTGCCCAATATGTTCATATGATGTATCCATTATGTTCATATGACGTGCCCAATATATTCATATGATGTGTCCATTACGTTCATATGACGTACCCAATATGTTCATATAATGTGTCCATTATGTTCATATGATGTGCCCAATATGTTCACAGACCTGCCTACCCCAAAAACTTCCTGTCAGTAATCCATCTTCCCATTTACACCAATTTTCAGGAATATAGGCTTGCTGTCAGTAATAGTTCAGAACCGTGTCAGATATTGTCACGAAAAGAACACCACTGACACTGTCAGTAATACTTTGATACTGTGACTATGACGATAGTTGCACCCAAAACATAATTGTCTCCAATAAACTATGAGGTGTTTTAAGTGTTCAGTTAACAAGGTAAGGTAGATGTTCATAACCAGCAATGATGGAAATCAAACGTGAAGAAGCGTAACTGTACGTAAATGAGTGTATCCACATTGTAATTCTGATTTTATGTAAATTTCAAAAACTGCATGCTGACTAGAAAAACTTGACAAATTATATCAATACATCACATCATTGTCTGTTTGTGGTATACCTAGGGCTAGGCTATAGACTACACAGTATAGTAGCTTGACTAGATCAAAGACAGTCATGCCAGGGGACGGCAAAACAATTACGTTACGCTAGTCATCGACATCGTCTAGACTCTAGTCTACTCAACTCTAGTATCTAAGCCTATCCCTCTATTATAGGCTGTAAATGATAGACTAAACTCAATAAATACACTAACTTAGTCTTAGTACAGTTAGTTGGCCTAACACTACAAGTACAACACTCACTACTCTGTCACTAGTACTAGTCTAACGACGTAGTTAGTACCTGCAATTATCCTCGTCACCAGTGACCATGTGAAATATGAAAATAAATTTCGCATATCCAGCAATATGTAAAGCCGACCCCCTTCTTTAAACTTGACAATACGGGCCATGTCTGCGTGCATGCTGTTATAAACGTTTGCAGTACACGTTTCTTCTTGGCTGGTAGTGGTGCCATTTCATTTCCCGGCATCATTTCGTGCTGCATGAGTCGTGACTTCGTTTTGTTTGAGCGCCACGAGCGCGGAAATGCGAATTTGTCGTAACGCTGTTTCCTATTGGTCAGATTACGACCAGAAGCAGCGAATGAAAAACCATATCACAACAAGCAGCATATATATGCTGCCACCTGTTGATTAAAGTGAAGCTAAATTTTAGGAGTACGGAATTGATTGACGCTCATTGTGACAACGAAAGAATCTGTAATATTTTCATCCCTCGCCGTAATACCGTAATTTTAGGTGTATTTCCGGAATGATTCTGGACAATCCGGAATGGTAGGAAGGTCTGTGTTCATATGACGTGCCATGATGTGCAGTCAATATATTTTGCAAGTGGAATTCAAGCATAGCTGTGTATCAATATCAAGTTTTAAGTGTACGCATGTGTAGAGTCATAGAACATATGTGTCACACGGAGAAGAAAGGAAGGGCGTAGTGGGGTAAAAAAAAAAGATTTATACTCTATATTCACTTGTCTGAATTAATTCTAATGTAAGATGCTGGATGATAAAATAGGAACACTATGTGTGTTAACACATGTACACAATGGCACTTAATGTGTCTTCAACGTGCATGTTTATGTACACATATTTGCACAAGTCCATTGCCTTATGTATTCCGCCACGCTGATGGTCTCACCTTAAAGAATCGTGTTGTATATGTTTTATTTCCAAACTCTCATAGGTGGCAGCACATGGTCCAATAGCTCCTACAAAATGAGACGACATCGATTATGAAAAATAAATTGAAAATTACATCACAAAAAATGTGGGATCAGCATCTCGAGGAACCTTCACAATTAAACTTTAAAGTTAAGCCAATTTTTTTAATGTAAATCTAAAAACCACATCAATCGGCCCACTAGATTGCACACAAATTGTTAGTCCCATACATACAAAACTGATGGAAATAAGTGTCGTTTTACAATTGTGACCCTCAAGATCCCCAATCAAATTTAGAAAAAATCTAAATCTACAAAGCACCCCAATAGGCCCTCTAGACTGCAAACATTTCAGCCACATACATACAAAACTGATGGAGAAATGGGTCCACAGATGGAGACAGAGAGACAGAGAGAGAGAAAGAGAGAGAGAGAGAGACAGAGAGAGAGAGAGAGACACACAGACAGACAGAAAACCGTATTGTTTTATAATATAGATAACGTCTACCAACCCAGGATGATGTATAGCTTGACCAGCATCAGCTTGAACTGGAAGTCAGCTGGACACTTGACCAGTCCAGCTTCAAGTAGAACGATTGCTTCCCAGACGGCTGCATCGTCACCTGGTCAACACGTAGTTCACATAAGGACACTTTTATCAGGGATGAGTGACATTCAGAGAAAAAAACGGAAATTTTGATGTGGCCCACATTTCAGCCCGAGAGGACTGTCTCATCTAATGGAGGGGAGGGGGGACTCCTCAGAGATATTTTTAATTGTAGACGACTTATGGTGTATTTTGAGCAATATTAAATAGAAAATCTTAACATTTCCAATAGCAAAAAAGCTGGACTCACGCACACATTGTCATAGTACTAACGCACTTGTTAATTATATTTTCTGGGCTGAACCCGAGTTGGCTGACGGGCAGCTTTCTCCTTGGCCAGCTTTGTCAAAACAGCCCGTTGATGGACCATTCTAGCTTTCTTCGTTGCCAGATCAACTGCTTCCTTAGCTTTGTACTTGGTGGCTGCCTTCGTCTTTGACATGTTCAGCTCAGTTTTCTTCTCCTCCTTCATCTTTCCTTCCTCGGCAAGATGGATGGAGTACATTTTGTATGCACCCCTCGTGTTGTGAACGAGGCGACCAGTCCTGTATAGCAGTCCTGTTGCTTGCCATGAGTGAGTACTTCACTGTCTGGATAGTGTTGAATGTACTAACATTCTTTCTGGCAGTGGCAGTATTCATGATGCTAGACATGTAACTAAAACACCCTTCCACTTGAGGACCATGAAAGCAGCTAATCATTGCAGCTACCAGTTTTGACAAGGCTGGGAACTTGCCAGTAGAGAATATGGTAGCCCACCACGAGTCCAATCTGGAACTTGTGGGTGCTTGTGGAAGTGTGTTGTCTACATGGAATCGGTGAACTTCCATGTGATACACCCTCTGTTCAGGTTCTAATAGAACATTGGTGACCAGCGTGGGCAGTGCCAGCGTGTGTACTTCAATGCCTTCGGTTCCCCTCTGACTGCAGTGTAGCCTGTAGGATCCAATCCGCATAGTTGACATTGGCATCGCACCACAAACAGTAGGCTTTCCCTGGTGCTGATAATTTACTGATGAATATATCCAACATAGAGTCTCCAGCCGATCTCTCCAGCCACGCCCAATTCCACTTATTTTTTATACTTTTGTCAATGTCCTTCACGCAACATTTGTTTTGCTGTACAACAAATTGTCGATTAGCCATTGTGTTCGAAAAGGATCGACATCTCCACAAAATACATCGTTGTTTCCTATTGGTCCACTGCTTTTGTGCGCGCACTTCAAAAGCGCTGAAGCGAACAGCTGCAGAATTAAGGGTTTTACTTCGCAGATTCACGGGTTCGGTTGGGTCGGTTCTGTCTCTAATCGCCAGGCAGCATCATTAACACGTGGCGACACCCGGTGAATGGATGGTTAACTCAATCCGCAGATAGATCGCCAGTGAATTGTCCAGGATTTTATATGCCCTACCCCCAACATTCATTTTTTTCTCCCCGGATTTACACGATTCACAAAAGTGATCTTTGGAGCAGAATAAAAACTGGAATTCCGGCAAAAACTGGAAATTTCTCATCCCTGTTTTATAAACACTGGATGAAATCATCCTCGCAAGCCGGGGGTGGTAGAAGACTACATTACCCCTAGCATCTATGCAACACAACATATGACAAGTCAACACTTGTTGTTCCCATCCTGCAATTCCAGAAACAAACTCAACTTCAAACAGTAATGTCACTGCTTGTTCGACTATGAGAGGTAATAACAGACAATTAATTTCAAACTATTCACATATTACATATTTGGACATCAAAGAACCAGATTCATTCTGCACTGAACCAGTTGAGCAGGCACCTGTAAGAGGTGCATCTTGACGCAGCAGGAAATGGGAATGTCTCTGTCCCAGCCAAAATCTGCGTCTATGAAACAGCTGAATCTGTTAGTGGAGTCCACATTACAACACCATCTTATTAATGATAGTACAGCAGAAAGAAGCAACTGAGAAACCTTACCTGTGTCATGCCATATGTCGAGTAGATTGTGCACAGCAAACAGCAGGTACGTGTCACTTGGCTGGAAGTCTGTCTCCAACAACTTGTCACCTGAAATGTGTGATTAAAATTATTAATCTACTGTTTTTCATTAAAAAAAACATGTTTTAAAGTTTTATAGCATCCCCCAACTTGGTGATAATGACAGGGGACATTGAAACATCATACACAAGGAAAGTAATATGAAAGTAATATGACAACAAAATGTTCACCCACAGTAAAATATTTGATATCACTCTAGTACAAAAGAAATTCTGCACAAAACAATTAACTGAGATTCTCTTTTAATATAGCATCCTATGTCCAAGTATAATCATGAATCGGGTGTCATTTTAATGGAGACATTAAAACCTCATACAGTGAAAGTGTAACATGAAATGTTCACCCATGTGAATCTACTTGATATCACACCAATATGAAAAGGAGGATGAGGATTGAAGTATACACTCCCAATACTTAGAAGAAAACAGACAATCGGAAGAAGATGCTAAGAGATCGGCAATACAAAATGGTTAAACGACTACCTACCAAACTTGAGTCCGTCGCGGTATCGAGCTACTGAGTCAAGGATAAGTGCAACCTTCACCTCATGAGGTAGTCCGTCATGCAGACCTACATGTCTCTCTAGCTGAATCAATGTCAGGTGACACTGTAACGACCTCACCTAGCAAACCAACGAAGAAGACACAAGATATTTTATTGAACTTCTCAAAAAAGAACTTGGTCATGTGGTCTGTTATTACACAAAAAGTACATAAAACATAGGCAATCACAGTAAAATAAATATAACTCATATTGCCACACATTCATCCCCCTTCACGTATAGTGATGACGGTGGTGTTGACAAGGAGCATATACAAAATCTTTTACCATTTCATAACCTGATGAAAGTTATACAATAAAAGTCATTCTACTTGTAGTACCATCTGCCTCCTTATATCTTAGACAATGCATACGCACAAATCATAATTTATTTAATAAATATATAATGATTTGTGCATATGTTTTGCATCGAATGGCCCACGTATACCAAATTCCTTGTAAAGGCATAATAAACTATCTTATCTTATTTTATTTCTAATTAGAAGTGAGCATACTTTGATGTAGAATTGTAAAAATATGTGTTTCAACATGTAAGTCGATTCCGCATTCTGTTACATTCACATTGAGTACACAATAATCAACTACCAACACAGGCAGTGGATACAAACTTCACATGATTTTCTTGGCCAGGTTATCAGGTTTCTGAGAGGTAATTGTAGTTTTTTTAAACGAGTGCTTCGTTCAAGATTCACTGGCTGTAACAGTGGAATAATGTGGATCTCTACTGTGCATAATGACTTAAGTGACACATATGTGGAGGTTATTTTGTGATCTGATACTCCACATGAATTTCCCAAGGGACAATAAAGTATTGCCATTGCCACCGAGACTTGCTGTGCACTGCTACAGATGCAATGATGAAATGGCATCATGGACAAAACAGCTACCAAGTCTCATGCATTTGGCAGGAGACTCATTCATTTAGCATCCATTTCCCACCTGTAAATCTCACACATATTGGCCATTAAAAATATTAATATAAACAGGTTTATTTTCAGCACATGTTGATATGTTTATCCATATGCACAAATCCACGATGTTATTCTTATCGTCGTCAGTGACGCATAAACAAATTCAGACATCTGAATGACTAAACGTACTGCCACCTGCAGTCATGTTGGGGAACTGGATCTCATGTATACTTTCAACACAATTTGGCAGCTTTTGACAATTATGTGGCAACCAGCACATGAAAGAATAAGCAGGGACAGACCAGTCTTTAGACTGATCAACTCGTTAAAGGAAGATGTAAGGCTGGAGCATAGAGAAGTACCAAAGGCAATGAAAGGTAGAGTTTCTACCTTTGATTGCCATTTGTACTTCTCTACTAGAGACATCTGCACAGTCCAAGGAGGTGGTTGCAACCAGCAGAGTTAGACTCCAGTCACTGACACAGTGATTTTATATATACAGTCGCGCCTCGTTATAACGCGCCCCGTTATAACGCGAATTCGGTTATAACGCGGTCGAACGTGGACCCCAAATTTCTGCCGCCAAGGGGGAAATGGGTGCTACGACAAACTGTATTAACACGGTAATAACTGTCAATTGTTTCGGGTGAAGTTATCCCCGTCTTTGTCCACGACATGTGTATATTGGACGACTAGTTGGCGGACAATAAATTTAATGTTGACGTACAACTGCAACGAATCAAGTGTGAGGCGCGTCACTACGTTGCCGTTGTTTATTCTGCACTGCCAATGCTATCAAACGTATAAGTTTCTTTGACTATAATTATGGTCAATTTTAACTTTAGGAAATGTGGAGCGAGGTATTGTTTGTTTTGCGCCGACATCAAACGAATCGTTTTCAATCTGCTAGTCATGCTCATGGCTTCCGCGGATCGAGAGTACGCCTGGTTTCGGCGCCACAGGCGGCTTGTAAAGTGCAATTGAAATTTACAAATACGCCTTGCTTAAGAATGGATTAAATACATTTTAATACAGCTTAGTAGGCAAGATCAGTAAGCTAACATTGCGTAACAAATATTAGCTTTTCGCTGTGATGAACTCAAAGCTACTGCCTGTATTGGTGCACCAAAATATTAATTCGTCAACCGCATATGGATTGGTGAATCGTAATATTGTTCGGCACAGTAAATGTGCTTTCTAAATTGGTATTTTGATATTGATTGAAAGACGAAGTTAAGCCAATTATGAACGTACTTACAACTTTAAATCCTTAATCAACTCTAACACGGCGTTTGTCAAATCATTTGCGTATTCGGCTGCAGAGTGCCAGGTCATTATTTTAGATCTTACATCAGCGGTACCATATTATCGCTCAGTTGACCGTGGCTTGTTGGTCCATTGTTTATTTAAAAACAGTACACAATTCATAAATTTTATTCAGTTCAACATTTAACAGTGTATGACATTTAAACAGAATACACATTGACATTGGCTGGCAGTTTAATAAGCTTCATAAACTGCGTATAAACTGCGCGACGTGCATACTTTGGCTTCAATGGCATTCTTCGTGCAGCAGCGGTGTCGGTCGTCGTCGTAACGCCCACAGCAGATACGGGAATGTGCCCCGTGTATAACACGCCCCGTTTTTAACGCGGATTCATTTCGTGGACCCCAACTTCCATGTTATAACGAGGCGCAACTGAATATATATATATTCTTTACAAATAAGAATTTATTGAATGAATATACAAATTCATCTTACATCGGTGGCAAATGTGATGTTGTCTCCATCCTTCTTGTCATAACCTCCCTCTTTTCTCAAAGTCCTCACAAACTGAAAAATAACACGTTTACTCCAGTACAAAATTCTTCATGTTTCTGCCATTGCATTGTTTTTGTGAATGTACAAGACAGCAACATTTTGTTAATTATATGCAGTGTGACGATTGCCATAACATTGTAAAAAGTAAAGAAATATTTTATATTTTATTACAGTTCAATTAAAAAAATAAAACCTACAGATTTGTAGTATATACTAAAATAACAGAAACTAATAAAAACAATCTCTCAATAAGCAATCAACACCTGCCATCAAATAAAATATTTTTCTAATTTTCCAATCAGTATGTCAAACATTTTGTTGCATACAATAAAATAAAAAATACTGTATTATACCCTACATTAAAAATAATTACATCAGTAATAACATAACTTCTTAAACACCTAAATCCTTAGAAACCAAGCTCAGAAGGCAGCAGATTAAAGCTCATTTGAGGTAAATCGTTCAAATGGTGATACAAGCATGAAACTTGGCATGAATATTCCCATTGTGACATTCTTCAAATCTAGTCAACGATCCATAAAGAGCAGACCAACGTACATTAACATGAACTTAATACGCATTGTTGCACGATGAGTCAATTTAAGTGTTGAAAATAAACCATGCTATTAAAACGGCGGCCATCTTGAAAAATGTCAGCCATATTTGGAGTTTATGAACATTTACATTGGTAACAATAACAAACCCATTTTATTTACTTGTCTATAAACTACTCAAAAGTATCATTTAGGTGTAGAAAATTTACAAATGTTGTTGCAAGTATCGCTGCAAGAATGATTACAATCGGAGGTACAACTATTTTCGTAGCCTTCTTACCTGCACAGCACCATATGTATATACCTGTATGTACCTGGACAAAATCAGTAATACGTGTCCAGTGTAAAACCGACATTGACATGATTTCGGAATGCACTATAGATTTTTGCACGATGAGTTAATTAGTGTTGAAAACAGACATTAATGTTAAAGTGGTGGCCATCTTGAAAAATGGCTGCCATCTTTGATGATATGGAACATTTGAATATATCGCAATAACTAGCTAATTTGATTCGCTGCTTACATCTTATTTTATGACAGAACAACACAACTCATTTGATAAATGCATCAAATTTATTATGGCGAAATGGGACAGTCCGGCCAGTTCTCTTTGGGGCCAGCTGTGACAGCCTGAGAACAGGATGCAAGACCAGGATATTTCACATGACCGGACGTGATCTTGGGTCAGCCTCTGGGTGTCAAACTGGGATATTTCACGTGAACGGATTTGATCCTTGGCCAGCTACTTGATCAATGGTCATGTGACTGCGGCCACATGACCAGAATCTTGTGTCTGAAGCCATCTGGGTGTCAAGCCAACTCCTTAGAGATACTGACCCTCCTATCATTTACAAAGGTGGAGAAATGGGGCTGGTTGGTGGGTGACGTGCTTCTTTGTTCGTGCTAGAAACAAAGATGGCATCGAGCATGGAAGCTGTTCTTCCTATAACCCTGGGCAAATGTAGATAATTGGAAAGCTTTACTTCCCATGCCACAGGGTATTTGTTATGATTGGGCAGCTACCCCCTGCAGAGAGGAGGTAAAGGGTGAGTTTCAGAGGGTGCCAATGTTGTGATTGGCTAGCCACCCCCTGCAAAGGAATGACCTTATGCAGCCTTCTGATCCTGCAGTGACTTGTTGTTGGTGAATGCCCTTAGGTGGTCTCTTGACCCTGTAGTGACTTGTTGTTCTGGCAGAAACCCTGCACAGTAATAAACACTATGCTTCAAATTATTTTGTTGTTTGCGGGTTGAAAATTGTGTCAAAAAGTGCCGCTGAAAGAAATACTAAAATTGAGAGTTTAATATGCTTCCGTTATGTTCTCGTCTGCGCAACACTATGTAGCAGTCTGTATCAGGAATAGCACGTATGTGTACAAGTACATATTCAAGAAATATATGTGTCGAGTCCTAACGAAATGAGTCACATGTACAAATTTAAAAATATTGAGTTATATATACCGTTGGAAAGAGCATATAATCAGCTTTAACATGGTACATATATCATGGGCGTAGCGTAATCCTAGCTGAAGTTATGTCACAATGAACACATATGGGGTAGAAATGTTCAAACTGAGAAAAAGCCGTTTGAAGTTTTTGGTACGTTTACTGAAAAGTACCTTAGTTACCCTTAACGGATTTCTTTGAAATTCTGCACCATCTTAGATAGTGATATCCTGTTAAGTATCTGAAAATATGAACAAAATGTATGGGATATTAAAAAAGTTATGAGCAAAAGACTTTTCTATGTATACTAGTGGAATGGTGTTTTTTAGGAATTTTACAGCACACACACAAACAGTCTGGTTTGTCGGGTAAATGCATTTATTTATAAACTGACATTGTTCTAATAAGTGAAGCTCATTGCTACAAACAAAAACAAAATAAAATTGCAAAAGAAAACTGCTGCAAGTTTATATGACTCACAAAACCAGTCAGTGAGTTTATTCTCATTTTCCCACACTGGCACCACCACGACCCCTGCCAGCATTGCCATGTCCCCTGCCAGGACTACCACGTCCCCTGCGAGCACTACCACGAGTTCTCAGATGCCTCGGTCGGAGAAGGCGATGGCGAAGGTTGGCGAGGACGGCGACCTAGGCCACGAATACCTCCTCTGCGTGGTGTGGATGCGACAGCATCGAGAGCTGTGGAGGGCCCCGCCATGGGGGCATCCTCCCTCTCAGAGGGGCTTGGACACAGCACGTCCTTATACAGGTCCTTCACAAATGGACGAATGTTTGTGAGGAGGTAGTGTTGGCGGTCGTGACTGAGGCCGGGTGGCTTGATGGCGACTGGTGGTGCAGAAGGCAGCAAAGCATCACTGCAAACCAGGAACTTGAAGCGCTCTTCGGGGCTGCCGCATGTTGTCTTTACAAAGACCATGCCTGGGCTGGC
This sequence comes from Escarpia spicata, assembly GCA_963995525.1. Classification (NCBI taxonomy): domain Eukaryota; kingdom Metazoa; phylum Annelida; class Polychaeta; order Sabellida; family Siboglinidae; genus Escarpia; species Escarpia spicata. The sequence continues at coordinate 39,645,172 of OZ023213.1, forward strand.
TGCATCAAACCTGTGAACAGTGTTTAACACAGTTTAAATAATTGTTTATCATCTTTCACTGCATACAGGCATAATGGTTGCATTTCACAGGAACACCTGCGAGTGTTGTCATAACGGGCAAATATGTTTTCCTTGGTTTTATATTAGACAAACACAAAAAAGATGGATGCAAAATATCAATGTATCAGCCGTGCATACATTATAAGGGTCAAGTAACACAATTATTGTAATCGTGTAAATAAAGTAACGATAAACAAACATTTTTTATGAACACACCAACTCACCTATGACGATAACCCTTTATATAAAGCCTTATTTAGCATTCATAGCATTTATTTCCTTTAATTTTATGTTATTAAACGATATTGTGGATACTACTGGGATAAATAGATAGCATTGAATGTACCTGAAGTGAAAGTACTTCTTGATGCCTAGCAGTGCCTTGAAGTGGGGATGGAGGTGTGCTTGCCAGTCTGCCACAGGGACGAGGAATGTGCCGTCTTCTTTGCCAACCAACTGGGTGGAATTCAGACAGGCGCTCCCATTCACCACAGACTCGAGCTCAGTCAGCGACGATATTGCGTGGCGTTTGAATGCCCGCTTGAGAAGCCCAAAGCAAGCGTAAGGGGCAAACTTTGTGTGTACCACAACTAGAAAGTTGAGTGTGATGGGCTGGTGGAGACCAATGGCGACCCTCCATGCACAATACCACAGGACAAAACAGTTCTTGTTTTGTACAGTGAAGGTCGGCAGTGGTCTCACCCAGTCCAAAAACACTCAAAAAAGTAGTGTATGTAGGACACAACAGCGTTCGACCCCTTCGAAATGAGATGGGCCTCATCAATCAGGAAGTTCACCTGTTTCGGGAGCCCCTCCCAGCAGACCCCAAATATGCCACACTTTCTAGGAACCAGGAAGTACATGGGGCCTGGCTGGAGAGGGTCACTCGGCAGGTGAACTTGCTGCGCAAAGTCGAAACTGTAGTGCATCGAAATCTGCCGGCTGCAGGGAGCACTCCTGCTGAACTCCACCAGTTTCATCTCGCTGCAGGTCTGCTTGGCAGCTGTCACCATCCCGTTGTAGAATGTCCTGGCCATGTCAACAACTCGCAGGTGTTCCTGTGAAATGCGACCATTTATGGTAGGCACGTCCACAAACGGCAAATATAATTTCATATGCATTTATAAATAGGCCAATCATAATAGTCCAGTGCCTTGTTATGATGCACATTAAAAAAACATTGTCATGACATGCAATATCATTTTATGTCCCTTTGAAATGCGTAAAGTATCTGTTTTTTTAAGAGTTATGCCAAAAACATTATTGTAGACACAAATGGAAATTTAGGCTACATTAATAATAATAATAATAATAAGGAATTAATAAACCTATCCTACTATCAGTGCAGTGGTGTATCAGTATGTCTGACATCATTCCTCCATATCACAGAAAGTCACAACTTTAATTTACTCTTTATGTCAAGCCCTGACTAACACCAGTTTAATGAAACTCATATTAGCATAGTCTATTAGGCTTGGTTATAGTAACGATCTAATTAATTAGTAATCTGTCATGATCTCACCCTGATGGCCTGATAACGTGCACATGCATTTACCCAGATACAATCATGACAATGGCCTGTGCCACTGTTCATATAAATATAACGAACCACAGACAGTGAGACGGTATTCAAATAATAATTTCATAGTGTATATAATATACACTTCGATAGCATGCATACCTGAAACTTTGGCCAGTTCTTCGTACACCGAGTCAAAAACTATGTCCTCAGACTCAGCAGCCACTTCCATGGCATCGTCGAAGTCATTCCTTCGGTCATCAAAATGGTCATCCTCGTCGGATGACCTGCTATTACAAACTTCTGAATCTGAGTCTGGTTCGTCACCTTTGCCACACTGTTCTCCTCCAACAAACTATCGATCTTTTCTCTATCGGAATCCGCCACATAGCAATTAATCAACCTCGCTAACTCGAGTGCCATTTTTAAAGGGACTGGCAAAGAAAGCCGCAATGCGCATGCGCCGCAGCTGCGCAGCCAATGACAGCAGTAGCATTAGTCACGCGGCTAGCAACAAGGCTTCGAATGTTTACATTATAGCTCGCACGTCAAGCCCTCCTATTGGCTAAATTCAAACCAGGTCACGGCGGCCTCACTATATTTAGAAAGATGACATCCAGCGCTCTCTGGCGGTATCAAAATGTTGAGGGACAGCCCACAATTTCCGCGAAAAACTGCGTTACAAATGTTGCGTTTTCGGCTTTGTTTTAGCGAATTCATGCATGACATTTTACACAGGTATCACAAAACTACTCTATAAACAGCAAATGAACGCACATTTAACAAAAATAGCGACGTCAGTCGATAACAGACATATTAAGGACCAAGTTTATTGAAAAAACGCACAATCGTAAATGTTGCGGTTGCAACACATTTTGGCATTTCCTGACATTCGACAAATCTGTACATCCGACTCATTTCGTCAGGACTCGTCACATATATAGTACAAAACATACACTGACATGCATTTTGTATGCAATGCAAACTATTCCATGATGAGTCATTTTGAAAACTAAAATTATACAAAAATAATGTAATGTTAAAATGGTGGCCATCTTGGAAATATAGCAGCCATCTTGAATGTTCATGTATATTTGGAATGCGTAAAACCACTACTTTAAATTGGCGAGCTTAAAAAATAGACAAAAAAAATTTATATCGCCAAAAAAACATTTGAAAAAAGTTGGCGATTAAAACAAAATGGCCGCACAAATTTTCAAATGGCTCGTCGGCTCAATTTGAAGAATGTCCCAGTGGGAATACTCATGCCAAGTTTCATGCTTGTATCACCATTTGAACGATTCTTTGTCTGATCTGCTCTACTATAATTATAGGCCCATCAAAACAAAAACAAGGGTATTCCTCAATCTTGAAATCAGCAAATCATTAAGTATAATTAATTGCCAACAAATGGATGGGTACATGCTATGTACTTCCAATGTAAGCAAAATTGTGTTTTATTATAAATATAAATTAGCAAGTTCAATTACAGGGAAAGCCCATGGATCAGCATAAAACAACTATCGGCCTCAGTAGCGCAGTGGCAATGGGAAGTGTGTAGTACATTAAACGTGCTTACATCTCGTTGTTCTTCCTCTTCCAGAAGGGCCAGATATTTCTTCATATCAGTGAAGCAACATGCCCGACTGCTGAAACACTCGAAAAACTTCTTCAGCTGCTCTGTGGCGCCATCTACATCTGGAAAAACAGCAACTGAACTTCAGAATAATTTTGAGACAAAACAAACCAGTACATGTAAACACAAATTACTACCATCGATATATCGTTGCCATGGAGACACAAAATACATGAGAATCGTGCACTCATAAAGATCAGAAATCACATGTTCAAACTCCATTTGCATTTATCAAGATTTGCATTTTAATTTCCTCAAATAAAAATGTGGCTGTCAGACATGCAAGTTACCCCATTATTGGGAATATAAAAACCCATTTTTTTCCCAGAAACGTCCAGTTATTTGAGAAAAAATATGTTAACTATGGGTGCCTGGAAAAGAGTCTGACTAGTAGATAGTAAATGGAAGATATAGTTCATGGCTCTAACAGTAAATTGTAATAGCAAGAATGAAACATTGGAGCTGTATTTGAAACGTTTGTCACATGACATCGGTGCGTAATCATGATACGTGGCAGTCGAGTCGAAAGGTTGCAAGTTTCAAATACAGCTCCAATGTAAATTTAATTCTTGCTATTAGATAGTAATATCTGTAAAAATGAGTTTAGACATTTTATGATACTGATTTGTTACTATTTATGAATATGATTCTAGATTATTTATTATATTACTGTTATAATAGTTATTATATATGCTAAATAGATATAGATTTCCAGAAAAGTTGTGATAATGACTCAACATTACTTTGATAATGAACAAAAATAAAGGTAAGTTCTTATATAGTGCAGTATCCAGTCCTCAGGATTGCTCAAAGCACTATACACTTTACTCGCTGGCAGACCTGTTCAATCAAACACCATCTCAACTTCTCTGGTACAATATTATAATATTTATTGATTTTAGGATGTATATAATGATAATCATATAATGATTCTGATTTTATGATCTTTAAAACATTGCTCTTACTGCTTTTTTGAGAATAATGTCTTTACAATTGATTTGACTATTTTTAAATCGTCAGTGAACTTCTACACTCAACTGACCTAATGGTCAGATCCTGTACATGTGCCAGGAGTGCCTCTGGTGGATACTGGCAAAGACATTACTATTATTGTTATTACCTGTCATCCTCCTGTGCCATTGTGATGTAACCTGCTACAGCAAAGTTGGTATTGCGTTTCTTCAAACAAAAAAGCTGCTATCAGACATCTAATTTACATTAGTGAAAAAATAAAAACCTATTTTTTTTCTTTTTTTCCCCAAAAATAAGTTATTTTAGAAATATTCTGCTATGATAAAAGGTGCCTGAAAAAAGTCTGACTAATACCGTTGCTGGCAACACATCCTCGCTGCTTGAGGAGCGAGAGCATCTCAAGCCTGGCGAGGTACGGTCCTCGTACTGGACGATTGCTCTCTGTCGCCAGCCTCACTTGCTCAAGAAGGAAGTCATGGGCCATGTCCGCCGTATAATCAGTCTTCTCCTCCTCCTTCCCTTCTTTCTCTCCCTCCTCCTCACCACCAATCTTTGTTCCCTCCGTCTTGGTGTCTTCACACTTATCTTCCGTCACTGTGCTATTAGACCTGTCATAGAGAGGACAGATGGAACACCTTTGTTTCATGATGACATTGTCAACTTATAAATAGTAATAAATGGCGGAGAAAAAAATGCTGATATGAAGAAGGTGTCTATACAATTTTTTTTATTGTTAAAAAAAATGCCCATCCTCCAGAATTCGCAAGATATACACAGGTGCAAAAGATGGTTTACCACAGTTTAAGTACTGACTGAAACACTGTCTAGGAGGAAAATTTTAACATACCCACATTCACACACATTACAAACACTAGCTCGATTATTGGTAGATTATGATAACTAAGTTGTTGATTACAATTATACAAGTGTGTGAGGACAATAATCAAATATAAGTAGTTGTCACAGCAACTGATTGTGTGTGTTGAGGGCATGCACGTGTTATCAGGTCACATGACCAACTTACTTATTTGTTTTTTCTGGACTCCAGTTCTGGTCTATCAACATGAATAGTGACTTGATATATTCCACATAGTAGTTCCATGCATCTGGTCTGGAACGAAACAGACAGTTCCAGCCACCACATCAAACCAAGAACAATCAGGAAACACCAAAGAAATAGTGACAATGATGTTCCCAAGAAGAATGCTCACAATATCGGGGACGAAAGAAATTATTATAACAATAAAAGGAAGACCATGTGTGAAATCAGGAAACGACAAAGTGTTTTTATATATGATGAGCAAGTTAGAGCATCTTGTGATAATAGAATGACCGAGGGGAACCGCACCAGAGGTCAGTATAGAAATCAAATCCTCGATGGCCTTTCTTAATCTTTTCTTTACCAATGCATTTCTTTTATGATTTCACATAAAAAACAACACTGTTTATTTATTTATTTGTATTTATTGATACACTGTTTCGGAAGCTCGGTGCATAACAATGCTATATGATGTGGCATGATGGCTAAGAATGCTATGAAGTGCCTTTAATAACTTATACCAATCTAATACAGGTCTGCCCTAATTTTGATCATGTGGTGACGCACGTTTTGCGCAGGAGACTCTTGTAGGCACGGTTCACTTCAGGCCACTTCTTGAGGGCAAGCAGCAGCTCGGCACATCGTAGCTCTCTCGCGTCCAACTCAGTCGACAGTCGGTCTGTAACAGTCACACACACCGTCATTGCAATGACCTCAAGACAGTTACATCTTTGCAACTGCTAAATACAGTAACATACACATTTTGTTTTCTATAATTTGATTACTCTGTAATACATAACAAGCAAATTTTTGTTTTGTATTTTAAGTTTACAAGATTGGAAATACCTGAAACACACAGCACTGGACAGTTTATACGTCACAATATTGTCTTTTTTGCTCTCATGTGATGTACAGAAAATACAAAAGTTGGCAATATGCAGAATACAAAACATGAACCAACTTGAATTCTATAATGTTGTCTGTGTACAACATCTATAAATTAATACATCTGGCTAGCTGTATAACCTCACATATGTTGAGGTCCTACCAACAGGCAATCCGAGAGAGCTTAACGTTATTGGTCATAGAGGCAGAGATGTTATACAGGATGTAGTAGTAAGATATTCACCTCCCAGTTCCCCCTGCACAACCTTCAGGGACTCCCCACTCTTTCCCAGCAGCTCCAGGATGATCAGGTAGATCTGGACTTCTGTGAACATAGAGTATCACAAACATTTACTCTGTGAACTTACAACATCATGAACATTCACTTCTGTGAACACACATCATGAACATTCACTTATGTGAACATACAGTATCATGAACATTCACTTCTGTGAACATACAGTATCATGAACATTCACTTCTGTGAACATACAACATTATAAACATTTACTTCTGTGAACATACCTCATCATGAGTATAAATTTCTGTGATAGATGAAATGATCCCACGAAGTACAGATGACGCTCCTTGAAGACGACTCGCAGGTATATATGACCACAAATTCAAACCAATATCGCTCTAACGACCAAAATTGTTGATGTGACCACTCTGGCTGCTTTCACAAAACGAAGAGCTCATTGCAATCTGCCACCGAGCACCATTACCGCGCGGTGATTGGTTCCTTGTGCCAAAAGAGCACCAAACACAACGGGGGGTAATTAGCATCAGGAGACATTAGGCCAATCATCACTCGTCCTGTGTTGTTGCCAGCACAAAATTACATATGCAGCACGGTGCCGTGGCCGCATATTCTCATTTGCATGCATGATCATAAGATGACTTTCTATGACGACTTCAACATCCGATACATTAGTGGCAAATTTAGTGCTGACCAGAAGTCATGAACCCTCTACTGAGTATAAAATGTTGTGATCGACGAACTGATCAGAAACATGAAACAACCAACCATCAACAAAATGCATCATGCGGCTCATGCCATGTTTGATGCGACATGCTACATGCGGTACGTACCAGCCTCTGCCTCTATCTTGCCGTCCTGTACGTACTTGATGACCATTCTCTCCGCCAGTGGCAAGAACATTGTCTTGGCGAGTTTCTGATCAGCGTCATGTGACTAAGGAACCAACACATTATGTCATCATTATCACTGTCTTACGTAAATGACACATGAAGAAATGGCACTTACTAGACAGTACTAGTATATAGTGTGCATAGATGTGGTATAAAAGACAGTATAATTAAACTAATTTAAATGTCACCCCTCTCCCCTAAAGACCTGTTTCAATACCTTTGTTGGATGAAATGTTTTGGTGTGGTATATATGAGTGTGTTGGTGTGAATACTTTAACTTTGTGTGTGCATGTGCACATACACATGCGTTTGTGCAATACCATTGTGCATGTGTGTGTATCTAACTATCTACCATTCCATCAAGAAAGGACGATCATTAATGCATGATCCCACTAACAAACGTAGCTCCTAGACACCCACCTGCATGACGATACTCATGATGGCCCAGAAGTAGTAGGGGTTCTTAGCTGGCCTCAGTCGATGTAGTCTCATTGCAGTTTGTTGTTGCTTCTTGTAGTCGCTGACACGGACGTAAGACATGAACAGTGACGACAGGATCTCTTCACTGTCTGGTTTTGTCTTGTGTGCATTCTCATACATGTCCGCAATACTCTGCACTAAAAACAGATGCAAACTTATGTTTATGGAATATTAATAAGTAGCATTACCATATCATTGAAAATTAAAAACTGCATTATTTAAACATTTGTTCTTATGACCATAAGCAGCTACTTCTTCTGATGTTTTTTATTTCACGAAAATATGACAATTAATGACAGTTATTAAGTTGGAAAAATACCTGCCCCAGGCGTTTTCGTAGGAACGGCGTGCACTATTTGAGCTGATAACTTGATTAATTTGGTATACATACATATTCTGACATGCCGAATCTATTTTAATTTGCATATTTAATGACCAAATTAGCATACAGCAACAAGAGACAACATTGGATTTTGTTGTACAAATACCTTATCATATTAGAAATACTAGTTCTAGTTTGTTCAATTTCTAAAATAAATTAAGTATTAAATTGAAAATTTGTTTAAGTCGCCATGCAATGGCCATGTTTTGACCCATAATAAGTTATTAATTAAAACATTGTGTATTCATGTTGCTGTGAATGTTTCAATTGTTAAACTACAAATCAGTCAAAAGATTAAGTTATTTAATTAGCCAGCATAGCTCCATGTCTTACTTAAACCAATGAGTGCGCTTAAAATAGCACACACGTAACCAAATTTAGCCACATGTGCAGGCTGTTTATTGCAATCCAGTTAAAAAATGATGTGACATTGTTGAACAAAACCTACTTTCCACACTTGTAAATCATGCTTAATTATTACACAACATACATAATTGGAATATTGGAAAACTTACAAATGACATTATTGATGCACGAAGTTGTATTTCAGGCGATAACATAGGTAAACCGACACGTTTACACATCAACTCATCGTAACTGTCGTTTCTATGACGACATCAATTTCGTGCAACATCAGCAGACCAACATGTCTCCCCAATGGTTGACTAAAAATCATGACGATCCAAATATGTTTACAAGTGCAGGTTTTCAATTTGTAGTGACCAGTTTTTGCAAATACGGTACCTTCGCGTTGGCATGACATTTTTGACTAGCGTTTTCGCTAAATCATGGACAATAAGTTTGTCAAATAAAGGAATAATTATAAAAAAACTTTATACCATTGTAAAGAATGTTATGTTGTCATTCCAATTATATTAAATATGCATAATTTAACGCAGACTGAACGATGTAAGGGCTGTATGAACTGTGGCATGTCTTGGTTTAGCACCAGATCCAACAGCCGCAGCGGCTGCTATGGTAATGCTATAAGGTCACAGGAAAATGTTCAGTCACACTCATGGCATAAAATTGATAATAGCAAGTTGTTTTGATTAATAACTTTTTTCACGGATTAATTAATCGATAAACAAGTTAATATTTCCCCGAAAGTTGCTACAACAGTAGGTGATTGTGGTTGAAAAATTACAGACTCCAAATTTGTCTGTGGACTCCCGAATATGAGCACATTGTGAGTCTGGCAGACTTCCACCAATATCCTATGAAAATCAACACTTCATACATAACTGGCCAACTGCAACTAACACGTGTTGTACTAGTTATTATTACGACTGAGACGTTGTTGTGCTTACGGTCGTTGAGCTCCTTGTAACAGATAGTCATTGCTTGCAGCGTCTGCTCATCCGTTGGATGCTGATCGTATACCTCCTCAATCAACAAAACACAGTCGTCATGACGACCCAGTCGCAGCAGTGCAAGTCCTTTGAGTACCTGAAAATAAAAAAAAAACATTTGGTATAACATAACAAATTATTGCATTCAAAGTTGATGTGAAAATCCACAGTATTATTCTGAGTTTTCTCTTTTTAAAAGCATGCTTCATATAGTTACCTTGGCACAAGAGAAATTCTTCTGTTTCTTAAGGACTTTGTCTGCCTCCTGTAAGGCCTTCTTGTTGTTTCCATTGTCGAGACAGTCTGCAATCAAATACAGTGAATATTATTAAATACAAATATTTAAATGTCATTATGGCATTTGTGTCGACTCTGGACCCACCTCGATTTCGTCATTATAAGTAACTACGTTTTTGCCAAATGTTACACCTCAATGCATTAGTTCCATATTAAACATAGTCCTAGAGGCATATTCATGTTACAAAAATGCTGCATCTTAGCGCACTTTCAAAGTTCAAATGACGACCCAATTTGCGATAGTCTTGTGGTCATGCATTAAAGCACCGTTCACTAGAAATCTGCAATATAGCAGCAGATGTTGATGCAAACCGGGATGTTATTTACGCCTCAGAAGTGCGCTAAGATGCAATATTTTTTTTAACGTAAATATGCCTGGGATGACTTTGATGTTGAATGATGATTTAAATTAACTTACTGACGTATAAAATTTAAGCAAACATGTAGTTATAACAACAAAATCAAGGTAGGTCTGGGCACTTGTGTAGAATCCGGACCCACCTCGATTTCGCTGTTATAACTTGTGTTTTACCTAACTTTGATACATCACAGCGTTAGTTCAATCATTCAACATCATCCCAGGCATATTTATATTACAAAAATATTGTCTTAGCACACTTTTGAAGCCCAAATAGTGACCCGGTTTGCTCTAGTCTGCACCGCTGTGGTCGTGCGTTACCGCATCGTGCTCGTAGATTGAGCGATATATATCGGCGTATGTTGATGCAAACCGGGGCGTTATTTATGCCTCATAAGTGAGCTAACACACAATATTTTTAAACGTAAATATGCCTGGGATAATGTTGAATAATGGAACTAATGCACTGAGGTATCAAAGTTAAGCAAAACTCAAGTTATAAAGGTAAAATCGAGGTGCCTAGGTCTGGATTCTACACAAGTGCCATGATTACTTCATAAACAGTTTTCTGAAAATACCAGCAAGATACATGTTTCAATCATCGATGTTCATTCAATGATTCAATCCGACCGTTTTTGACAGACACAAATAAACAAACTACCCACAAGGCATGCGCACAAACAAGCACCATACAACTCCTGCGTTAGCTCAAGTTTGGGCTGTTTGGAGTAAATCACACTTCGGCCCTGGATCTAATTTTGACATATACCAACATAATATGCATTAGCATGCACTCTCACAGCGTTTACCGCAAGTGAAGTGCTCACAAAACAGTTATTTCACCAGTGAACCACTTATCCAGGTTTGTGAATGACAGCGGAGAAAAACTGGCGTGGCCGTGCCGTGGGCACATGGATCTGACAGTCGAGACCGATCCTATCAACGCAGGTTATGACAGCCATACATTCATAGGAACACGATACGTTAATTATATTGACATGAGTATACATATTTGTTTTAATTATTGTAATATCAATTATGTAACTCATGAATATTACCGTAGATAGGCCTCAACCGTCTTTCGCTCACATCCACACCACCGCGGGACGCCATCTTGGCCCGCTGTCACGCCAAATATTACCGGCGTAAAAAAATCAGCGAGAAAATGAAACCTCCGTGGGGTGGCGCAATTGTTTGTTGTTCGCTCGAGAGCCCGTGCACTATCATTGCCGCTGCGATACCTGGCGGAATCTGTTACAGACGGATGGTTATATATAGACGATCAGCTATTAGTTCAGCGGATATGTGAAAAGATTGTGCACTTTTTGATAAAAGTAAGAAACTTTGCTTATCTGTTTTATACATCAAGGGAACCATTTTAAAGATTGGGGGCATTCCAGATTTTGCTGCGTTCAGAAATGGCAGCCATTTTTAAAGTGTTTTTTTTTAAGTTCAGTTTCCCCATATTTTAATAACTGCGTTACATAGAACAATAATATTTTTATCTAGAAGTAGGTTTTAGGGTCAAAGATTTCATATTTGTTACTTTTGGGGTTCTCCGACATTCACATCCGCCATTTTAAAAGATGGCGGTCGTCAATATTAATCTTAAAATATCTTAATAAGTACGTTACGTAGAGCCGTATAGTTTACGTTTTAGAATAGCTTGGAGAATAGCGATTTCAAAAAATATAACGTTTTACCTTCGTCAACATGTCTATATCCGCCATTTTTAAAGATGGCGCCTTTCAAAGCATATTATTCTCATATCTCAAGAACTACACTAGAGTCACAAAGCTGATGTCAAGATGTATGTTTTATATGCTATGATTTCAAATACATTACTTGTGGCCTTCATTGACTTTACCATAGATCCGCCATTTTGAAAGATGGCAGCAGACAAAGCCTGTTATTCCCGTGTAGTCCAGCGGATAGGTGAAGAGACTGTGCATAAAAGCACAGATAAAAGCAAGACACTTTGCTGATATATTCTAAACATAGTTTTGTCCTCACAGAATGAATTAGTTCACAATATCTGATTTGACAAAGGTTTAGCCTTAGCTTCCATAATAACCAGTTCAAAACAAGATAGCGAATCTGTAAACAACTTACACAAAGCGCGCCAAAACCAAATCGCCCCTAAAACAACCCAAAATCAGTCCATTCACACAAAGCTTACACATTATACTGTTACAAATCCGGATTGTAGGCTGTCAGCAACACACAAGAAACCAACAACAAACACAATATACAATACTTTTTTACATTTTACTACTGTTTTTTACATCTACTGTGATCTTACTACTGTGATTTTATATTAGCTGTGATATATAACTTAATAATAAAAACAATACCCACATCTATAGTGGAATATAATCTCTTGTTTTTGGTTTTGTTTGACTGCAATAACATAACTGTACAAGCAAAGCAGCTTGTGCAATAGCTGCTCTTATGATGATGCCACCCAAAATGGGCACACCAGTGGTAGTTCTGATTAGCATCATTATTGCATTCATACCCAAATTCCTGATACACCTGGACCATACCCAATTCATGGACAATCCAAATGGTCTGCTAACATATGACAGGTCTTGCTGGACTGACACAAGTATTAGACTGGCACTAGCTTTCACCAGAGACTCCCGTAACAAGTACCACACCAAACTGGCTTATGCAATCCCTACATCGGGACACAAAACATGTTATCTTGTCCTACTAATCCTCTGTGGGGACATCCAAACAAACCCCGGCCCAGTCAGACACCCCTGTGGATTTTGTAAAAAGCCTGTTGCTTCAAATCACCGAGCTGTCTGCTGCGATCGGTGTAACCAATGGGTACACATTAAATGTTGTGACATAAGTCCAGATCAATATAATCTCCTCTGTAACAGTTCCTGTTCTTGGCACTGCATGAAATGCGACCATCCTAACTACAGTCATTCCTTCTTCCAAGACCACTTATTGGAATGTTCTCACAACCGATATAACAGCCTTAGTGACACAGACCAAAATAACCAAAACATTGACCCCCACACACAGATCTCTCAAACAAACACCAGTCATACATCCCAAACCTGGGATCCAACCTTTGGACCAAACCCTCAAAATGCATCAACCCCTGAACGTCGTAAGAAAACTAAACGTAACACACTTAGCGGAATTCTAATCAATACCAATAGTGTCAAAAGCATCGCAAAGACAACCCAATTAAAAACAACTATTCAGTCAAATAATCCTGACATCATATTCCTAGTCGAAACAAAATAGACGAAAACTACCCCACCTATTCGTTCCTACCACCTAACTGTAGCGCCATCCGAAAGGACAGAAACACCCATGGTGGTGGAGTTCTCATAGCCTTCCGCGATGACATTGTAGCAGAACCACTTACAAAACTAAACACAAGCTGTGAAATAGTATGGACAAAAATCCATTTCACACGAAACAAATCCATATACTTTGCATCCTACTACCGACCCCCCCCCCCCCCCCCCCCCAGTGACCACCTTCAATCCCTTGAAGCTCTTCACGAACCCCTAACAAAACTGTACAGATCACAAAAAACTTCTCCTAATGTAGTTATAGCAGGTGACTTCAACCTTCCTGATATTAACTGGGGCAAGCAGCAAACCACTGACAACAGAACTGCCAGCAAGCATAACAAACTGCTAGAAATAATTAGAGAATTTGGATTACAAAACATGGTCAACGATCCCACACGAGTTGATTCCGGCAATATCCTTGACCTCATACTCACTTCTAATCCATCGATAATTGCTAACACTCACACCACTCCCAGCATGAGTGATCATGAAGCTGTGAACTTTAACGTAAACCTAAATCCAATCCGTAACAGTAAACCACCACACAAAGTGTTCCAATATAAATCTGCAAACTGGGATGACATAAAACAACTAACAACAACATACTTTGACACGAACCCAAATTCAACAAATGTCAACACAAATTGGAACTTTTTCCGGAACAATCTTACTTCATTAGTCAATAATAATATCCCCAGCCGCAACACCAAAGCAAAAACCCACCTCCCCTGGATAACACGTGAAATAATAAGAATGCAAAGAGAACGCAACAAAAGTCATTAAAAAAGCAAAACAAACTGGACGTAATAGTGACTGGGAAAGGTTTAGGCAACTCCGAAAACAAACCACTAAAGCTGCAACCAAATCCTACTCAGACTATCTAAACAATCACATTGGAGACAGCCTAAAAACAAACCCAAAACAGTTCTGGTCATTCATTAAAGCAAACAAACGAGAATACATTGGCATCCCTACACTGCAAGCAAACGACCAACCAATCACAAATGATCACGACAAAGCAAATACACTTAACAACCAATTTAGTTCCGTGTTTACTCAAGAAATCTACCCCATCCCCCAACTAGCTCCATCCATCTATCCCGATATGCCCTCCCTCGAAATCGGGATAGACGGAGTAATTAAGCAACCGAAAAACCTAAACCAAAATAAAGCTACAGGCCCCGACGAACTCCCAGCCAGAGTCCTTAAAGAGACTGCAGTGGAAATTGCCCCCATCATCACACACATTTTCCAGCAGTCATACAACACTTGCAAACTCCCAGATGACTGGCTCCAAGCACTAGTAACACCAATACACAAAAAAGCCACAAATCAGACCCTGCTAATTATAGACCAATTTCGTTAACATGCATCCTCTGCAAAGTTATGGAGCACATCATGTTAAGCAACATGTGGAAACACTTACACAAACACAACATCATCATCCACTTCCAACATGGATTCCAACCAGGTCTGTCTTGTGAATCCCAACTCATCGAGACAGTCCACGACTGGATGACTGCTATGGACAATAAGACACAAATAGATGCCATCCTACTCGATTTCGCCAAAGCCTTCGACAAAGTCCCCCATAAACGCCTCCTATCCAAATTAGCTTTCTATGGAATAACTGGAAACACACAAAACTGGATCAAATCGTTTCTATCCAATCGCAAACAGAGTCTCAGTCAATGGAGCCCTGTTGGACAGCACAAATGTTACATCTGGTGTACCACAGGGCTCAGTCCTAGGACCTGTCCTATTTTTACTCTACATAATCGACATAACCGAAAATGTCCAATCTTCCGTACGTCTCTTTGCAGACGACAGCATTATATATCGTAAAATCACATCCGAAACCGACCACGAAACTCTCCAATCTGACCTGTTCAAACTCCAAACATGGTCTAATAAATGGCAGATGGAATTTAACATATCTAAATTTGTGCACCTCCCAATAACAAACAAAACCAAACCCAGACTACATTCATATTCACTCTTTGGCATACAACTCTCTACCGCCTCTAGCCACACATATATTGGAATAAAATTAGATTCTAAACTAACCTGGGCTAACCATATTACTGACATAGCTTCCAAATCGTCAAAAGTCCTAGGCATGGTCAAACGAACCCTCGGACCATGCAAACCTGAAGTAAAAGAAACAGCCTATAACATGCTAATCCGACCAAAACTCGAGTATGCCTCTCCCATATGGAACCCACACACTGCCACCCAAATTAAACACCTTGAAAGAGTACAACACTGTGCTTCCAGATTTGTCAGAAATGACCACAGACGTCAAACAAATCAGCAGACCTAATAGCCACCCTTGGATGGTCAACTCTTGATCGACGACGCATTATCAAACAAGCCATGATATTTAACAAAATATTAAATAACATAATCAACATCACACCCCCACCAGGTCTACTAACACAGTAAAAAAACCGTGGCCACTACGTAGCCCCTAGGTGCCGCATCAATGCAGCAGTGTTCTCCTTCTACCACCGAGCAGTTCGAATCTGGAATATGATTCCACCACCGATTACTGAACTAGAAAGCCCCATAGCGTTTCAAACAGCGATCATGAACCTCCCTTTCACCACACCCAATCATCTAAAGTGCCTATAAAATAAACAAACAAACTACCCACAACGCATGCGCACAAACAAGCACCACACAACTCCTGCGTTAGCTCAAGTTTGGGCTGTTTGGAGTAAATCACCTAAGACCTAAGACAATGTCAAGCTATGTGAGCCACTGGGGAGTAGTGATCACAACCAGATACATTTTACCATCAAAGTAAAATCAGAAAGGAATAGTTAAAGCAGTATAGGAGAAATTTCCACAAAGGAAGGTATAAGGACATGAGGAAATATTTAGCAAAGATAGACTGGAATAACACAATGAAAAATAAGACAGCAACAGAATGCTGGAATATATTAAAGAGTGAAATTAAGTGCATAGTCGATAAATGTGTACCCGTCAAAAAACAAGGGAAACGGTCCAAAAAGAAACACTTATCGAAAGAAGCCATTAGAAAAATTAAGTATAAACAAATTATGTGGAAGTCATATAGATGTACTGGAAATGATGAAGACTACAACATTTATAAAGAAGCACTTAACCAAGTTACAGCTTAAATTATAAATTCAAAGAGAAGCTATGAACAACATTTAGCTAGTAATATAAAACATGACAGCAAGAGTTTTTATGTTCGAAGCAAACAGAAACTTCAGGATAAGGTCGGTCCTCTAGAAGATAGAGCTGGAAATATAATATCAGAGGGATTCTTAATGGCAGAAGACCTGAATGAGTATAAAAAAATTGTGTTTGATAGGGAAGAAATTAGTTCATTGCCAGTACCAGAGGCTAAGTTCGGGGGGGGGGGGCAGATTCAGACTATTTAGGACATTTTTCAGTTTGTCATTAGAAGAGGGAGTGGTTCCTTTAGAATGGAAAGAGGCAAACATTTTACCGTTATTTAAAAAAAGGTTCGAGAAACAAGTCATAGAACTATAGACCAGTGAGTTTAACATCAGTGATTTACAAATTATTAGAAAGACTAATTAAAGATCACATGGTGGATTTTCTTGTTAAACATAACTTGATGAACTCATCTCAACGTGGGTTTTTAAAAACGAGGTCATTCTTAACAAATATGTTATGTTTTTGGAAGACATTTCTGAGTGGGTAGATCAGGGATCACCAGTAGATATCGTCTAATTAGATTTTCAAAAAGGTTTCGACAAAGTACCACAACAAAGATTACTGCTTAAGCTAAAGGCCCATGGCATAGGAAATGGTATAATAAACTGGATAAAAACATGGCTGATTGACAGAAGACAGCGCGTAGTAGTTGATGGGGAGGCTTCAAACTGGAAATCGGTATTGAGTGGGGTACCACAGGGATCTGTACTTGGACCTATATTATTCTTAATATATATCAACGATTTGGATGATGAAATAAAAAGCAAGGTGTTGAAATTTGCGGATGATACAAAAGTGTTTAGAAGGATTAAAAGTGATGAAGATAGACAGCATTTACAAGATGATCTTGACAGGTTGATCAAATGGTCTGAAAAGTGGCAAATGCTGTTCAATTTTGGGAAATGTAAATGCCTCCACGCAGGACATGGGAACGAAGATGTAGAATACACAATGGGGGGTACTGTACTAAGTACTACTGTAAAAGAAAAGGACTGAGGGTTAACCATTAGTGCTGATATGAAGGTTTCAGAGCAGTGCTGAATTGCATGCAGCTTCAAAGGGAAATCAAATCCTTGGATTATTAGTCGAAATATAGCGTATAAGGAAAAAAGAACTAATAATACCACCGAACAAAACAATAGTTAGGCCTCATTTAGAATATTGTATACAAGCGTGGAGGCCTTATCTCAGGAAGGACATAGATATGCTAGAAAGAGTACAGAGGAGAGCGACTAAAATGATACCAAAACTGAGGGATCTTAGTTATGAAATTCGCCTAAAAGAATGTGGTTTAACAACACTAGAGACCAGGAGATTGAAAGGAGATCAGATAGAAGTGTTTAAAGTAATAAATGGTTATGAAAATATTGATAGAAATATTGTTTTCTCAGTTAAGAAAGATAGAAGGACTAGATGACACGAGGTTACATTAGCAAAGGAGCAGTGTAGATTAGATATAAGAAAGTTTTCATTTTCACAAAGGACTGTAAATGAATGGAACAGATTATCTGCTGATTGGGTGGGTGCTAGTAGCGTGAATATGTTTAAAAATAAAATCGACACATACCTCAGAAGGGCGGGATACACATAAATAAAAGGGTTGGACTCTCGATAAGCCAAAGGGCTTCCTTGTCCACCTGCCACCTAGAGTTATTTCTGTGGGAGGCAATCTTATTAAATCTTGTTAAATCTATACACCAATTGAATCTTTATAAAGATTGGAGGCATTCCAGATTTTGCTGCATTCAGAAATGGCGGCCATTTAAAAAAGACCGCTGGATTCCGTTTTCCCATATCTGAATAACTGCGTTATATAGAGCATCAATGTTTGCGTCTAGATATATGCTTTAGGGATCGAAGAATTTTACTTTTACTTTTTTATTTCTCCGACATTCACATCCGCAACCTTCAATTTGGTGTGATTTATATATGTACAGTTCGATCAGATCACTATAATTTCACTAAATTACGATAGTATTATTTCAAAGCATAGTGCAGAACAGTTGTATGTACAAAACACTTGCCTGGACCGTGCGATCTCGGAAACTGTTGCGGTCCATCTGAGACATCAATGCAGGGTGGAGGGAGAACAGAGCAAAGTGATGGTAGTTTTCGAGAGCAAACTGATTTCCTGGTGACTTGATTATGGAATCCAGGTATGGACTGAATATTGCACCCAATAAAACTACTCCACTGTCTTGCTCTGGTAGTTTGGTCGTTGAGTTAGACGTCCACACTGGCATACGCAACTCAACTCCAAGTGTCTTTACAATCTTGTCAGTTTGCACCATCTTCTGTGAGTTTCCAATATGAGCAACAGCTGCCTGATATAGTTGTTAACTTTGAGAACATCGAATTGAACAGCTTGTATCACTGGCTCCAACATCCCCGAATATTTCGCCATGATGACCAGGCACACAAGGAATGTCGACGTTTCAGATGCGCCTGCAACTGGTATGCATCATGGCTGGTCTTGCCAGAAGTTGTAGCAGCCAGACACCTAGGTGTTTGTGAATATTGTTGTATATTGATGTAACGGGTACTAGTTGTAAGTGTCCGTCCGTGTTTTGTACCGGTTTTGCAATACATACCAGAGGCACTCTGGGATACCGCCAACCTCATGTGTAGTTGATTTCTATTCGTAATCTGTCTCCTTAAACATGCAAACTCCACAATACACAACAGTGGCGACGAGAAAACGAACTTAAGCATGTCGGGGAAGAGCGCCCGCTTCGAGCCGTATGTGGAAGAGAAGGAGGGGTTCGAAAACTACGTTGAACGGTTTGAGTTCTTCGTGATCAGTAACGGCGTATCCGCAGATGTCAAAAAGAGCATTTTCCTGTCAAACGTTGGCGCTGAATGCTACGCGAAGTTGAAGACGCAACTGAAGCCGAAGACACCGGCAAATGCGGACTACGATGAGGTAATTCGTGCGGCGACCAGGGTTTACAAACAGCAACTAACAATCATAGGCTTGAGAAACAAATTCATGAACAGACGGCGTAGGCCTTCAGAAACAGTGGCGCAGTTTGCGTTGGCGTTGCTTGAGTTATCCGGTGAATGTGAGTACCCATGTGATTATCAAGATGAGGCTCTGAGAGACATGTTCGTAATGGGCCTGAACTTGACGGCGGTACAAGCGAAGTTAATGCTCAGAGACAATTCGCTAACGTTCAATGAGGCTTATCAGACGGCGATCGCCGAGGAAATGGCCGTGAAGAGCTCAGCGGAGTTCAATGAAACGCCCGAAGATACTCCATCGGCGACGGCAGCGGTGCATCACGTGACTAGTCGGGGATCACCAAGACAGAAGCAGACGATGGTGCCGGCCGACCGAGAGTGCTTCCGATGCGGCAGACACCACTCTGCTGCTAAATGCAAATTCATTGATCAAAAATGTTACTTGTGTGGTAAAATTGGTCATGTAGCAAAAGTGTGCAAGTCAAAAGGCCGAAGGGAGATCAGTGTAGGCAGAGAGGTTTCTAATGTTGATGATGATGTTGATGAGGCTACTGATGTTTATGGCAGTCAAAGTGACCTAGGTCTACATGGAGTGTACACAGCTAGCGAAGTTAAGAGAGGCATACATGTGAACATGGAGTTAAAAGGACACAATGTGTCAATGCTTGTAGATACTGGGGCGGCGGTGTCTATTGTACCGGAGAATGTGTACAAAAATGTCTTGCGTAGCTTTCCACTAGAACAAACCGGTCTGAAGCTAAGGTCATACACCGAAGAACTAATCCCATTGGCAGGTAAAGTGTGTGTGCCTGTCAGATATCGTGGTAACAAGCATTCATTGCAGGTGTTTGTGGCGAAAGGGTCACGACCAGCTTTGATGGGGCGGGATTGGTTAAAGCAGATACCACTTAACTGGGGTGCAGTTTTCAGTGTCAATCCCCAGATCGCTACAGAAGTAGACCAGTTGTTGATGGATATCGAGGACTGTGTCCGAAACTGTCGGGAATGCAGCCAGGTAGCGAGCACGCCGAAGGTAGCACCACTGGTTCCATGGCCGAGGGCTACGGAACCATGGGAACGTATCCATGTGGATTTTGCAGAAAAAGACGGACAGAACTTCCTTGTCGTGGTGGATAGTCATTCAAAGTGACTGGAAGTGGTCTCAATGTCTCGCACTACTGCAAGCAAGCCGATAGTGCAACTGAGAAGAATGTTCGCAGCATTTGGCTTACCACGCGAGGTGGTATCTGACAACGGACCTCAGTTCGCTTGCGAGGAATTTGGTCGATTCTTGAGGTTGAATGGCGTCAAGCACATACGGTGTCCAGCTTACCACCCGGCGACGAACGGCCTCGCGGAGAGAAATGTCCAGACGTTCAAGAAGATGCTTGCAAAATCCAACAGCCAGCTACCATTGCAACACCGTCTGTCGGACATACTGTTTCAGTACCGAAACACACCGCATTCGCTTACGGATAAAACGCCGTCGGAGTTGTTCCTGAACCGAGCGCCACGCACCAGACTTGCGATGACGAAACCCAGTCTCGAAGCAAAAGTGCAAGATCGGCAATTAAAAGCATGATGGAGCTCATTCACGCATTCGCAAGTTCGACGTCTACAAGAGAGTGAGAGTCAGAAACATGAGAGGAGGAATGGAGAAGTGGACACTGGGAACGGTGGTCAGAGTTTTAGGGCCACTGACATATTTGGTCAGACTGCCAGGAAACAGGAGGCGATCCGTTCATGTGGACCACATGAGTAGTTGGTAGGGGCAGCAGGACCATATAGACAGCGTCGAAGATCAAAGGAGATCAAAGGATTTGTGGATCAGCCACGCCAAATGGATTCCTACTTATAAAAAATGAATGATTGATGACCTGTCAAAAAAATCTACTTATAAAAAACGTGTTATCTTAATTGGCTTTTGACAGCTTACTTATAAAAAAAGTATGATTGATGAGTGTCGCTAATTAGTATGGCGCCAATGCCCCATTACACCGCTGCCCCCTAGCGACTATACTTGCTATGATAAGTGGTAGCGCCCCTAGCGGTGGTTATACTAAGCTGATTTAACGCCCTGGTGGAGGTTCGTGATATATAGTGGCTATTTACGAGGGGTGGTAGTCATTAGTTGGCAGTATGGAGTCTCCTATACATTTCGGTGGTTCGGCGTCGTACCTATCGAATTTTTATCCGTGTCGAGTCGATGCGTACGGTCAAAGTTTCAGCTCCGTCGAGCACGCTTATCAGTTTAGAAAAGCAATGTTTAATGAAGACGAGGAAAGCGCGGGGTACATCAAAGAGGCGTGGTCGGCCTATATAGCGAAACGTCGAAGTTACAGAATCGCGAAGAAGAGAACGGGCGCCGAATGGAACGCAGTTAGGGTCGAGTGCATGAAGGCGCTGCTGATGAGCAAATTCGGAGGTTCAAAAACGTTGAAAGACGCCCTATTGGCTACCGGCAAAGTCGAATTGGTGGAGTGTGTGTCATCGCCTGAAGCCTTCTGGGGTATCGACGGTAAAGAAAGTCAAAATATGCTTGGTAAATTATTGATGGAGGTGCGCGATGCGTATAGAAGAAACGAATAATAAGACATCGTTCGTTTCGTACACGCCAGTCGTCAATATGAGTGGGACGTGGAAGCACCCTTTTACGTGTATAGTAGCCGGCCCTACGGGGTGTGGTAAGACTACTTTCGTTACTCGGCTGCTACAGTTTGCTTCTTCTATGATCGAGCCGCCTCCGGAGAAGCTTCTATGGTGTTACGGCCAATGGCAAAGCGCCTACACCTCTATGTCAGCCGATATAGAATTTGTAGACGGTTTACCGGATCCGAAGCTTCTAGATGGCAAAAGGAGGACCCTTCTAGTA
Source organism: Escarpia spicata (assembly GCA_963995525.1). Lineage (NCBI taxonomy): Eukaryota > Metazoa > Annelida > Polychaeta > Sabellida > Siboglinidae > Escarpia > Escarpia spicata. The sequence goes on from OZ023213.1 coordinate 39,667,673, forward strand.
CTCGATGACCTTATGGAGGAAACTGATAGCCGGGTCACGACCTTGTTCACTAAAAAAATTCACCATTGCAACACGTCCGTCGTACAGCTTGTGCAGAATATGTTTCCGAAAGGGAAAGAAAACCGCACAATCAGCTTGAATGCGCAATGTATGGTGTTATTCAAGAGCCCTCGGGATGCCGGCCAAGTAGGTCACCTGGCAAAACAGATGTATCCGGGTCGAGTTAAATTTATGATGGAAGCCTTCAAAGATGCCACGTCAGCACCTTACGGGTATCTGCTAGTAGATCTGAAACAGGAAACAGCGGAAAATATGCGCTTGCGCACTTGTATTTTTCCCGACGATCGTCTTCAGTACGTGTACGTGACGAGAGCATAAAAGAGGTACGCGTCACAGAGGGCGTCATTCTTCAGGATGACGACGAAGCGTATCAAGAAGCACGTCCTCATGCTGGAGCTACTGAATAAACATAGACAATCTAAGGTGAGCAAGGCTATAATCAAAAACGTGGACTTTGACTTCATTTGTAGCCTGTGTGACTGCGCGTACAACCTATTGAAAGGGAATGTGAAATTGACGGCGGCGCATAAAAAAACACTAATACAATATAAGAAGCATCTGCGAAGTTTAGTGAACAAAAAGGTGACCCTTAAGAAGAAGCGGCAAATCTTGCAAACGGGGTCGGGCGCCTTTCTGACGGACCTGCTAGCGCCGTTGGCGAGCACCATCCTCCTGCCGCTGCTCAGACAGGTGATCGGCTGATGCAGTACGCCAAGAAGATGGCGTTGGTAGACCCGCGGTTGGTGGAGAGCCTGCTGCCGTTGATCGACCAGCCGCCGAGCACGACCCGGTCGCGTGCGATGAGTAGCCTGGACAGTGACATGAAGGACGTGCTAGACCGATCGGAGTTATCCGAACGAGAGAAGTTGGCGTCGTACAATCAACTGTTGAGTCGCTACAACACGATCGAGTCGATTCGAGCGGCGCAGCCGGTACGCGTGTCCATGGTGACGACCGAGGGCCAGGCACCACCGCCTCCTCTGCAGCCGACGACCGGGGGCCAGGCACCGCTGCGGGGTATAGAGCGCGAGATCGTGGAAAGCGTACCGAAAACGCTGAGAGAGAAAGCCCTCCTCCTGATCAAGAAAATGAAGACCGACCCGTTGTGTCGATGGAACGATCGCGGCGAGTTCGTGTACGGCGGTCGAACTATCGCGGGGAGTAACATGGTCGATCTCGTGAACGATCTTATGCGAACGAGGAAGAAGAGGGTACCGCCGGTCGGGTGGGAAGCGTTCGGGGAGGGTATGAGACGACTGAACGTTCCCATGGAACTCGTCGGTAGCGTCCGGCATCGAGCGTACATACAGCAGCAGGAGCAGCAGAAACGGCCGAAGGCGGAGGAGGAGGAGACGACCCCCGGTAAACGTCGCCGACGTCGTCGACGTACCGAGTCTCAGGAGCCGCCTAAGTGGGAGGAGGAGGCGTATTAAAGAGCTTGAAACGCCGACGTCCGAGCCGATAACAATTCACCTACGAAGGTCGGTAGTCGTCGTCGTCGTCGGCCTAGGTGCAGCGGCGTTGGTGGTGTATATATTATTCGTCGTAAATCGATCGTCGTGGTCGTCGTGGTCATGGTGTCCCGGCGGCCTCGAAAGCGGCGTACTCGACAACGAGACGACGACGACGACGACGACCGCCTGAAGCGCGCCTATTTCAACACGAAACAGGCGGGCAGTTACGGCGGTGTCGACGCATTGTATCGGACGGTGGCGGTACGCAAACCTGTCGTGAAGCAGTGGCTAGCGGCGCAGGATACTTACACGCTACACAAGCCGGTGAAACGACGTTTCAAGCGACGTTGCGTTATCGTAGGCGGTCGAAACCAGCTGTGGCAAGCCGATCTCGTCGACGTCGCTAAACTGAAAAAACACAACGATGGTTTAACGTTCCTATTGACGGTCATCGACGTCTTTTCGAAGCTGGCGTGGTGCGTCCCGTTGAAGAGTAAAGCCGGCCCGGCGCTCGTTTCGGCCTTCGAGCACCTGCTACAACAGCAGCGTCGGGTGCCGAACGCACTGCATACCGATAAGGGGACGGAGTTTCTCAAAAGACCCTTTCAGAAACTTTTGAAGGATTACGGCGTCCACCATTTCGTGACGCATAACGAGGAAACTAAAGCGAGTGTCGTCGAACGTTTCAACCGAACCTTAAAGACGCGTATGTGGCGGTACTTTACGAAGTATCAGACGCTGCGCTACGTAGAGCCGTTACCGAACTTTGTGCGGTCGTACAACAACACCTATCATCGAAGCATCGGTAGGACGCCGGCGAGTGTCAACGCCGCGAACCAGGAGACTGTGTGGCAACGGTTGTACGGCGGCCGAGGTCGAGGCAGTAAGCCGAAACTATGAGAGGGAGATCGCGTACGCATCAGTAAGGCGAAGGCGCGGTTCAAGAAGGGGTACATGGCTAGCTGGAGCGAGGAGCTCTTCACCATCGTAGAAACGCACCCGTCCGACCCGCCCGTTTACCGCTTGAAAGACGACGCTGGTACGGTGCTAGACGGCACCTTCTACGAGCCGGAGCTGCAACGAGTAGTCGTCCCGAAGGATAAACTGTATCGGGTGGAGACCGTTCTACAACGTCGGCGTCGTCGTCGCGGTGCTGCGGAGGAGGTGCTCGTTAAATGGAGCGGCTATCCGGCCTCCTTCAACAGCTGGATCGATGCCAAGGCCCTCATGGACTATAAAGGGTAGGGTACCGTAACTTCGGCCGGCAGTCGTTATGTGGACACGACGCTCGAGGTGCTGGCGCTTACTACGTGACGACGAAGAGGGATACGTCGACTACTCTACAGAGTGCAGCATTAACAGACCGCAGTGGCGCGACGATGCCCGACGAGGTTACGAGGGTCGAAGCCGACGACACATCCTCAAATTACTGCGAACGCAGCATACCTGCAGACTACGTCGACGCTACCGAGTCCACGACCCACTCCGACCGCGAACACGTTCCATGGCGTTTCTGCGGGAACGACTGTCCTAAAGCCGAGATCATCTTCCTGTGTCAGATCGTCGTCCTGTACACGGTTATCGTCGTCAGTATATACAATCTAACGAGAGGCCAGGGCGACTCCAACCTTGTACGGCCCTGTTGAGCAGCTGTCTCGGTTACCTACTCCCGAGTCCGTCTATGAGGCGGCACGATGACGGCGTCTAACTTTTACTTGACGCTACCGAGCAACGCGTCTATGAAGGCGCACCCCGAAAACACGTTGGCTCACTACACTACGAATCTGTCGCAACGCATCGACCTATCGGGGGAGTGGGAATGCGGTCTGGTGACGCTACAGTTTCCGCATACGTGTTACAACGTGAGAAAGGCGGATGCGTACTTCTACTTGGCTTACGAGACGGAAGAGGTCGGGATGTACCGCACCGCCGACGGTCTTCCGATTCACCGGCAAGGCAACATCCCGCACGACTTTTACAATAGCGCTTACGAGTTGATGCATAAAATCAACGAGGCGCTGATGAAACCGATAAAGTCAAGGCCCGCCTGGAGTACAGCCCCATCTCCAACCGGATGACGTTGCACCTATCACCGGGTATCGAATTTAATATTCCCCATGGGAGCCGTCTGAAGACCGTACTAGGCTTCGACTCGGGCGTCGTCACGAGCCCCCGCTTGGAGGACGCCGCCGGCGCCGTCACCATCAGTACCACCCCCGTCGCGTATACCTACGAGTACGAGGGTCGGTATACGGTGGATATGAATGGGGCAGTCGACACCCTGTACGTGTATACGGACCTCGTGGAACCACGCATCGTCGGTGATGTATTCGCCCCCCTCCTTCGAGCCATCCCCGCCTACGGGACGAACGGGATCATTATTTCGGATGTCTTCGACCGCGTCCAATACGTGCCGCTCCTACGGCGACAATTCGATTCGGTCGAGATATATATAAGAGACGACCTCGGTCAACCGATACCATTCGAGCAGGGAAAACTCGTGTCGACGCTTCACATCAGACGCTGTAAATCTAAACTGTTTTGATGATGACGAAAACCGGCCGCAACGTGTACGAGGACTACTACGTTCGACAGGTCGGTGGCAATCTACCGGTCTTCGTCGGCGGTCCTGGGCAGCGGGGACACGGCTTGGGTAATCTGTTCGGGAGCCTGTTTCTAAGCGCCATGCCGCTTACCAAGAGAGGTGCCGTGGCACTGGGGAAACGTGCGCTCAATACGGGCGTTCGCGTGGCGCACGACGTCGTTGCCGATGGGAACCTGAAACAGTCGATGAAACGACGCGCGAAGGAGGCCGGCGCCGACCTTCTCCACGGGCTGTTGAATGCACTGCCGAAAAAGCAACGCCGACCGCCGGGTAAAGCGGTGGCGGCGACGACTCTCGGTAAGAAGAAACGTCGTCGTCGAAAGAAACATGAGCCGCACGATATATTCAGCAGCGGCTAGAATTTCGACGTTCGTCGTACTGGAGACCCCCTACCGGAAGCCGTCGGCTAAGGACCCGCTACGCGAGCCTCATACGAGCGAGAACGTCTGCCTAGGCTTGACGATGAAGCAGCAGCTGCAGCTAGAATGGCATCGACAGTCGTGCGAGGGTGTGAAGAGCGAACTGGAGCTGTTCACCTTGCCGATAACGCAGACGAGCGTCGAGAGAGGTCAGTGGATCGATCACCAGCCGCTGACGACCCTCGACGCCGGCAGCCCCATCGAGTTCCTCATCCCGGGCTCGGGCGACGAGTATACGGACCTATCGAGCGTTAGACTGTACGTACGCGCCAAAATAACCCAAGGGGACGGTGCCGATCTCGCGCACGACGCTACCGTGGCCCCGTACAACAATTTTCTGCATTCGATGTTCAGTCAAGTCGACCTGTCGCTGAACGGCACGCTCGTGACGCCGTCGACCAATACGTATCCGTACCGGGCCTACCTCGAAACCCTGCTGAGTTACGGGAGCGACGCGAAAAAGACGCAGCTCACGGGGGCCCTGTGGTACAAGGACACGCCCGGTTTCATGGAGGCAACCGCGCAGGCTAACGGCGGGTACACCGACCGGCGTCACTATACGACAGTCACGAGGTGGAGCTGATGGGACGCCTGCACGTCGACGTGTTCATGCAAGACCGGTACCTACTGAACGGCGTCGACGTAAAGCTTCGACTGGTGCGCTCGAAGGACGCCTTCGCACTCATGGGCGTGGCGGGGGAATGGAAAATCGTCATACTGGAGACCTACCTGCAAGTGCGAAAAGCTAAAGTGAACCCGAACATCCAGCTCGGTCACATTAAGACGTTGGCGCAGGGAACGGTCAAGTACCCGCTACGTCGAGTCGACTGCAAGTCGTTCTCGATACCGCAGGGGACGATGTCTCACACGCACGAGAACGTCTACCTAGGCGTCCTCCCGAATCGCGTGTTCCTGATCCTCGTCGACAACGACGCCTATAACGGGGATTACACTAAAAACCCGTACAACGCGAAGCACCACAACATAAACTTTCTCGCTCTCTACGTCGACGGACGTCAGGTGCCGAGCAAGCCGTTGCAGCCGGACTTTGCGCGCGGGCGTTACGTCCGCAGCTACATGAACCTCTTCGCGGCAACGGGAAAGGCGTACGAAGACGAGGGGATCGACCTGACGCGCCACGACTTCGGTAACGGCTACGCCGTCTTCGGTTTCGACCTATCGCCCGACTGTTGCGACGGTGCGCATTTCAACGTCGTGCGTAAGGGGAGCCTGCGTTTCGAGGTCCACTTCGCGGTGGCCCTCCCCCAAACGGTGAACTTCGTCGTGTACGGGGAGTTCGAGACGGTGCTCGAGATCGACAAGAGCCGGAACGTCCTGTACGATCGCTAACACGCATGATGGACACGTTTCAGCTGCTGCGTCGCCTACGCGTCGACCCGTTCATTAAACACAGGGTCGTCGGTGTCGTGGCTAAAGACGCGCTACCCCTTAGAGGGGTAGTAGTCCTTTAGTGCTGCCCCTTAGAGGGGCAGTTCCCCTTAGAGGGGTAGAGTGATCGCCCATAGGTAGAGGCCGTTCGCGTCAAAGCCCACGACCGAGCGACACGGTCGCTCCCCGCCGCGTAGAACGGTTACGTCGGCCTCGTGATAGCGCGCGAAGATGATCGAGGGACCGCCGACGATCTGCGATTGTATGAGCTGGTGCAGGTCCTTCTTCGGCTCGTTGAAGAGCGTGAAGTGAATCGACAACGGGAGATCGTTGAACAGGTAGAGTAGCGTTAGACCCGGGACGCTGATGCCGTCTTTGAACATATCGATGCGACGCTGCTGGTAGAAGGTGAACTGCTTGTCGACGGCCTCTAAAAACGGGACCACGTCTCGGTTGTTATACCAAACGAGGAAGTCCCGTAGCGTTGTCATCCCTTCGTCGCGCCATACCGTCAGGCAACCCTCGTACGCCTCGGCGGAGATCCCTTCGCATTTCAGGTGGCTGTAGAACGCCTCCCGTGGCGGCAGTTCGCCGTCGTCTAGTTTTCCCAACGTGTCGACGTATTCGTAGGGAAAGTAGCCCTTCGTCACGCGACAGCCGTAAGCCTTCAGAAACTTATCGTAGCTGAAACCGGGGGCCAGGTAGTTAGTGATGTCCAGGAACTTGAGCGTCTCCGTCGTCAGGCACATGAAATTGTTCTGGCGTAGATGCGTCCTCAGGCGATCGGCGAGTACGGTGTACGGGGACTCGGCACCGCCCGCGTCGTCGGCAGCAGCGGCTCGCCATTCGGCGTCGAGCGCATCGATCGCTTCGAAGGTTCGGTCGTACGACGGTCGCAGAGCCGCGCACGCCGCTTCGCTCACGGCCTCCAGGGCGACGATCAGGCGCCGCGCTAGGTCGTTCGAATCGCCGGTCGTGACGAAGCATTGCGCCGCCTCGTGTCTGGGGACGTTCGAGGCGATACTCACGCTGAGTAGTTCGTGCCGGGCTATCCACCGGCATTTGGGGCTGTCCGCCGGCAGGTCGCTGTCGTGGAAGTAGCACTCGAAATCGAATGTCGCTCTGTACGGGTAGTAGCGGAGGTGGTCGGCCACGCAGATACCCTCATCGTCCAACTGTTGAAACACGGACGGCTTCGGACGGTAGACGCCGCCGGGGTAGACGTGGCGAACGCCACCCTTATACGCCGCTTCGTGCCTCCGTAGTTTATAGGCGGTTCGCCACAACGATTCACCGCACTTACTGCATAGGTACGATTGCGTATACCGCGCGACGTTGGGGATATACAAATAATGAGTGTCGTATAGATTGACGTTCATGGTAGTGGGGTACCGGTAGAGGGAACGCCGGATCAATTCGGCGGTCGATCCCCCCGTCGCCGACGTGGGTTCCATCAGTCGATACACGACGACGTTGGTTTCGAAGCATGTCTCCACCCGGTCGAGGTCGTTCAGCGGCACGCCGGCGAACGCGTAGGGACTCACCTCGCCGCCGCTGTAGTCGGCGTAGAGCCGTAAGGCGGGCGCCGTCAAACGGGTGGCGTTTACTACGGCAGCCGTGGCCGTAGCGGCTAGTAGTAGTCTTCTTTTGTGCAGGGCCAGGCAACGGAAGAGGCATAAATTGTCGGTGTACGGCTTACCGTATCGGTCTTTCGCGAGCACGACGATCGTCTTGCTCGTGTACAGGTAGGCGGGAAGTTGAGCTTTCAGACACCCGATAGGATGATGGATGATGGCATTGAGAAAGTAGGTAACGTTTGTTACCAATTCGACGACCCACCCCGAGTCGGGTCGTTGCATTATCACGTATTGAAGAACGTCGGGTTGTCGAACGGCGTCGAGGAAGCGGTCGAACTAGGCGGCGTCGGTAACGAGCATCGGGGCTTCGAGGAAGCGGCCGCAACAATTACAAGATGTGTGATAATACCGGAAACGTCCCGTATCTTTGTGTCGTAACACAAACCCAAAACTTAAGTTGATCTTAAACGCCTGAGTTTGTTCCGCGAACATTTGTCTTAGTCGGGGTTCGAGGACGGCCGTGTCCACGCAATCGGTCAGTTGATAATTGTATCTCGACTGGATAGGGCCAAGGAATGTAGACGTCCGTATACTAGACCAGTGCTCTTGCACGGTACGCCGTAGACCGGCCGACCACGCCGCCTCCTCCCCTTCATCGTCATCGGGCTGTGGTGGTGGTGGTGGTGGCGGTGGCGGTGGTGGTACTACCCTTTTTTCAGTGCCGCAGGATTTCGAAATTCTCAAATGTCTCAACATATCACAACGACGAACAAACGCTTTACCGCATTTCGGGCAGGTACCCTCATCCCGAATTCCGCTAGCGCATTTCTTTACATGTTTTGTTAGTCCACTACGAAAGGTATACTTCCGATCACAATTTGGGCATTGGTGTTGCTGCTGCTGCTTACACGTATTTCCCACCATTCTAACGACGACTCGATGCGACGCTGCTGGTAGAAGGTGAACTGCTTGTCGACGGCCTCTAAAAACGGGACCACGTCTCGGTTGTTATACCAAACGAGGAAGTCCCGTAGCGTTGTCATCCCTTCGTCGCGCCATACCGTCAGGCAACCCTCGTACGCCTCATCCCGAATTCCGCTAGCGCATTTCTTTAAATGTTTTGTTAGTCCACTACGAAAGGTATACTTCCGATCACAATTTGGGCATTGGTGCTGCTGCTGCTGCTACTGCTGCTTACACGTATTTCCCACCAAACTAACGACGACTCGATTGCATACGGGGCAAACAGGCATGATGTTGCAGCGAGCAACGCCAAACACGTTCTTAGTTGAAACGAAGCTCTACACTACCTATATACGGGTGGTGGTGGTGGTGGTGGTGGTTACTACCGCTAGGGCTACTGTTTACCAGGTTGACACGGCTGCTGCGATCTTTGACCTAGTTACGGTGAGACGGAACGGTGGAGCTAAAATTAGCGTGCCTACGGTGAGTGCGTGTATGCTGCAGCCTTTATTACAGGCGAAGTATAGGAATGGGTTGCAGGAGGGATTTTCGTAATAGTAAACAAGAGCGTTTATACGTTTTCAACGTTTTATTAAGCGTCATACAACAAGCAACGTGCTTTATTAAGCACCAACATATTCGAATAAGCAGGCGAATTTTTCTATTAAAGTTTTCTCCATTAAAGTTCGTTTTATTAAGCGATATTCATCAGAGTGTCAAGCGTGCTTTATTAAGCACCAACATAGTAGAATAAGCAGCAGGCGACTTTTTCTATTAAAGTTCTTCTTTTCGGATATATATTAAGCAGTAGTTTTTTTAATAATAAAGTTCTTAATGCAGTTAAACAATGTTCGTAGATATATTAAGCAGCAGTTTTCTCCATTAAAGTTCATTTTATTAAGCAATATTCAGAGTCCGGCTCTTCTCAGCAAGTAGACCGTTACCGCAGCCTCCAGCCTCGCGTAGTTGAAGGGGCTGGTCCAGTCGGTCTCGAGTAGCCAAGCGGTTACCCGTTTCACGAGTTCGGGTTCAGCTTTTCGATCCGCGTGGGGAGCGCATTGGTCGTGTAGATTCAATACCATGCGCGTCAGGCACGGGATTAACGAACGATCCAGGTAGGAGGCCAATACGGATCGGTAGAAACGATCGCACTTGTCGCTCGCATCCGTGAACATTAGCCGATAGTGTCGGCTAGGTCGCCCGGCTCGTTACCCCTGTATATGCACGAACGGGCATCCTTCGTCGGCCTCGCACTCGCCGCAGTAACGTCGGGCGCGTCCGAGTACGGTTTCCCCGACCGCCTCGGCAAAATTTTTCATCAGATTTTTCATCAGATCCCCGTCCCGCGATCTTAAGAAGAGCGGCGGCTCGTAAAGCGGTAGCTGCGGTGACGACTGGCCGGTCCCGGGTCGCGCGTTCGAGGACACCGATGAGATTATTATGGTAGGTTGCGACTCCGGCACGACCGGGTATAGGCTCGCGTACGTTGGCGGTGCCGGTGGCGACGCTGTCGAGTTCGAATACGACGGCTGGCAAGCGGCTAGCGTCGGCTGATAGGTAGGCGCCTCCAACAAGGGCGTCCATAGAGCGACGGCGGCCTCGAGCACGGCGAGGGGTGTTGGGTCCTCCGCCTTGACGGGGCAGCCGCCGTCCATCGGCGGGGCACTCAAAGCCTCGGCGATTATACGATCGAGTGCCTGCGACGGCTGCTCGTCGATGTCCTACAGCACAAAAGCGAAGCTTTAGCGGGGAATACGATTTTACTCGTCGTCGTCGTCGTCGTCGCTTTTCTTACTCACACTCCGAGCGGTGTACGTCGACAGGGGTCCCCACGATGTCTTTCGTACGGTGATCGCCTCGATGACCGTACCGACGAGCTGTAGGATGGTATCACGCAGTTTTTCGGGGGTCATCGAGGCAAGATAGTCGGCCTTGTAGGAGACGAGGCCGGACATCACATTGTCGAATAGGCTGAGCCAGAGTTCGTCAGTCCCCTCCGGGTCTTCCCTCACCATCATTCGGACCGAAAAATTATGTTTCGGCACGCTCTGTACCCCGTGGGATAAACACACCTTAGACCCGCTCACCGATCGAAACACCTTACGACGACACTGGGTACAGCCCTCGTACGTGCACTTACTTCTCCACGCAATAGCGGAGACCCTCACGTCTGTCGCTAGCGAATAGAGACCGTCTTCCGCCTGTAGGAGATCGCTTACACTCACCGAGGGTGGTACGTAGAGTAACGGTGGTGGCGACGACGCCTTGGCCGGCTCCTCGACGACCGCGACGCTAGGCTCGGTGACCGCTGCTACGGGCGCGCAAATGCCGGCAACGACGGGCAACGCCTGGGTTACGGGTGCGCAGATGCCGGCAACGACGGGCGACGCCTGAGCTGTTGTAACCGTCGCTGCTGTCGGCTTTGCCTTCTTCTTTCGCTTAATAGGCGGTGGGGCCGTCACGACTAGGTCTTTCGCCGCTTGAGACATGACTGAGGAGGAGAAGAATAAACGACGTTAAGACAGCGAAAACCGGGTGAATACATAGACGCTCTTAGCCTAACTACTTATAAGAACGCGGTGAATAGCGCGCGTGCGTTCGAACACGGATACCGCAAAACAGCCGAGCCTGGCAAGGTTATTGAAAATACAAAAAAGGGCTCGGTTATGGAGTGCACAAACGGTGCGTTGCTTTTATAGAGTATTATTTTCGAATATATGTTTACCATAAGATTCTCCAGTCCTTACAGTCCCTTATAGATCGTTTATTTTATACTTTTAAGCTTTTATTTAAAAAAATTAACATTACGCAACCCGTCTACGTGACGAGGCCTACGTGCCCCTCGTCAGGCGTTTATAGACACGCCTACAGCAAGCGGCGTAAACAACATTCCGTTACAAGTCGTTTATGGAAGTACACGGCATTTTTCGACTAGTCTAAACCGCGAGAGATTCACGAACGGTACGTAACTACCGGTCTCCCTTTTAACATTTACGCAATATTCCTTCTATACGCGCAGTTTCGTTTTAATATTTAAGCGATATTTACAAAACTACTGTTCCCTTCGATAACTAAACTACCGCCGCCGTGGGACTATTTCGTTGTATATTTTATTATTTAAACGGTAGAATTTACGACCTTTTTTAACCACTGTGGGATTATTTCGTTGTATATTTTATTATTTAAACGATAGAGTTTACGACTTTTTTTCTTACAGAACAAAGGAGCTATGATAGCATCACCGGGTTTTACTACCCTCAGCGGCCCTTACATAGGCCGTGGTGTTACGACGCGTGTTGAAACACCGCGATGGACTGGCGCTGGCCGAGGCGATACGCGTCACCCACCACCCGCTGTTAGCCGGGGCATATCCCAGCCTGGCGTCGGACGAGGCGCGCCGCGACAGGCGCCTCCTGTTACGTTACCCCCACCGCCGCCGTCGCCACAACACTCGGACGATGCACCCGCTGCGGCCGCCGGCCGGGACACGTGGCTACCTCCACCACCGCCGCCGCTGTATCGGCGCCGCGCGTTACCGGCCGCTCTCACAGGGGTCGTGCCTGGCATACGATGCCCCACTCAACAGCAGCGCGTAGCCGGCCGTGGCTCGGTACTCGCCGCCAACGATCCGCCACCTCGTCGACATGCACAGATTGGAGACGGTTTCGGGGCCTATACGGGTCCCTCTCTAGGCTATCACGGCGGTGGCCCACCTAGGGCTTACGGCATACGGTGGGCCTGATATTATTATGAGATATGTTAAATACCTATAGTATAGTATAATACAATAGTTTGATCACCGTCTCTTTGCCTGTGTTCACAACACCGTTATTATCCGTTTGAGCTCTATATTCCAACTAGTTGTCCTGAATCCACTATAAATACAACTTCAGCTTAACAATACCCTTATTAGAAAACGAACTTACATCTACCTAGGTTACGGTATGAATAATACAGTAGCGTTATTCTCCAATTCAGACCAGCGTCGTTCTATGTTATACGCGACTGGACTTTGGACGCCTGTTAACAATTACGCTTGGCGTCGCCTCAACAACAACAACAACACCGGAGCCCCGCCTACAACTAGACCACGCGTCATACCGGCTACAGGTTTGTAAAAGGGAGCGAACGAACACCTACACACGCGGCTAGCATAACCACCAGAAGGCTTAGTATAACCACCACTAGGGGCGCGCTACCACTTATCATAACAAGCATAGTCGCTAGGGGCGCACTACCACTTATCATAGCAAGTATAGTCGCTATGGGGCAGCGGTGTAATGGAGCATTGATTAATTAATTAATTAATTAATTAGCAAGTATAGTCGCCAGGGGTGTACTACCACTTAGGGCGCTACCACTTATCATAGCAAGTATAGTCGCTAGGGGGCAGCGGTGTAATTAATGGAGCATTGGCGCCATACTAATTAGTGACACTCATCAATCATACTTTTTTTATAAGTAAGCTCTCAAAAGCCAATTAAGATAACACGTTTTTTATAAGTAGATTTTTTTGACAGGTCATCAATCATTCATTTTTTATAAGTAGGAATCCATTTGGCGTGGCTGATCCACAAATCCTTTGATCTCCTTTGATCTTCGACGCTGTCTATGTGGTCCTGCCGCCCCTACCTACTACTCACATGGTCGCGAATGATGACCACCCAGCTACACCAGAAGGTTGGAGCGATGTCGCGATTGCACCTCCCATTGTCGTGACATCCGAGCCAGAGCCTGTAGTGGTCGATCCGGTTGATCCGGTCGATCCAGTAGGTCATGGAGGGCAAACAGAACAAGCACTCAAGGCACCTAACGGGTTAGGGTCACCAACACCGATTGTCCTTCAGTCGCCAGCTGCTGTCAGATGTTCATCACGAGCTATCAAACCTGTTGTTAAGTTGAATTTGTGATTATTCACCCAGTTACTCTTAGTATAAGCTTGCTATATTAGTCGCAGATGGTTCTTTAGAATAGTTCTATTTTAAGGTGGAGAAATGTTGTATATTTATGTAACGGGTACTAGTTGTAAGTATCCGTCCGTGTTTTGTACCGTTTCTGCTATACATACCAGAGGACTCTGGGATACCGCCAACCTCGTGTAGTTGATTACTATTCGTAATCTGTCTCCTTAAACATGCAAACTTCACAATACACAACAAGTATCTTCGAAGTGGTTGTGAAGATTCTGGTGCTGTGGTACCTGGCCGTCCATATATATATATATATATATTATAAAATATTACATAAAATGAAAGGCTAACTAAAGCTTAACATATACTTTAACTGACGAATATACATCCATAAATTTAGATCCAGGGGCAGTGCCCCCTTGCACCCCGCAGGCACCAATTGCGTAGTTGAATCAAAGAAAACGAAACTTATTTAAATTGTGATAATAGTCCACCTATCATCATGTACACACGAAGAAGCAGACACCCGGATGCTGGTGCATACTGCAGATGGTGTCACGCAAGGAAGACTGTCATGAGAAGAGTTGACACTGATGTTGTTGTGCTAGCCGTCAGTTTCGCTCGCAGACGTGGCTGTGAAAGTCCTGTGGTAGCGATCGGCACAGGGAAATCATTCCGATACGTCGATGCAACTGCTATTGCACACGGGCTTGATCTCGACAAGTGCTAGGCATGTCTTCCATGCACTGACCAGGTGTGATACAACATCGTGTTTCGTTGAAAGAAAAACGCAACGCTTTCAGTGCTGATCGAAAAGATTCCACCAACACAGGATGCCCTCATGCAACACCTGCTGTGAGTGGGCTACCAGGCTTGCCACGTCTAGGGGCCAGGCCCTTCTGAAAGCACCACACTTGCCCAGTCCATGCAGTAGACTTCGTCTGGACTCGAAAGGAGAACGTCTCAGAATGGGAGGTGCAGTTGATGACACTGCCACCTGCAGGCACAGCTTGCCATGCGATCATCAATTGTGGCTGCACGAAAGCTGCAGAGGACAGTGTCTGTGTTTCAAAGCCAACCTGCGCTGCAAGCACAATGCTGTGCCAATGCGGCGGATGTCAGGGAGATGTGTGAAATGTTTTGAAATCGTTGCTGTATATTTCGAAGGTATAGGCATCATAATCTAACGTTTGAAGTGACATTCCCCGTTTTAGAGAATATCTAACACCCTTAACTTCGTCGCATCCCAATTTGACACCAACTTCAAGGCTCAATGATATGTAGATATTAAGACACGGGAATAACAGGCTTTGTCTGCCGCCATCTTCCAAAATGGCGGATGTATCAAAATGGCAGGTATATTTAAAATCAATGAAGTCAAAAGTAATGTATTTGAAATCATCGCATCTAAAAAACATACATTTTGGCACCAACTTTGTGGCTCTACGTTGTGCAGCTCTTGAGATATGGGAATTATATGCTTTGAAGGGCGCCATCTTTAAAAATGGCGGATGTGAATGTCGGAGAAGTCAAAAAGTAACAAATCTGAATTCTCCGACCCATATAATATATATCTAGACACAAACATTATTGCTCTATATAACGCAGATATGGGGAAACTGAATCTGGCGGCCATTTAAACAAAAATAGCCGCCATTTCTGAATGCAGCAAAATCTGGAATGCCTCCAATCTTTATAATGATTTCTTTTGTTTGGTGTATAGAATAGATGTGCAAAGTGTCTTGCTTTTAGTTGTGCTTTTATGCACAATCTTTTCACCTATTCGATGGATTATACGGGAATAACAGGCTTTGTCTTCCGCCATCTTTCAAAATGGCGGATCTATGGTAAAGTCAATGATGGTCAAAAGTAATGTACCTGACATCATCGCATCTAAAAACATCAACTTTGTGGCTCTATGTTGTGTAGTTCTTGAGATATGGGAATAATATGCTTTGAAGGGCACCATCTTTAAAAATGGCGGATATAGACATGTTGACGAAGGTAAAATGTTATCCTTTTTGAAATCGCTATCCTCCAGGCTATTCAAAAACGTAAACTATACGGCTCTGCCTAACACAGTTATTAAAATATCTTTACATTTATATTGACGATCGCCGTCTTTAAAAATGGCGGATGTGAATGTCGGAGAAGTCAAAAAGTAACAAATATAAAATCTTTGACCTATAAGGCCTACATCTAGACACAAATATTGTTGTTCTATGTAACGCAGTTATTAAGATATGGGGAAAGTTCTTTTGGCGGCCGCCATTTCTGAACGCAGCAAAATCTGGAATGCCTCCAATCTATAAACAAATGGTTCCGTTGGTGTACAGAACAGATGAGCAAAGTGTCTTGCTTTTAAAAAAAATGCACAATTCCGTTATTTTTCTGCACATATCCGCTGGACTATAAGGGTCACACCTAGAATTCTAGTACAAATAAGGTTTATTGATGGATTATTCACCACAAGGGTGTCTAGAAACAAAATCTCTCGGTTGCCACTTGGCACCATTAGGCTTTTTTTATTTCATAAATCCAACATGGCCGCCACCATATCAGTGTAAGCATTCATTATCATAATTATTGTGCAGCCGTAATGTCCCATGGCTGGGCGAAGGCCTCAGCATGTCGTTTCAAGATATGTCCTGTGCCACTTGGGTATAGGCAGACCAATGTTAGACCAACATCATTTTGCTCATTGGGCCAACGTAAGCTTATTCTGTGTGCGTGGTTTTTGTGTTGGCCCAACGTAGGTTTATAATACACTTCCGTTGGGCCAACGTTGGGCCACGCGTGTTTATTCCGGGTGAGATTTATGCTCGTACAATTTCGGTCTAGTGTTTAGTCAGTGGACACTATACCTTGGTTACATATTGCAACTTACATATGACGACATTGGCCTTGGTTGTTAATAATATTATTGATTAATATGGAACTACTCATAACATGACAACATGACACAATCACATCACTACACTTAATTTAATAACTTTTTAATAACACACACACACACACACATAAACACACACGCAGACACACACAACACATACACAACATACACAACACACACGCGCGCACATAACACACGCACGCACACACTCACTCACTCACTCACTCACTCACACACTCACTCACTCACTCATTCACTCACTCATAGATTAGCCTCATTGCGTGTGAGTTGTAATGCTAGAATTGTTCCAGTTCTTCACCAGAGCACTCCTCTCTCTAATGTGTGGCTGCTTTATTCCTCGCCAAAGTCTTCCTTGTCCAGGTGCCATTGCGATCATTGGTGTAGTTTCTGCAATTATTATGATAATGCAGGATTATGTCTGTATAACAAAATACTGCAGTTTTTTCTGACTTTTACCAATACATTACAGAATAACCTTAATTTTGGATACGTACCGTAAAAAACGTAATCACCCAATTTAAATATGTTTATTATAATTCTGATAAATTATTTTTAACCCAATGAGTGCTGTTGATATATGGCCTACAACTAAAAAGTGATATCTGGATATACTATTAAACACTATACTGGTGAACTGCAGTCACCACATATTAATAAATTATTGAAGTATTGCTTTGGTAAATAAAAGCCAAAATAGTGCTTATAAATATTCAATAAATGCAATACAAATTAGGCAAAAGATGGTCTTTGCGGCATATTATTTACTGTTACACAAGCCTCTGTTCTGATATAGTCTTAATAAGAAATCACTGAAGAGTAAATTGTGATCACCTGTAGAAGCGGCATATTATTAATCCAATGATCCTTTAATCCACACACCAAAGCCAGGAGCAGTCTCACACCATCAAACATCTGAGGACTTCTGAAATTCTGACCCTATAACCATAGGCCAGCAGCTGCCAGGCAGAAGCCTGAAACAATATATTGCACAATTTGTTAGGGTAATTATCCCATCCACTATTCCACTCCAGGGGTGAAAAGCACCCCAGCACTCATTTGATATCAGCAGGGGAGCTTTCAAGCTCAACAAACAAGTCTCTGCAATCAAAGATATATAGGCACAAGGTAGCTAGCTACAAGACAACAAATAAGAAAGAATTTCATTCTAAGCATACTAGTTGCCACTAATTTGGGAAATGTGTGGGGATGGGAAAGTCATTCAATAATAATTCTTTGCAAAACTCACTGGGTAACAATGATGTCGGAAATACATTATTAGTTAAGCAGGTAGTCTGGATTTTACGGAGGCATATTTAAGACCTAAGTAAAAATAAATAAAAGTCGTAATTACGTGATTAAAAGTCGTAAATACGACTTTAAAGTCGTAATTACGATATTAAAAAGTCGTCATTACGATATTAAAAAGTCGTACACATTATGAATTTTAAATACATTTTCTCTCGGTATAAGGCCTTTCAAAAAGCCGTTATATATACTTGTTATTTTTTATCGAAGCGTATTTCTTGGAGAAGCAGAGGATGTTGGCAAGCTCCGCGCATGCGCGAAAATCAGGTAATATTACTGAACGCCGGAAGTTTGCCAGTCATTCTGTTGAGAACGTTCGAGAGGGAAGGTTGCTCCGTTGGAGTCCGCTTTCGTTCCATAGACCCACAATATAATCAGTTGTCTGACGTGGTGAAATCATCCATGCGTTATACTAATAAAACACGACGCTTTGCTGGGAACCCTCGCTGTTATCATTTGCAATAAAGTTTATAAACGTGCATTTCAAATCCCCAACACAAGCGTTAGCCGTAACAAAACTTGTCATCGACTCGACAACGAATGGACGACCTGTATACACTGCTAGTGTTACTGTTGCATTATAATTAATCCTTAATTAACTATTATTTAAATGGGTTGTAACTGATCCGGTTCCGGCCGATCGGTTATGAATCACGATGCTCAATATACAGTACTAACTAGCAACAGTAAGAGGAACGTAACATTATGGCTGCTGATATAGAGCAATGGGTAACAACAGCAAAAACAATGCTACAATAAAGGACCTATACATATAACGCGTACAAGAAAACAACGAGAAGGACGGAACATAAACAACTTGGTGTCTTCTCCAAATATGGCCATAAATAAATAATGTTGACTCCTATTTCATGCGAGTAAATGTGTTACAAAATAAAGAGTGCAATGCAAGACAGACAAAATGTGATTCGGGGAATTCATTTAGCAAATGTAACGAAAACCTCAGGTTCGTTCTCAATATAGAGCCGCAACACAACACTTGTGTGGGTCACTCCACTCCAGAGTGTGGCAACAACACGTTTTTTTTATTCACTACTAATACCCACTCTGGATACCCGGCGATCCCACATCGCTCTGCCAGCTACACACCACACCTGTCCACGGTCCGTGCTGGGCTCAGCACCCTGTTAGTTTTCCCATTGGCGACCACGTTAACGTTTTGTGTGATTATAAGAAAACGTGACCTACACAATTTCTTAAACTTCTCACCTGCTGTTATTATCATCTCATTGACATGCTGGTCGAGTTTAGTCCAAATCTAATATTTCGAGCTCTCGTAAAATGCCTGTATGTGTGACACGTACCCGTCAATATTTACGAATGGATGCAGGCAGTAATCCTGCTAAAGGGTCAACTAGCCAAATTGCTGCCAAATACCCTTCCGCTTAATAAAATCAGCTACATATACACAATGTTACTGTCAACAGCGTCTACAATAAAACCTGGACGTCTGACTACTCAAATGCACTTATGCCAGAGCAGGTATATTTTGTTTAAAAAAATCATTTCTCAAAAATACATTGCACTTTTTTCAGGAAGTCCAAGTATGTCGTAACCCCTGCTGTCGTTCTGAGCTTTATGCTACAACCAGTTATGCTGCTACACCTCGGCCCATAGCATGGCACCAACCCTGTGGCTCCCCTGCAGGCCACCGACTCCCTACTGTTCACGCTATGCTGCACATAACAACTGTCGCTGATAATAAAACTGGACAATTTTCAATACTCAGCTTACATATTCAATCTATAAATTCTAAATTTGATGACCTAGTTTCATTCGTTAGCTCACTGCAGGACATAAATTAAAAATTTAGTGTAATTTGCCTACAAGAATGTTGGATATCAAACATAACCGACTTAGCAAATATACAACTACCTGGGTACGCTTGTATTGCTCAAGGAAAGAGTAGTAGTAACAATGGTGGATTAACCACATATATTGACAAAAGATTCCAACATATAGTAAAACTAAACATAAATACATACGAACACTGGGCGGGACCAAGTATTAATGTAACTGGAGGTGGTTTATCAAAACCAATTACTATTGACAACATATACAGACCTCCGAGTATGGTAAGAGAACATGTCAGGCAATTTATTAATGAATTCACCACACTTATCTTGTTAATAGAACTATCGAACACAAACATTAGCATTGCCGGAGACTTCAATCTTAATCTCCTCAAGATAAACGAAACACCAATTTGCAGTGAATTCTTCGATCTGTTGACATCTCACAGCTTATTTCCACAAATTACACTTCCCACAAGATTATCACACTCAGATGGCACCTTAATTGACAATATATTCTGTAAAAGTCGGAGTTCTCTATCCATAACTACATCTGGTATATTAATAAATAAGATATCCGATCACCTCCCTTGCTTTATTCTCTCAGAAATTTCGTTAGTAAATCAACCAAACCCTAGATGGATTAAAATTAACACAATAAACAATAAAGCCATTCAAAATATAATAAATTACATTAATTCGACTGATTTGTAAATTACTTGAAAAAAAATTGAAGACAGACCCTAATCTAAGGTACGACATTATATTCGAAGTAATTGAACTGTCCAAGAGCAAGCATATGGTAAGTATATTAGTTAAGTTTAATAAATACAAGCACACAAAAATCAATGGATTACCTCGGGTCTACTAAAATGCATAAAGTTTCGAGATAAATTATATAAGAGAATGAAACCTGCAAATCCCAATTCAAGGGAATACGAAATTATGCGTAAAAATTACTTTAAAAACTTATGGTACCATATTAAAGAGAAGCGTACGTGAATCCAAACAACATTATTTTGCGTCAACTTTCGCTAAATATAAATCTGATATCAGAAACACGTGAAAAACTATAAATGAAATTATTTCAAGAAAAAACAGTAAGAATAGTTTTCCCGAATCATTCAGTATAAATAATATAGAAACTACAAACACTCTAGATATAGCTAACGCATTTAACACCTTCTTTACAAATATCGGCAGAAAACTGGTTAATAACATAACATATTTAGGTGACAAAGATGTTACGCATTACCGTGATAAACATTTTAACTGCCAATGTGTACTTAACAACGTTGACGAACTAATTGTACAAAAAACAATCGACTACCTTCCGTCTAAAAATAATACCGGGTCTGATTTAATTTCAACCAATTAGCTAAAACAAATCGCACCTAAAGTAATAAAATCTTTAGCGCTACTTATAAATCAAGTTTTTAATACGGGAATATTCACTGAAAAACTAAAGGTGGCCAAAGTTATTCCGTTATTTAAAAACGGTGACCCATCAATAATCAACAACTATAGACCAATTTCTCTCCTGCCTGCTATATCTAAAGTATTGGAAAAATTATGGGAAATCAAGTATCTTCCTATTTTGAAAGTAACAACTTTTTTCGAAATCCCAGTATGGCTTTCGTTCTGGTCATTCGACGGAATATGCTGCATTAGACCTTGTAGATCGTATAACAATCTACATGGGTAATAATAAGGCATATTTCTTGATCTCTCTAAAGCATTTGACCTTAGACCACAATACATTATTTTGTAAATTAAAACAATACGGCATTGAAGGGGTGTCTCTAAAACTTTATGAAAGTTATCTATCAAATAGAACACAATATGTAGAAATTAATTATGTAAAATCTGATATTTTATCTATAGAAACCGGAGTACCCCAAAGCTCCATTCTTGGACCAATTCTGTTTATTATTTATATTAATGACTTTTCTCAAGCGAGCCAATTGTTAAATTTTATAATCCTATGCAGACGACACTACTTTGAAGAATGAGCAATTTCACAATCTTACACACCGATGATGCTGATACATTGATTACTGAAGAACTCCACAAAATTAATGAATGGCTCGAAATAAATTAACTTTCTCTTAACATAACTAAATCTAAATTCATGGTTTTGCACACACCAAAAACATACAACACACCTATTCCTAAAATCAATAATAGCATAATTACAAAAGTTGACAGTTCTAATTTCCTGGGATTAACATTGGATACACTTCTAAACTGGAAAAAAACACTCTGAAAATGTATCAAACAAATGTTCCAGAATAATCGGTATACTAAATAGACTTAAACAAATTCTGCCAATGAGAATAAAAATAATATTATATAATACATTATTAGTACCACACATAACTTACTGTCTTAACAACATAAGGGTACCTCTCTAAAAAATTAATCAACTTCAGAAAAGGGCTGTACGCATAATAACTTTGAGTCATTTTTATGCTCATGCTGACCCGTTATTAAAAACACTAAACTTACTAAAAGTGAATTATATTTTAGCCCTTCAAGAATAAACATTTTACTATAAATTTATAAATATCAAATTACCTGCTCACCTTCTACATTGGAAAATAGCTACAAGTACCATGATTCATGGTCACAATACACGCAACCAACACAAAATTCACATTTACGGTACACATCATTCGTTTACAAAACAATGTTTTAAATACAGTTTAGCTAATACAATTAACAACACTTCCCTTAGTGTGACAGCTAAACTGTATACACACAGTTGACATGGTTTTTTAACTACGCTAAGAACCATTTCATTCAAAATTACAACAACACGTGCACAAACATTAACTGTTATGCCTGCTTGTATACACGCAATCAACCACAATGACCTCACCCGCACACAAACACCATAGAATACTTTTACCTGCTTACCTCACCACATTCTATGAACATACATCGTATAATAAAATAATATATCCTGTTTTGTTCACTGACGATGTATCTTATTTTATGTTACTGTTTATGTCTTACATAATAGACAACATACTTTTTTTTCAACAGAAACTGAACTATAATTATACTATGTGTGGTTCCCACGGTAGCGACTTCTTTTCAAGTCTTAGTGGGTGTCTCCATCATCCTCATTGTACACGTTTTTTATACTATAATATTATAATTTGTCATATTATTATTGGATGTACAGTCTGGATAAATAAATCCACTTCTGTTCTGTTCTGTTCGCTATCCACTTCAACGCAGAGTTCCAAAGGTCAATTGACGGCCACTCCCAGTCTATTCTTAGTCACCACACCTGGCTTATTATATAGCAAATGTTTATGTAAGTTGTACCAGGTTGACCTTCTGTAATCCGCCGACTGCAACTACCGTCGAACTAATTAAAACGAAGAAAGTACTCCAGCAGTATCTTGTCTATTATCTAACATACTCAAAATGTATCTTATAGTATATATGTATGTTTTATTATTGTGTACAACTTATTATCCACCTTATCGTATAAGGTATTGAAATATATACATGCATACATACTTTTTTATTTTGATATACTTACTAATTCATTAATTACCACATTCATTTATTTTATTTATGTACTTTTAAAATACACAGTGTATGCACGCGTTCGTGAAGACTTTAATCACCGATATGATGGTGTTTAAACGCATTTATTATTATGATTATCGACTACATACTCCTGGCGTCCTTGTTTCAGATTATGCGGCCAAGTATTCCATGTCAGCACGCTTGCGATCAGTTTATCTGCAATACGACGTGCAAGCTGAAGAGATGCAGAAAGTTCATATTGACGTCACCGGCTTCTCCCTGGAACATAAGCAAACGGGGACATCCAGCAACGAGACACTGTTGCAGCCTTACTACATCACCGTCAAGGCTATCACCGGGACTGGGCGCTCCGTGACGGTGTCTTCAGGCGGGGGTCTACATCGACATGAGGTCTTTGATTTGATATTCCACGTCGATCTCTCGTGGAGTCAGACTGAACTGGGAGACAACTCGTCCGTAGCCGTGTACTACGAAGTATTTGATGAAGAAAGCAAGGTGATAACTTATGGTATTTAATGACGTATGCGGATTTCATATGAAGCAGTTATGTTTTCACTGCTAACAATTACATTTGCTAATTCTTTCTGTATTGCTAACTAATTTAATTTATAAATGTTTGGCTGTTAAAGTAGTATGTAGCGCAATGCGTATTATAATTATGTTATCCTAAATGATATAACTCTAGAGCATAATACACTTTTTTGGCAATATGCGCCAATAATAAATCAGCTGGTACTTAGACGTATCACAATAACAGTATGTCCAAACAACGTCATGTGTCCGTTTGCAGGTGGATGAAACGTGTTGGTCAATCGGCAGTACGCCAGGTGGCGCTGATGTTCAGCCATTGGTCAGCATAGGGACGACGTCTTTCGTCATGAACATATCGTTGGTTATTGCTGGAGAATCAAACGTACTACGTGACGCTAGTGTCCGTCAACGGCGCTGGTCTGAAGACATCCAACATATCACAAGGTGGTTATGAACCACCTGACCACCTATCCATTACATGACCTGTTGCCTAGCAAAAGTTTCGTAAAACCATCAAAAATGAATGCCAAACACGTGGTGCATTCGTGCAATTCGTCGTGAATTCTGTTGAAATTCTGGCTAGAATAGTGATTCATTCTGTATGGCAACAACATAAGGCAAAGTTTGTAAAGTGACAACTGTAGGTGAGAATGTTTGATTTATGAGATGTCATGCAGCAACAGTAATGTAATTCACATGTATAACCGTTATCAACATTGGCGGCAAACGTAAAGCTTGACGGAGGTCACCGCAAATTTTGATTGTGACGTAGGCAAAACGCGACGTACTGGATACATCAATTACTCTGTTTCTTGTCAATCTTCCGAACCAGTTCCTATAATTATCCAGAAAGTATGGCTGCTAAATTTTATTCTCATTGATGCTATTTACCAATCCAAACGATAACATAACTTGGACCAGACAAACAGAACACAAGAAGCACCAGTTGCTACATGCAATAGTTGTAATGCCGTGCTTCCAGGTGGCGCCATACTGACGGTGCCGCCCAAGGCAGACAATATGACGGCGGTGACCAAGGACACGCAGCCGTTTGATGCGACGTCGTCGAGTGAGTCGGCGGTCAAAACGACACGCCAGGACTATGTGGATGTCGCCTGGGAGAGATCGCCAGCGGAGGAGCACACTGGCGGCGTGTGTGACTCTGTGAGTCATCTACGTATTGATACGCTAACTTCGGGGTAGCGTGAAAGTATCTCCTCCTATCATTGGTGCATGTGTCAACGACTCTAAACTTGGTAGTGTATAGTAGTATATCGTCCTATCAGTGATGTGTCTGTGTCAACGACTCTAACCTTGGTGGTGTATAGTAGTATCTCGTCCTATCAGTGATGTGTGTGTGTGTGTGTGTGTGTGTGTGTGTGTGTGTGTGTGTGTGTGTGTGTGTGTGTGTGTGTGTGTGTGTGTGTGTGTGTGTGTGTGTGTGTGTGTGTGTGTGTGTGTGTGTGTGTGTGTGTGTGTGTGTGTGTGTGTGTGTGTGTGTGTGTGTGTGTGTGTGTGTGTGTGTGTGTGTGTGTGTCAACGACTCTAACCTTGGTGGTGTATAGTAGTATCTCGTCCTATCAGTGATGTGTGTGTGTTTGTGTGTGTGTGTGTGTGTGTGTGTGTGTGTGTGTGTGTGTGTGTGTGTGTGTGTGTGTGTGTGTGTGTGTGTGTGTGTGTGTGTGTGTGTGTGTGTGTGTGTGTGTGTGTGTGTGTGTGTGTGTGTGTGTGTGTGTGTGTGTGTGTGTGTGTGTGTGTGTGTGTCAACGACTCTAACCTTGGTGGTGTATAGTAGTATATCTTCCTATCAGTGATGTGTGTGTGTGTCAACGACTCTAACCTTGGTGGTGTATAATAGTATCTCTTCCTATCAATGGTGTGTGTGTGTGTCAACGATTCTAACCTTGGTGGTGTATAGTAGTATCTCGTCCTATCAGTGATGTGTGTGTGTCAACGACTCTAACCTTGGTGGTGTATAATAGTATCTCTTCCTATCAATGCTGTGTGTGTGTCAACGATTCTAACCTTGGTGGTGTATAGTAGTGTATCGTCCTATCAGTGATGTGTGTGTGTGTCAACGACTCTAACCTTGGTGGTGTATAGTAGTATATCTTCCTATCAGTGATGTGTGTGTGTGTAAACGACTCTAACCTTGGTGGTGTATAGTAGTATATCGTCCTATCAGTGGTGTGTGTGTGTGTCAACGACTCTAACCTTGGTGGTGTATAGTAGTATCTCTTCCTATCAGTGACGTGTGTGTGTCAACGACTCTAACCATGGTGGTGTATAGCAGTAACTCGTCCTATCAGTGATGTGTGTGTCAACGACTCTAACCTTGGTGGTGTGTAGTAGTATCTCTTCCTATCAGTGGTGTGTGTGTCGTGCGTCAACGACTCTAACCTTGGTGGTGTATAGTAGTATCTCCTCCTATCAGTGGTGTGTGTCAACGACTCTAACCTTGGTGGTGTATAGTAGTATCTCCTCCTATCAATTGCGTGTGTGTCAACGACTCTAACCTTGGTGGTGTATAGTAGTATCTCCTCCTATCAGTGGTGTGTGTCAACGACTCTAAACTTGGTGGTGTATAATAGTATCTCTTCCTATCAGTGGTGTGTGTGTCGTGTGTCAACGACTCTAACCTTGGTGGTGTATAGTAGTATCTCCTCCTATCAGTGGTGTGTATCAACGACTCTAACCTTGGTGGTGTATAGTAGTATCTCCTCCTATCAGTGGTGTGTGTCAACGACTCTAAACTTGGTGGTGTATAATAGTATCTCTTCCTATCAGTGGTGTGTGTGTCGTGTGTCAATGACTCTAACCTTGGTGGTGTATAGTAGTATCTCCTCCTATCAGTGGTGTGTGTGTCAACGACTCTAAACTTGGTGGTGTATAGTAGTATCTCCTCCTATCAGTGGTGTGTGTCAACGACTCTAACCTTGGTGGTGTATAGTAGTATCTCCTCCTATCAATTGCGTGTGTGTCAACGACTCTAACCATGGTGGTGTATAGTAGTATCTTCTCCTATCAATTGCGTGTGTGTCAACGACTCTAAACTTGGTGGTGTATAGCA
Source organism: Escarpia spicata (assembly GCA_963995525.1). Lineage (NCBI taxonomy): Eukaryota > Metazoa > Annelida > Polychaeta > Sabellida > Siboglinidae > Escarpia > Escarpia spicata. The sequence goes on from OZ023213.1 coordinate 39,694,248, forward strand.
GTATCTCGTCCTATCAGTGATGTGTGTGTCAACGACTCTAACCTTGGTGGTGTATAGTAGCATCTCGTCCTATCAGTGATGTGTGTGTGTGTGTGTGTGTGTGTGTGTGTGTGTGTGTGTGTGTGTGTGTGTGTGTGTGTGTGTGTGTGTGTGTGTGTGTGTGTGTGTGTGTGTGTGTGTGTGTGTGTGTGTGTGTGTGTGTGTGTGTGTGTGTGTGTGTGTGAGTGTCAACGACTCTAACCTTGGTGGTGTATAGTAGTATATCTTCCTATCAGTGATGTGTGTGTGTGTGTGTGTGTCAACGACTCTAACCTTGGTGGTGTATAGTAGTATCTCCTCCTATCAGTGGTGTGTGTCAACGGCTCTAACCTTGGTGGTGTATAGTAGTATCTCTTCCTATCAGTGACGTGTGTGTGTCAACGACTCTAACCATGGTGGTGTATAGCAGTAACTCGTCCTATCAGTGATGTGTGTGCCAACGACTCTAACCTTGGTGGTGTATAGTAGTATCTCTTCCTATCAGTGGTGTGTGTGTCGTGTGTCAACGACACTAACCTTGGTGGTGTATAGTAGTATCTCCTCCTATCAGTGGTGTGTGTCAACGACTCTAACCTTGGTGGTGTATAATAGTATCTCCTACTATCAATTGCGTGTGTGTCAACGACTCTAAACTTGGTGGTGTATAGTAGTATATCCTCCTATCAGTGGTGTGTGTCAACGACTCTAACCTTGGTGGTGTATAGTAGTATCTCCTCCTATCAATTGCGTGTGTGTCAACGACTCTAACCTTGGTGGTGTATAGTAGTATCTCCTCCTATCAGTGGTGTGTGTCAACGACTCTAAACTTGGTGGTGTATAATAGTATCTCTTCCTATCAGTGGTGTGTGTGTCGTGTGTCAACGACTCTAACCTTGGTGGTGTATAGTAGTATCTCCTCCTATCAGTGGTGTGTATCAACGACTCTAACCTTGGTGGTGTATAGTAGTATCTCCTCCTATCAATTGCGTGTGTGTCAACGACTCTAACCTTGTTGGTATATAGTAGTATCTCCTCCTATCAGTGGTGTGTGTCAACGACTCTAACCTTGGTGGTGTATAGTAGTATCTCCTCCTATCAATTGCGTGTGTGTCAACGACTCTAACCTTGGTGGTGTATAGTAGTATCTCCTCCTATCAGTGGTGTGTGTCAACGACTCTAAACTTGGTGGTGTATAATAGTATCTCTTCCTATCAGTGGTGTGTGTGTCGTGTGTCAACGGCTCTAACCTTGGTGGTGTATAGTAGTATCTCCTCCTATCAGTGGTGTGTGTCAACGACTCTAACCTTGGTGGTGTATAGTAGTATCTCCTCCTATCAGTGGTGTGTGTCAACGACTCTAACCTTGGTGGTGTATAGTAGTATCTCCTCCTATCAATTGCGTGTGTGTCAACGACTCTAAACTTGCTGGTGTATGGTAGTATCTCCTCCTATCAATTGCGTGTGTGTCAACGACTCTAACCATGGTGGTGTATAGTAGCATCTCGTCCTATCAGTGATGTGTGTGTGTGTGTGTGTGTGTTTGTGTGTGTGTGTGTGTGTGTGTGTGTGTGTGTGTGTGTGTGTGTGTGTGTGTGTGTGTGTGTGTGTGTGTGTGTGTGTGTGTGTGTGTGTGTGTGTGTGTGTGTGTGTGTGTGTGTGTGTGTGTGTGTGTGTGTGTGTGTGTGTCAACGACTCTAACCTTGGTGGTGTATAGTAGTATCTCGTCCTATCAGTGATGTGTGTGTGTGAACGACTCTAACCTTGGTGGTGTATAGTAGTATCTCTTCCTATCAGTGATGTGTGTGTGTGTGTGTGTGTCAACGACTCTAACCTTGGTGGTGTATAGTAGTATATCGTCCTATCAGTGATGTTTGTGTGTCAACGACTCTAACCTTGGTGGTGTATAGTAGTATCTCTTCCTATCAGTGGTGTGTGTGTCGTGTGTCAACGACTCTAACCTTGGTGGTGTATAGTAGTATCTCCTCCTATCAGTGGTGTGTGTCAACGACTCTAACCTTGGTGGTGTATAGTAGTATCTCCACCTATCAATTGCGTGTATGTCAACGACTCTAAACTTGGTGGTGTATAGTAGTATCTCCTCCTATCAGTGGTGTGTGTCAACGACTCTAACCTTGGTGGTGTATAGTAGTATCTCCACCTATCAATTGCGTGTATGTCAACGACTCTAACCTTGGTGGTGTATAGTAGTATATCCTCCTATCAATTGCGTGTGTGTCAACGACTCTAAACTTGGTGGTGTATAGTAGTATCTCCTCCTATCAGTGGTGTGTGTCAACGACTCTAACCTTGGTGGTGTATAGTAGTATCTCCTCCTATCAATTGCGTGTGTGTCAACGACTCTAACCTTGATGGTGTATAGTAGTATCTCCTCCTATCAGTGGTGTGTGTCAACGATTCTAAACTTGGTGGTGTATAATAGTATCTCTTCCTATCAGTGGTGTGTGTGTCGTGTGTCAACGGCTCTAACCTTGGTGGTGTATAGTAGTATCTCCTCCTATCAGTGGTGTGTGTCAACGACTCTAACCTTGGTGGTGTATAGTAGTATCTCCTCCTATCAGTGGTGTGTGTCAACGACTCTAACCTTGGTGGTGTATGGTAGTATCTCCTCCTATCAATTGCGTGTGTGTCAACGACTCTAAACTTGCTGGTGTATGGTAGTATCTCCTCCTATCAATTGCGTGTGTGTCAACGACTCTAACCATGGTGGTGTATAGTAGCATCTCGTCCTATCAGTGATGTGTGTGTGTCAACGACTCTAACCTTGGTGGTGTATAATAGTATCTCTTCCTATCAATGCTGTGTGTGTGTCAACGATTCTAACCTTGGTGGTGTATAGTAGTGTATCGTCCTATCAGTGATGTGTGTGTGTGTCAACGACTCTAACCTTGGTGGTGTATAGTAGTATATCTTCCTATCAGTGATGTGTGTGTGTGTAAACGACTCTAACCTTGTTGGTGTATAGTAGTATCTCCTCCTATCAGTGGTGTGTGTCAACGACTCTAACCTTGGTGGTGTATAGCAGTATCTCCTCCTATCAATTGCGTGTGTGTCAACGACTCTAAACTTGGTGGTGTATGGTAATATCTCCTCCTACCAATTGCGTGTGTGTCAACGACTCTAAACTTGGTGGTGTATGATAGTATCTCCTCCTATCAGTGGTGTTTGTGTCAACGACTCTAAACTTGGTGGTTTATGGTAGTATCTCCTCCTATCAGTGGTGTGTGTCAACGACTCTAACCTTGGTGGTGTATAGTAGTATCTCCTCCTATCAATTGCGTGTGTGTCAACGACTCTAAACTTGGTGGTGTATAGTAGTATCTCCTCCTATCAGTGGTGTGTGTCAACGACTCTAACCTTGGTGGTGTATAGTAGTATATCCTCCTATCAATTGCGTGTGTGTCAACGACTCTAAACTTGGTGGTGTATAGTAGTATCTCCTCCTATCAGTGGTGTGTGTCAACGACTCTAACCTTGGTGGTGTATAGTAGTATCTCCTCCTATCAATTGCGTGTGTGTCAACGACTCTAAACTTGGTGGTGTATAGTAGTATCTCCTCCTATCAATTGCGTGTGTGTCAACGACTCTAACCTTGGTGGTGTATAAGTAGTATCTCCTCCTATCAATTGCGTGTGTGTCAACGACTCTAACCTTGGTGGTGTATAGTAGTATCTCCTACTATCAATTGCGTGTGTGTCAACGACTCTAACCTTGGTGGTGTATAGTAGTATCTCCTCCTATCAATTGCGTGTGTGTCAACGACTCTAAACTTGGTGGTGTATAGTAGTATCCCCTCCTATCAATTGCGTGTGTGTCAACGACTCTAAACTTGGTGGTGTATGGTAGTATTTCCTCCTATCAGTGGTGCGTGTGAATTAACAGAAATACCGATCTTTCGTAGACGATAGGTTCGTGCCAATCGCCCGCGTTAATTGACATATCTAATTACGTTTGTCGCAGCGCAACGCACTAATTGTTTTTGTGGCAAAACGTAGCCGATTAAAGCATCGCCTGTACATCGTACGATCGGTACACGCACAAAAGACACATTTAAGTCATATATTCAGCGCACGCGCTTACAATAAGTTTTTATCAGAATTCACTACTACACCAGGCATGAGTAATATAATCCATAATGTTGCTTCGAGATATCTTAATTAGTGGAATATGTTATGTTTATGGTATGTAGATTTTTGTCTTGAATCCAAAATGAATTAGTTGATAATATAGGAAAACATATTATTTCACAGCCATATACTATCCATATTTTTCTTTAAATATCTAGTGAAAATAGCTGGAGTAAATTACTTAGTAACACCACTAAAGATATTTCCTTTTCTTAATTTAGAATTATTTTTAATTATGTGCTTTGAAGGGGCACATTTCATTTTTAAGATTATTAATAAATGTCATAATCAAAAGTGGACAAACATTTATTCTAGTAGAAGAACAGCAAGTAAATGCATAGAAGTCGAGTTGTATATCGGGGTCTGAGCCGTAACTTCAGCACCCGCTGCTGTCGGGCATTACTTTCGAAACGTGGAGATATTTTAAAATTCACAAAATACTGGAGGTGGTGCTTAACCATCCACTCGAAATATTGGTGGGTTTAGCCTACATAACCCCTTCCGACTCCTATGGAATGTATGAATGTTTAACATATATCGTATATATCGATTAAGACTATATTTTCACAGTGTACATACCACAGATGCCTACATAATAAATGCCGAGTCGGCAAATGACCAGTCTGCGGCAGCATGTCATATATAGGCTTTTGAACGTGCCATTTCCTAGATATCCGATCTGTTGCTGCCACTTACATTGCAAACATAGGACTAATCATTCAAGTATAGGGTGTTAACAAAAATATTTTCTCCGATTTCGATGATATTTTCACAGTATATTCTGAAGATACGTACGGATCAGATGTGGGATCGGCAAGTGACCGGTCTGCGCAAGCATTTTATATATAGGATTTTGAACGTGCCATTTCCTTAAGATATTCGACCTTTTGCTGCCATTTTACATTGCAAACATAGGCAAATCATTCACGCATAGGATGGTAACAAAAACAATTTCTCCAATTTGGATTATTTTTAACAGTATACGCAGAAGATACCCGATGTGTGGTCGGCAAATGTAGTAGGGTGCTTTCCCCGCGTGCCATGCGCGTTTGTCTTAGGAGCGTAATGCAAATTAATATCGCCGCCGCGCGAGGGAAGAGTGTAGAGGTGACGCATGCGTAATTGGTTTGTCTCGGTTTATCTGGTAATGGTCAACGACTCTAACCTTGATGGTGTATAGTAGTATCTCCTCTTATCAGCGGTGCGTGTTTCAACGACTCTAACCTTGGTGGTGTATAGTAGTATACCCTCCTATCAGTGGTGCGTGTGTTAACGACTCTAACCTTGGTGGTATATAGTAGTATTTAACGTGTCGAACCATCGTGAGCTACGACGCGAATATGTATTCAATGATGTAAGACATGCCGACGGGACGGTACACGCGACGACGGGGAGAGAACGAGTTCCGACCCGAATCGGCGCAGTTGACAGGACAGATGGCTGCCGAGTGGTTGACGAGGGAACGCACGAGACGGTTCATACGTCTTCAGATCAATGGACAAGCGAAAAGGATCGGCAAACTTCCGGTGGACGGAAGATGCAGCGACATAAAGACGGACTATCAGTTCTAAGACTGCTATTCTCACGGACACCTGTGCACCCGACGAGAGGTCAACGAGACCAACGGGAAACGCAACGTCCAACTATTCACCGAAACACGAAAGAACACCGCCTTCCTACGTCACTTTGTTAAGGTCGTCGAGGTGTGGGAATGCGAGTGCAAAGACACGAGAAGCTATCCGGTCGTGAACAAGTTTCTGGACCCCGCCTTTCCTCGATGACATCACGTGCAGTGGAAGATGACATCACAACAGATCCTGACAGGCGTGCGTAATGGAAGAGCGTTCGGCATAATCAAGTGCGACATTCGCGTACCGGAAGAATTGCGCGCGCACATTGCCGAAAGGCAACCCATCTTCAAAAACGTCCATATGACGCGCGATGATCTCGGATCGTTCATGCTCCGATACGCCGAATAACACGACATCATGACGACACCGCGTAGTATGCTCGTCGGGAGTTATCGCGGTGACAAGATCTTGTTAGATAATATAATGTCGTCCACTGCGAATCACCCCACTTGCTGCAACAATACGAACGACAGAACATATTCAGGTATCGTATGTACGAGTAGTGATTGTCGTACAGATTCACGTTTAGGGTGTCAGGGTGGCGGTACATCGATCGCCGGACCAATTCCGCAGTCGTCTTCCCGTCGTCCAGTTCGACCAGTCGGTACACGACCACGTTCGTTTGGAAGACGTTCTCCTCCCGGTTGAGTTCGCCTAGCGTGAGGCCGAAAGAGCACGTCTAGCGGCTCGACAGTCTCCTCTTTGTAGTTGGCGTAGAGAGCCGCCTTCGCCTTCTCCAATCCGTCTACGTCGCACCCTCGACTCAAGGCCAGGCAGCGGAAAAGACACAGATAGTTGGTGTAGGGTCAGCCGGTGCGGTCGTTGTTCTTGAGGCTTACGACAACTTTTTTTCTCAGGTACACGGGGAGTCTCAGGTCGAGAGAGCCGATGGGGTAACGGACGATCGCGTTCAGGAAGAAGGTGGCTTTAGTCACTAGTTCGGCCGTCCAACCCGAGTTGAGACCACCACCGCACCAGGCTAACGGCGAACTAAAGCTGTCTTTTAAGACGAATACATCTACATAGAGTATGATACGCACGAGTACCCCTACGACGACGGTAACCGATCGACACTTTACGGCAGTCATGGTGTGAATGTACCGTCATCGTGGTGCGACATGTGTTTAAAAGGATTCTCAACGCGACGGAGATCTGGACGTTGGCGAACGTTCCGAACGTGGGAAGATCAACGCGGTGACGATGCTAGTTGTATGTACTGCCTACGAGTGACGTTACCTACCAATTCCATCGGAATAGTATAGGTGTGTAGTTGGGTATCCTCCGCAGCAAGCTCAACAGGGTGTATTCGATCCGTCAAAGGTTGGAAGTTACGGCGTAGTCGATGGCTTCCGACGTGTCACGCGTGTACCGAAGAAAGTCGTCGAAACATGTTTGTCGGAACAGAACGCCTATACCCTACACAAACCGGTAAGAACTCGTTTCGTGAGACGACGCGTTATCGTGGGTGGACGGAACCAACAGTGGCAGGCTGATCTCGTCGATGTGTCCAGTCTGACAAATGAAAACGGCGGTACTACGTTTCTACTCACGTTGATCGATGTCTTCTAGAACGTCGCCCGGTGCGTTTCGCTAAAAAACAAGTCGTCGTTGTCATTGGTGAGGGCGCTGGGCATTAAAGACGCGCATGTAGAGACACCTCACAAAACACGATACGTGGCGATACATCGACGTCTTTCAGGACTTTGTACGATCCTACTACGACACCCCCACAACAGTATCGGTATAACCCCCATCACGGATGAACGCTTCGAATCAGGAAGAGGTGTGACAGCATTTGTACGGTCACTACGGCAAGGGCGTACCCAAGCTCGGCAAGACGTTTCGCGTACGTATCAGTAAGGTCAAGAGACGCTTCGAGAAAGGGTACATGGCGAATTGGAGCGAGGAAATCTTCACCATACGCGAGTTACATTCCCCCGATCCACCCGTCTATTGATTACCGGACGATGTCGGTGAGACGTTGGACGGAACCTTCTACGAAACGGAGTTGTAGAAGGTGTCGGTGCCAGCCGATAAACTGTACCGCATGGAATTGGTAGTGTGTCGAAGTAAGGTAGGCAGGCGAACGGAGGAGCTGGTGAAATTGCACAGATACCCCTCCATATTCAACAGCTGGATCAATGCCAAAGCCCTTGACAGGTACACAGACAAACCCTGCGTCCGACGACCTTTCATTCGTGCGATAACAGACGAGAACAGAGAGGTCTCCGTCGCGCAAGAAGAAGACGACACTACCGACGCTTAGAGCACTCCTTGGCGCTTCTTCGGTACCGCGTGTCCCAAAGAGGAGATCGTCTTTCTTTGTCAGGCTGTTGTCTTGTATACGGTCATCGTGGTAAGCATATACACTATGAAGACTTGTCACGGTAATTCGAATCTGTGGATGGCCCTGTTGAGCAGTTCGTAGGGTTACCTGTTGCCCAATACGTCGTTAACACAATACCATGAAAACGAGTGATTTCTATCCGATGTTGCTTACCAACTCTTCCATGACGTCACATCCCGTTAACACCTTGGCGCATTACATCACGGACTTCCCTCTTCGTGTCTTGCTGTCTGGTGGGTGGGAAAACAAATCTCAGGCCGTCGGCCACGGTATACGATCCACCAGACAGAGTTGATGAGTACACCTTTGAGAAAGAAGCCGAGTCCGTGGACATGCATTAAAGATTCACCACCATGTACATTTAACGGATGTCGTGGAGTCACGTGTCGTCGCCGACCATCTCGCACCGATGTTGCTCTCGATCACGTCCAATACGTGCCAGGGACGATAGAAATGGATATAAGAGACGACGCCGGACGACGCGTGCCATTCAAGCTCGTTAAGGTGACGGTGGCACATAATTTCCGACGACGACGGACGGGACTGTTCTAAAGATGAATAACAACTACTACTATGCTCGCCAAACGGGTGGTTTTCTTCCCTATTTTGCAGGTGCCCAATAACAATGAGGTCACGGACTAAGAAGTCACTTCGGAGGACAACTGTGTAGCGCAATGTCGCTCATCAAGAGAGGTGCCGTGGCGTTGGGAAAGGGAGCGTTGAAGACCGGCATGCGCATAGCCAACGATGTCTTGTCAGAACAGAACATCAAAAAAGGCGATCAAACGAGGCGTTACGGCTGCCGGTAAGGACCTATTGAGTGGTCTCTTGAACCCAGGCATGCGAGCTCCATAGCGTATATAACAAGCACCCTCAAAGAAACGAAACAGTACAGGCGAGAGACAGCGCAAGACACAGACGTCGTCGCAGAAACGTGAGCTCGACATATTCGATGATGACTTTCGTGCATAGACACTCGTGCCAGGGGATCAAGAGCGAGCTCAACCTCTCTACCGTACCCCCGACTCAGACCAGCATCACCGACAGTCACACGATGCAACATCAGCTAAAGTCGTCTCTCGACTTGGGCAGCCCAATAGAATTCGTGGAGATGATTACTTGGATTTCGCCAGTACAATGCTACTCATTCAGGCGAAGGTGACCCGAGCAGACGGTACCGAACTCGACTCCGCCGATTCCGTGGGTCCCGTGAATAACTGGCTCCAACTGACCCACTACACCAACACGTATCCGTACCGCGCCTACATCGAGATGTTGCCGAGTTACGACGATTCAGCTGTGGGACAAGGACACTAACAATCGCATGGAGGGCGTCGAGATCGTCGCCTGAGACACAGTCAATGCGGGCTTCGTGGATCGACGAGAAAAGATCGTCCGGAGTCGCGTCGTCGACACCAATGGTTCTCTCCACGTGGACCTGTACCTCCAAGATACATTCCTCAACGACGAAGTCTAGATCAAGATGAGACTGGTACGTTGCAAGTACGTGTTTGCGCTTATGAACGATGGAAGTAACCCCGACTACAATATCAAGATCTTCAACGCTACCTTGTTCGTAAACAACGCCACTGTGAATCCGACCGTGCAGATGGCGCACATCAAAGCCCTCGAGAAGAGCACGACCAAGTATCCGGTGCCTCCCGTCGACTGCAAGGTCTACTCCATTCCAGCGGGAACCCAGTCACACACGCACGAGAATCTGTTCCTCGGAACCCTGCCGAAACGTCGATGACGACGCCTACAACGGGTTGTTTGAGAAAAACCCGTTCCACGCCAAGAACAACGACATCAACTTCTTGGCCGTGTACGTGGAAGGACGACAAATACCCTCCAAACCATTCAAACCGAATTTTGACGACGCTATCTTCGTCAGAAACTACCTCAACCTGTTCACCTCGACCGGTAAGGTGTGGCACGGCGAAGACTCTCTCGCGCCGACGTCCGACACGGCTACACTTTCTTATGCTTGGATCTCACCCCCGACACGGCGCATGCTTCCATCTGGTATAAAAGGGCAAACTGCGCATCGAGATTCATTTCCGCGATGCGTTGACGACCACCGTGAACGTCATCGCCTACGTCGAGTTCGAGTAAGTGCTTAAAATTGACAAGAGCCGCAACATCATCTAGGACTTCTGATTAGATGGAAATCCTGCAGATCACTTACCTACTCGTCATGGACTCGCACACAGAGTCGATCGTTCGCATCATCATGCCCAAAGACGAACTACCCGCGACGATAGACGCTTTCCCGACCGCCTTCCTGTGCAACACGCACGACGGCGACGAAACAGGCGAATGTTGGATAGCGCTGTACCTGGACGGCGACGGACACGGCGAATACTTCTGCTCGTATGGCCTGCCGCCGCATCACGTCGAGTTCCTTGTCTTCATGAATAAACATTGTACAGAATGGACTCATAATACCAAGACACTTCAGAGTCCTCTGTCTAACATTTACGGACAATATTGTATCGCTTATCTGGTTCGTTGTCATGGATTTTCGATGAAGTCTTTTGTGAATGGCTTAGGCACCGATTCGGTGGGAAATGATTGCCGTGTGTTTGATTGGCTTAAACAGTTCAGATAAGGTACACTGTAGTACCGTGTTTCGATACTGATTGTTTTTATGTTCAATTTCGGCGCCGATTGTATAGTATAGCTTTGTTTGTTTCATGAGTAGTTTCGGTCCTATTTGACATTTGCTGCATGTATCGGTATTGATCGGAACCGTGTTTCATTGACAAGGTATGATCATAGTCATCATCGATTGAGCTGATGACACCCGTAAGATCTGACCGCTGGAGTGGTGGTAACACACCCGTAAGTTTCATGCATGCACGAGCCAATGGCATGGTGGTAATCACCCGTAAGCTCTGACCGCTAACGCGGTGGTAAAATACCCACAAATCATGTCATTATTAAATTGTATCTTTGGTCAATAAAATACGTGTACTCTCGTATACTACCTTTTTTGTTCATTTTTTATACACATGTACGCACGCATTAATTTAGCACCCACAAGTCTATCATAGCCTAGTCCATCAATCACCTTTACACACAAGCCGCGTTCATACATACGCACTTACTGGCCACGCCCACACTTACCATTCTTTCCTTTTTGGCAATTTCAGGAGGTCATCCTATGACCTTTTGTAAGTTTAATTTGCAGGCATTAAAACCTACACTTAATCGCACACGGTTTACAATGGTGAAACTATCAGCCTCAATAGTATGGGGAACAGCTGATTGTAATTCGTGTCAAGATCATGGTCACCATCATTATCATCATGGACACCTTCATATTCATCAATATTATTTAGCATCATCTTCATCAAAATCATCAGCATAATCACTATCATCGCCGTCAAAATCACCTTCTTCTTCGTCATATTAATCTTCATCATCATCTTTATATTCCTATGCATAACCGTTATTGTCTTCATCATCATATTATTCCTTTTGTCGCAATATTCATTATCGTTATTTTATTCAACATCGTCATTTTTATTATAATAAATGTCTTCACCATAGTCATCATCGTCATCATTATAAACTTCATCATAATCATCATCATGATCTTCGGCTTCATCATCATCTTTACAATCCTATTCATCATCTTCATTTCCGTCATCATCGTACATTATTCTTCATCATCTCGTGTGTGTGTGTGTGTGTGTGTGTGTGTGTGTGTGTGTGTGTGTGTGTGTGTGTGTGTGTGTGTGTGTGTGTGTGTGTGTGTGTGTGTGTATGTGTGTGCGCGCGTGTGTGCGTGTGTCCGTGCGCAATCGTGTGTAGGATGTACGTGTTGTATTCAATATATTCAAGTTTTTTTGACGAGTTGATAGTCAGTCATTGTTATTACATTTTAAGCATGCATGTTATTACAAAATGGGAACCCCTGAAATTATTACAAAATGTGTATCATATTATTACAGAATGGGTTCATCGATTTATTGCAAAATGGTGGGCATGCTACAAAACGGGTCGTTATTACAAAATGGGCCCGAACTTATAACAAAATAGGTTCATATTACAAAAAGGGTCGTTTATTACAAAATGGGTCATAACACACGACACACGGGTTATGTGGATAAGATACGAAGAAGACATTCTAAACGACCAATCATCAATATACTGTTTCTCACATGCGCATTAAATTACCATATTGCTGTGTTTCACTTAGTTTTATTGTATATCGTGTCTCTCTCACCAGGACTCATCGTTGAGAAACGCTGTCCTCTGTCTGGGTAGGTGATATCTTAACACGATGAAAGTCCTCCCCAACAAATTAACGTACAAACACATATATTGCGAAGCATGATAGCGTAATATGTACCTCTTGTCAATAACTCGGAAGAATAGATTTCGAAGTTCTGTTGTACCATGTGGATTATAACATAACTGGCAAAAAATACTGGAGTACAACTGTAAATGGTAGATATATATATTTATATATAGTACTTTGGTGAAGTACAGACAAAATAATGTAAATCCAACTCAGCAGAGTTTCTTAATAAAATGTGATAATGGTTATGGTAAATTATTGCTCGTTTTGGTAAGTTTGTACGGTAAACTAGATTAATCTTTGGCGTTATGTTGTTTGTAGCCTTGCTGACAGCAATACCATATTCGTTGTTTCAGCTGTCTTTCTTCGACCGCGGACTGACGTCGACACGCTGTACGAGTGATCACACGGATGATACGACGACGACGACATAACAAAGGATTCGATTATGAACTGGACACATAATAGTATCCTCGAACTTATGGCTGGTGCAGCTGCGGTGTATTATGCAGTATTAAGCGTGAAACGTCCGTGATCATTGCTACGCAAATAGTTGCTTGTTTGCACATATTTGGCCACAGTGAATGCGTACCCAGATGGAAAACGTATTTCTATTTAGTGTTAGTGAATAAAATTAATAGTTGCGTTCTTTGCAGTAGAGCCGCCTGAACTACACGGACGAATTGTGTAGATAAATATTAACTAGGTGTAATGTATGGCTGTTGATGGACAAATACATTAACTGATATGGAAATAATCGGCAGTGATTTGTTATGTTATTATTCCACATAGAATGCATCCATGCATGGATGACCATTCACACATTTGACATAGGCTGGAGAGATTTCATTCGCAGACACACCAAACACCGTATCTACTGGACAAATACTACACGGTAACATGTAAACATAAGTATAGGAACATTCTTACACAGCGCGTTATCCAGTCATTAAAGCCGACGTTACAATGCATGTCAAAACCCAAATGTATCAGGACATTAGTATCTGTTGCATGCAATTCCTATAGGAGAAACTAAATGGTCATCGGAACGAATTTACGTAAATGTAAGTTCTGATATAGCGCGGTGTCATCAGGATACCCCGGTACTCACAGACCTGTTCAATCGAACACCATCTCGTCTTCTCGTGGAAGTGTTGAGCCACACTGCAATTAATGCGCAAAGACTATTCGTAAACAAATATCCACCACTGTCTATATCCAGGTACTCCTCATTCATAAGTGCAACGTAAATTAACTTGCCCAAAGTTCGAATATCTCGCTCCATATCACCACATTAGTACACTATTTATGTGTGAGGCTGTGTATGCGCGTGTGCGTGTGCGTGTGCGTGTGCGTGTTTTGAATAAATCAAATAAAAACATGGTGCTGATTGACTTTTTATTCTCCTAGTCTAGGAGTTTTAGGCTAACATACCATCGAACATTAAAGTCGAAAACAAAAAGCAGATTTTTGCACCACAGATCCCCGAAAGTGTGTCGAACAACATACTAAAAGTCCCCACGAATACTCCTTGAGCTAACCGCAGAATTCAAGTTGGCGTCCCAGAAGCCAGAAACCCGTTTTTAGCTGTAACTTCTTTAGCACTTGAAATAGTAAGCAAATGTTAATGTCTATGTTGGGGTTTTCAACCATGCCCGATCTAATGAACACCACTAAAAATATCATAAAGTCATCAAAACATGCATCATATTTTGTTTTCTTTACTATAATCGGGTGACACCAGTCACTTGAAGAGGATTCTCGAGTCAGCTCGGGACTCGCAGTATCACAATGTAGTGACAGTTTGTGAGCAGGTGGAGCAGAACTGCCAAGCTGTGGGTGCAGTACATCATGTTGATCGGCCTCCTCGAACTCTTTGTATTCTCCACGCGATTCGGCTACTTTGCACTCTGAGTACTTCGAACAACATCACTGTGGTGGTTGCTGGTGGTCATTCACTGAACACCGTCAAGTGGCGACTGACGCAACCTACCACGAGATTGCTGCCAACTATGTGAAACATGTTTGCATCCAATTCACAGGTAAGCCAGTCATAATGGCGTCTGACGGTTATTGCTCGCAAAAACAATGAACACTGTTTGATACCAACATGAAACCGTTCGTCCCTCAGCACAGCTTTCTTAGGAATGCAATCAACAAGACGCGCCTTATTGCTATCATTATGCAACGTTTTGAAAACGAGTTTGTACACTGCAAGCAGGCCGAATGTGACGCGGATAGGCTTATTGACTCAACAGCCCTGGATATTTCCACCCCAGTCCTCGTTGTTGCCACCGAGACTGACATCCTGGTAATGCTAGTGAACCAGGTGAGTGGCACACGTGGTGTGTACATGGGGCGATCTCTGTCTTCCTGTGTCAATGTTCTGCTGGATATACAGGAAAAGATCTGAACTGCTACGACCCACCTGCTCTTCGTCCATGCTGGGTGTGACAGCGTGTCTGCGCTCTTCGACTAGGGAAAAAAGACCATGCTGAATAAGGTGATGGATAACATAGAGACCGTAGCTACCTGGAGGTGCTCAATCACACTAACAGAACACAAGAAGAAATCACATATGCTGATGACCGTTTTTTGAAAACCCTGTATGGAGGTGACCAGAATACCACGCATGTAGGATGCCATGAAATATAAGGTAAATCTTTATCATAACTGTATGAATATTTAATATGGACAGGTAAGTTCACATGTAGCCCTGTATTAAGTTCTTTCGATTGCTCAAAGCGCTTTGTACTTACACACGTGTCCGTTCTTCAACATGGCACCCATTGCAACATGTGTCTACGCACGTTTGTAAATATGTTGATAGCTCTACGGGAAAGCCATCAGGAAGTATAAATTATCCTCAGTGTTCCGACTGGAGACGCAGCCGCCGACAACTGCCGCTGCCTGGCAGCATTCAGTCCGCACGTACCACACAGTGCAGCAGTGGAGTGGAAACACCCGGCCTCCCACTGACTGGGTAATTTTATCAGTTCTAATCATATATGTTGCTCTACAAATTTTAATTTGTAATTTTGGTTCAAATTGAGTCTCTTTGTTGGGACACCAAAGGTATATTCGGTTACATAGGTTTGTCCTGGATGGTTCTACAGGACTGGTCATTGCAAGATGACGGACTGTGCCCTCTAACAAGCGAGAAAGCCCCAGCCCCAAGCAAGCTCCTCCGCATGGTATTGTGCGGATATAAAGGCCAATATGGGAAGGCCTGCGACTGTGAGAAGGTGGGACTCTACTGCACTCCTATGTGTGCATCCTGCAGTGGGCAGTCCTGCTCTAACATCTTCATGCAGGACGAAGCATAGACGCACACATAGAAGGTATGGGGTTGGTGTAGTTGCTTTCAAGTTTGTTTATATCAGTGTATATGAATGTATATCACGCTGATGTTGCCTGTACTATCTAGTGTCATAATTAAGCTGTTGATATTTGGACCTTTAATTGCCCATTTGACCTTGAACAATGTGAAATGTTGCTTTAAAAGCATGTTCTGTTGATTCAATTATATTTTTATTTTTAATAGTTTGGCAGATCCAGCCGTTTTATCGAATTTCATCATTATCGGGGCGCCATCTTGAATTCTGCGGTTAGCTCAAGGAGGATTCTTGGGGACTTTTAGTATCTAATTTAGGACACTTTCAGGGATCTGTTGTGCAAAAATCAGTTTTTTTTTTTCTACTTTAAGGTTTGACCATAACATTCTTGGACTATCCATGTATTTCATAAATTTAACAATGGTGGTTTCTGGGTATCATCCAAAAAAAATTAAATTGTTTTTTGTATGAATTCAGAAAGACGAGTTGATGGGGCATGTATATCGGCGACTGTTCGATGTTCTGATCATTCATCTGGGTTTGCAATCTCCGTGCCCGGGTCAAAGGCTGTACGCAGTACTTTGATACTGAGACAGACAGGATACAATAATCGATTACCACTAATAAGTGGAACACCCGTTTTGAGTACTGAAATAAATTAAT